>LPNX010539147.1:724569-823449 GCA_001517045.1 Pseudotsuga menziesii | reverse complement strand
ATGAATGATGCATCCTATATCCAGACTCCGGAGAATGTGCAACCTCATGCAATTTTATATAATGGCTAAAGTAGTATCCTTTACAAACAGATTTAGGCATTTTTTTGTATGACACATTCTATATATTTATCCTTGCCAAGGAAATATACCAATTAGTGGGATTTTTGGAAGTGATCATAAGAATGATGCCATTAATGGAAATGTGTCTACTTCTGTTGTTTAAATTTGGAAATGAAAATTCAGATATGAGATAGAGTAATCATGATTTCCAAAGTTGTCCTCTGTGATATAGTATGCACAATTTCCTAGCTTAGACCTTCATGATTGTTGATGTGGGTTGAAGATCAGACATTTCTAACAGGGCGAGGATTCTCTTAGCAAGATGGAGCAAGCTATTTGGGAGAAGTCAGAGTGGAAGGAAAGGTGTCTCGTTAAACAGTCAAGTCCATGTACAGAAAGGAGGTGGAGTGATATTCAAGCATGCATTTATCTCGCTGTCTTGTCTTTTTTTATATTGAAAAAAGTTGTATGCTTCTTAATTTTGGACATAACACTTTCAGGTCATCAGGGACAGAATGATAGTCATATGAACAAAAGGTTGTTATACACATCTAACTAATTGTTACATATATGTGTTTTTATTACTCTATGTATAATTTAGATCTGATAATGTTATTAATTTTGCAGGGCTAGTATATTATTAAGCGAAGAAACTGACAGTAATAACAGACGAACCAAGACAGGAAGCAATGTAAGTCATTCTATTCCTTGTATTTTCTGATGCGCAATATCGATTAACAGATATCTGTTAGTGCTGTGCTAATGTTTTATCATCAAATGCAGAATGCGTTTCAGCCAATTTCAAACAAGTTACAAACATAGATCTCTATCGAATATTTTTGTATTTGAAATGCATTGAAATGATAAGTTGAGATTATTGTCCGGTTTTATAGACAAAGGCTTTGCATTCATTGGATTATATCAAATTCAATTCCAATTCCAATTCAAACACAGAATTATTGCCTAAGATTTTTGGCTTCATGAAATAAATTAGCACAAAGTGTGTTGTGAATGCATTGCATCCTCAGTCCTATGATATTGTGGGCAAGTTTATACTGAAACAGAGCTTCCCTTTATACTGGAATCCAGTGGTCTGATCGGAGGTTACTGCACTGCACATCCTTTATATTTTTTTTTTTTTAAACAGTCACAAGCGTCGCTTAAGCGACGGTTCCCCTGCTGTCGTTTTTCCGACGGTTAGCCTTAAAATCCGTCGCTCTTCCGACGGTTATGTTGTTCTCCGTCGCTTTTTCGACGCTTCTATCTGTCGCTTTTGCGACGGTTATCTGTCCCTCCGTCGTTTAAGCGACGCCTGTGGGTCTAATAGTTTTTAAAAATTTATGTCATTGTCGCTTAATAAGTGTCGGATAACCGACGAGTTAAATTCAAGCGACGGTTAATTATGTGTCGCTTAAGCGACGGTTGGTTAAGTGTCGCTTAACCGATGACAAGTTTCCAACGCTTCAAAAAAAACCAAAGTGTCGTACATGCGACAGGGAAGTGTCGAAAATCCGACATGACGGCCGTCGGATTTTTGGTCAAAATGTAGTAGTGTAATATACCTCACCTATATAGGAAAACCCCTCGATCCTGCAACATTGTACACATCCTACCTATGATGTCCTATCATAACCTCTCATATAATCTGAGTCGAAGGCCATGTATGGATAAATGGGGTGCCTTGGGATGAGTTGCATCCAGATTCATATCCTCCTCATCCTAAACTGAAGGTAGTGTCACATCACCATCAAATGTCCCAACATCTGTAAAATATATAATACACAATACTAATTATACAATTTCATTGAACATGAATTTAATATAACAATTCAAAATAATTTTCTTTTGTATTATGTATAAAAAGAGTAAAATGAAACTAGATTAATTCAAACATAACGCTAAATTTACCTCTATCATCTATTGACTCATCCTCGGTGAATAAGATGTTGGGACTACTAAATGTACAACATTAGGAATCATTCTCCATACTAGTTTTGTATGAAGTCAGAAACTTGTGTTGTATCAAGTTAAGGATTTGTGTGGTATCAATCCAGGGACTTCTGTTGTATCAAGTCAAAAACTTCTGTTGTATCAAGTTAAGGACTTGTGTGGTATCAAGTCATGACATTGTGTTGTATCAAGTCTTATCTATGCCCTCATGTATTGAAGTGGGATACCTGTACTATGATCTTGTGTTGTATCAAGATTGGAAAATTGTGTTGTATCATGATTGGAGTCTTGTGTTGCATCAAGACTAGTCTTGTGTTGTATCAAGACCATAGATTTGTGTTGTATCAAATATGGAATTGTTTTGTATCAAGTCAAATGATTCTCATAGACGGTACCCTATGAGATGGATTGGTGTAGGTGGGGTCAACCACAACCAACCCAACCAGCACCTCTAGGATCTGGTGGCTCCTACTCTTAACAGGATGACCAAATTTAGCCCTTGGCCAAATTCTGCACTAAAATTACCTCCCCGCAATTCTGCTTCCGCAACAGGTTTTTCACATGTGGGTTGCAGGATGTAGGATGCAGAATGTCAACTTTCCAAAGTTTCTCCCTCGCAAATTTCCTTCCGCAACTTTTCCTCCGCAATTTTTTCAACTGTTAGATCTTTGTGACCTTCTCCATGAATGCCTATCTACTCTTTGATGTGGATCTCACAGATCAATTTAGATTCGTTATCGTCCTTGCAACTTTTGTTGCAGATCTCTCCTGGACCGTCATATCTTCGTCTGCAGACTCAATCCCCACCATTCATTCTTTGCAAAACTTGTTAATGACAGAGAATCTGCGTGCTACGTCGATTGATCAGAGAAATGATCAATCCAGTCTGTAAACTTTAATATTCATTAGCCTAACACTTCTATGCATGCATTCACAATCTACTTCAACTATTCAAGCAACAATTTCATGTGTGAATCAACAATTTCACAGAAATACATAGATGGTTAGAAAACCGCCGAAGTCAACTCTGTACAGATAGATCATTCAAACAAGTAAATGCATCTAGGATAATCACACTGCAAACACATAGCTAATCCTTCTATTAAGCAATAGAACAAACACACAACTCGGCTCACCTTCTTCCGTCTTCTCAAAATATTTACAAGTGGAAGCCAGATGCAGGTCTGACCTTCCCTTCTGCGAATTAGGATTCTAACCCTGAAGAAAATAACTAAAGAACATAACCCCTTCTACTTCTCTAATATGCATATTTAACCTAAACTATTGCCTCCACCGAGCGACCCTGTAACCTAAAACAAACCACTACAACACATGATGAAACGTCCATGTCCAAAACAAACAAACTGTGGCTTGATCTCCGTGCAAGGAGTCATGATCCTCCATCACTCCTATCGCCACTAACAAACTATGACTCATCCTTTATTGACACCTATCATATTAGATATTTTTTCCTATCTAGACTTTCTAGGAAAATAAAATACTTTAGATAAAATTTTACAATGTCTCTACAACTGACTCCTCGTTGGGCAAGGGTCTAGAGCTTAAGGTCTGCTCAGAAATTTAGTAGTTGGTCTTCAGAGCTAATGCTCTTGCATCAGACCCCTAAAGTAGGAAAAGATAGGATCTCCTGATTATGCATCTTTAGCCCACATCTTCCTGGATCCCAAAATTTTGTTTGCTGCTGTCCATAAGCTTCACTATCTTCATTTTTTTGTGGCTATAACCTTCCAGGATTCGAAACCTTATGCTGTAGTACTCCACTATTTTTACCTTCATCATTATTCACTCTCCATTCAAATTTACAGTGGTATGCCTGCTTTACCCTGCTGTAGCTTTTATTAGGAATTTTCATTAATTTCCAAAGTTAATCTATGGAACCTTTCAATTCAGTCTGCCGCTACAAACAACTCTTGTTTTCTACGCTATGTGACTGCACTCTGTTGCACATTTCCCATTCATCTCTAAACTGCTGAACATTTTATTCCACTTTTCTTAACCCAATCTCTATTTTTACTTTCAGAATTGCTTCGAATATTGCCCCAGATATTGCTTTGGGTATTTTACTAGACACTGCTCTTGATACTGCTTCCACCCTTACTTCCTATATTCTTTGATAAGAATCTCCCTTTGCAATATCCTTCTTCTGTTCCTTATCTGCAATTTTACTTTCAAAAAGTAATTTGTCTCTTAGTTTTCTGATTGGAACAACATAGTCACTCACAGTGCTCTGCATATTAGTTAACATAACGTAATTTAGCAAACTAATATCTGCTTTTGTCTCAACCAAAACTTGAGACATTTCCATCTCATTGATTGCAATCCTTTTCAACAAACTCTTTAGCCATTCACCTTCTTCCTGACTCATCTCAAACACATCATCAGTATATTGATCATTAAATTCAACATAACTCTCTTCCTCTTGTTCCAATACTTCCATCCAGTACTTCAAACATTTATTCTCTACTTGATTCCCTTCAAGTATTTCATCAGTATGTTGCATTTTAGTTTCAGCAAAACTCTTCTCTGCCTCTGTCTTGACAATCTTCAGTAATTTCCCTTCAATTCTTTGACCATTTCTATCAGTCAATCCAGTCTTCCTAAGTCCCAAGACTGTTTCATCTTCAATTTGAGACACGGTAGCCTCACTTTATCCCTTATGGATTTCTTCTTTCTGGTCACTAACCAAAGTTTTCTGTGACACTATCTCATCCCTCTCTGTCAGAATAGAATTCTGATTTTCTGTTCTTGTGACAGTCCCAAAGGTCTGTCCATCATTCTTACCTTGGCTCTCTAAGTAAACCAAATCTTCTTTGTCCTCAGCAGGAACAAATTCCCTCTCATAAGACATGACTGTCTCTTCCCCAATAAGATTGCTGCCGTCATTAATTAAGGACTATGTAGACTCCTTCTGTTGCAATAACTCATCTTTTCCCTTGTCATTGCTTGAAAACAATTCCATTTGTCCATCTAGACTAACTAAATCTTTCACACTTTAATATTTTCCTATGCAGGCCTCAAGGTAATTCATCTCTTCATCAAAACTATTAAAACATAGCTCGTTTACCTAAGGTTTCCATTCACAATTAGACTCGGATTTCTCTTATAGGTTCTCCAACAATAACATCTCCCTGTCAGCTTCTTCAAGCATTGTATCTTCATGCTTTACATCTTCCTCATCATTATGCCTTGCCTGGAAACTTTCAACTTCAATTAAGACAACTCCAAGAGATGGATTGTCTTCTACAATACCTACAAACACATTCAAATTGTCAGCATTAAACTCATAAGACCCAATGGTCTTATTTGATGACTCAATCACCAAATATTTCTCTGGATGTTCCAAGTATTCTATAAGACTCGAAAAATCCTCAATGGTCTTCTTCTTAGCTTTATCAAGCATAGCTCTTGAATGCCTGATATCCTCCTTTGTCTCTTTCAGTTCTTGGCCATCATCGTATGCCAAGTCTTCCTTGTTTTCAGCTTCCACAGTAGGCTGGAAACCATTGCTTTCACTTATCTATGCATGTCCATGTACATGAGACTCAGCTGTCTCATTTTCTTCCTGAACAAAATTCAGATTCTGTCCTCTTCCTTCATCCTTTATGACAATATTAGCAAATTGTATTTCCTCATTCTTTTTACCTACAAGCACACACAAAATATCAGATTTAAAACATTGAGACCTCTTGGTCTCACTTGAAGCTTCGGTCTTCAATACTTCCCTCAGACACTCTCTTTCCTTGAGTATCTCTTCTTCATACTAAACATTCATTAGTTTCTCTCTTATCCTTTGTAGCTTATGCCACTTTAACTTTGTTTTCACAAGAAAACCACATCTTTGGTCTTCCTCCTCCTTCTGTAAAAGCTCCATCATTACTTCCAGATGGACTTTTATCTTAGCCTTCTCTCTTTCATACTCTTCATCACTCAACTGCTTACATATGCCATTTTCCTTGGCATTTTCTTTCCTCCCTTTGTGGCTGCCTCCTGAACCTATTCTATGACCCTCATTAGTCATCTTCTTGATATTTCTTTCACTCTTTATGAGCTGTACTAGCCTCTACAATAAAAATTTTCTCTGCGACACCTCACCTCACCAAACCTCCTCTGTGCTTGGTATTTCGACAAGTACTGGTCCTCTTTCTAGAACCCTCCTGAGCACTTCTCTATGATCCGCCTAGGCTTTCTCCCACAACTAATCTGCACGAGAACACATATTTTCTCTTGTACTTCAATCCTTAGTTGAAATACTAGGTCCTTGGACACACTTCACTTTCTCTTAGAAACCCTCAGTAGTTTCCTTCATCACTGTCTTCAAAGATTATGACGTATTTGCTGAGATGTCTTCACTCCGTCTGCTATCCCTTGCATGCATACACTCCTCCCACAATAGATATCTATGCCTATAACTTACTGCTCAGGATACAAGCCTCTTCTCCACTTGCATGAAAAATTTTCTTCTTTTCATACTATTGTTGGCCTGTCTTCTCACCTTCATAGAACACTTACTTGTTCTCATGTTCTTTCTCTCTTCACCAGAGTAAACTTACTCTCTTCTAGATCTTCGTCTGTTTGTCTCCACGGCTTCCAGATGTGCTCGTAACTCCCTCATTTCCTCCATAACTTATGCATTCACCGTTAGTCGACCTCTGTCACAACCTCTAGCTCTGCCTATGCGTGTAGCTATCCTCTTACACTAAGCCTCTGCAATAACAGTTCTCTTTCACACTGTTACAATTTACCTCACCAAGCCCCTTCTCTATACTTGGTCTTTTGGTAACGCGTGTCCTCTATATAGAACCTCTTGAGCACTCTTCTTTTCTCCTCTCAGGCTTCTACTGCTACACTTCTCTCTCACGCGAGCTTCTCCTAGATCCTCTATAGCTTTAGCTTCTGCATCACCTCACTTTTTCATAAATTCTACCCACAATTACAACTGTGGAATTCCTCAACAACTTATATCCAGTCATACCTGGAAGTTGCTTCTATTTTCCAACACGCAGGAAATATTTTCCCACTATGATACCAAAATTGATGCAGGCAGGGTCAACCACAGCCAACCCGACTTGCATCTCCAGGATCTGGTGGCTCCTACTCTTAGTAGGATGACCAAATTTAGCCCTCGGCCAAATTATGCGCTAAAATTACCTCCCCGGAATTCTGCTTCTGCAACAGGATTTTCTGCAACTTTGTTTCCGCAAAAGGAATTTTGCATGCGACTTGCGGGGTGCAGGATGCAGAATGTCAACTTTCCAAAGTTGTTCCCCCGTAACTTTCCCTTCGCAAATTTTCCTCCGCAATTTTTTCAACTGTCAGATCTTTGCAGCCTTCTCCATGACCATCGATCTACTCTTTGATGCGGATCTCACATATCTTTGTAGATCTGTTATCGTCCTCACAACTTCCATTGTGGATCTCTCCTGGACTGTCAGATCTTCATCCGCAGACTCAATCCCCACCGTTCATTCTCTACAAAACTTGTTAACGACAGATAATCTGCATGCTACATTGATTGATCAAAGAAACGATCAATCCAGCCTGCAATCTTTAAAATTCATTAGCCTAACACTTCTATGCATGCATTTATGATCTACTTCAACTATTCAAGCAACAATTTCATGCGTGACTCAACAATTTCATAGAAATATATAGATGTTCAGAAAACTGTCAAAGTCGGTTCTGCACAGATACATCATTCAAACAAGTAAATGCATATAGGCTAACCACACTACAAACACATAGCTAATCTTTCTATTAATAAATAGAACAAACACACAACTCAGCTCACCTTCTTTCATCTTCTCAAAATATTTACAAGTGGAAGCCAGACGCAGGTTTGACCTTCCCTTCTGTGAATTGGGATTCTAACCCCGAAGAACAGAACTGAGGAACATAACTCCCTCTACTTCTCTAATATTTCTATTTAACCTAAACTTTTTTCTCCACCGAGTGGCCTTGTAACCTAAAACAAACCACTACAACGCATAATGAAATGTCCCTGTCCAAAACAAACAGACTGCAGCTTGATCTCCATGCAAGGAGTCATGATCCGCCATCACTCCTATGGCTGCTAACAAACTATGGCTCATCCTTTACTGACACCTATCATATTAGATATTTTGTCCTATATAGACTTTCTAGGAAAGTAAAATACTTTACATTAAAGTTTACAATATCTCTACAACTGACCCATCCTTGGGAAAGGGTCTATAGCTTAAGGTCTGCTAAAAAATTTAGTAGTTGGTCTTGAGAGCTAATGCTCCTGCATCATGGATCTCATTAGTTGAAGATGGTATTTTGTTGTATCAATACTTGGTCTTCTGTTGTATCAAGACTGGTGAATTGTGTTGTATCAATTCATGATGTTATATTATGTGATGCATTACTAACCATGGTAATTTGATATGGATAAAGCATTAAGTATCATCGAGAGACTGATCACCTCCAGAGTGAATTAATTTAACAGATGGCTATATGGTCTAGGGTAATATATATGATCATCAGTATGTGTGAAAATTCTTTTGAGTATAATATGATATGGTAAATGATTAAACATAGACCATGCAGTAAGATAAAGAGATAAGAATAAAGATATTATGAGAGAAATATAATTCAAATTTCCCATGTAGATGACTAAGTGAAGTCAACTTATAAATCTTTAGTTAAAGATGAATGCCTCAATCAGTGCTTTAGTCAAAGCATTAGTTGAACTATTAATGATCAACGTTCCGTTAAGTAAAGAATATCTCAGTGTTCATCAATCAACAAGATTCAGTTAATAATGGTTAACTATGTGATTACATAAATATGGACCAGTTAACTAAAGTGTCTACAATTTAGTTAGACTAAGAGAAGACACTTAAGTTAATCAAGGGACGACACTTCAATTAAGAAAGTGTGTTGCATGCGACACTTGAGTTATTGCACTATGCCACTTATGTTAGTATGTTAACTAAGTGATCAATATTCAGTTAGAGATTAGTTCACTCCAATGCTAGTTAAATATCAGTTAATATCCATGATTGAAGGTATGTCACATTAATTGTGCATGATGAAGATTCAATGGATGGATTGATTATTCCATAAAGGCAATTTGAAATTGTAATACATGTGTGGATAATTCTCATGCAACCATCACTAGGGTTTGCATGGCAGTCATTATGGCTTGTTAATAATATGCTAGGCATATGTCAAGTTCATAACAATTGTAACATTGGATCTTTCTTCTCTATTTCTCTGTATTCTCTCTTATCGGGAAATATGCCTATGTTGTAAAAGTGATTCTCTGCAATCTATCTATTATAATCTGAAGAATTATTGGGGTTTTCAATCCTCTCTATTATGAGGATTTCCCTAGGGTACATCTCGCGTTGTGGATGAATTACCGTGTGTGATTGAATTGTTAATCGTTGAAGGTCCTCAACATATCATTGATAAAAGTTTTAAAGTTCAAGCATCTCCATTATTGCTCAAAACATTAACATGGTATCAGAGCATAGGGCGTGAAGGATATTAGTATTTCCCATGCAAATTAAATCCTACGTGATCTTGAGGAGTTGATCAAAATCTTGGATCCATGGCATCGATCTCCATCCAACAGGAAGCCCGAATTGAAGGTTCTTACAAATTCAACACATGGAAGGCAAGGGTGTTAATAATTCCTAAGGAGTATGACCTAGATGCCTATGTGACCTTGGTGAGTGAGGAGCCTTTATCTAATGTAGGGCGAATTCAAGAGCAAGTCAATATGCACCATTCCCGTCACTTTTCAGGAGACAAATTTCGTTGAGCATTTCTGATCAATCTATGAGGAATCATACAAAACCGTTGAAAAACAACTTCCCAAATGGGATGATTTATCTTAAACATGAGGGAATTTAAAAAATTCACAACTGTTTGAGAGTTACGATCAGGTCTTTGAAGATGAAATTTTCAGAATTCCTATTATGAGCATCTTTCCAAAACTGGATGAATTGGTTGAACGGACAAGGGATTTATGGATTGGATATTATACTTCTTCAATGGATCTTGTGTGTAATGAGATCCTAACTCATTCAAAGAAGAAGATGATGATCATTGGAATAATTTTTTTCCTGAAGAAGAGAATTCACTCCAGGTTGTATGGGATCCAGTTTCCCCATGAAAAGATTTACTACCTCCTACATGGACTCAAATTTTAAAAGAGATCAAGACTGAGGGAATCTAGTAATCTCCACAAGGAAGTAGCTATCAAGAGGGAGAACGCAAAATAATAAAAGATAAGTACTTGCATTTTTTATTATATTTTATTTAGATATATATGCTTTTGAATGTTTTCGTTACAGTAATATAGAGATTCATATTCACGGGATTAGGGATTGTGAGCATATATGTAGATTGTCTCTCCTTTATTTGCAAATAAAAAAATTCATAAGGTATGAATATAGAGTTGCATGATTGTTTCATAAGATATGAATATAAAGCATGCATGACTGATTCATGAGATATGAATGTTGGGATACATGATTGTCAATAAATATATGATTATAGAGTTGCATATTATTCATGAGATATGAATGTTGGGCTGCATGATTATTTGATTATGATATGATTTTATAAAATCAGATTTTGTTTCATTACAATCTGTATTCCTGAGATTAGCAATGATGTTATGGTATGAACATGATTAAAAGCATACATAACAATCTTTCTATTTATTGGTAAATAGAAAACTCATGTTAAGAAGAATAAGGGGTTGCATCAATCTTCATGAGATATAAATATAAGACTGATATAGTACTGCAAAACATTACATGAAATATGAATGGGGTTATGTCAAAACATTGAGTTAATGTGTATATAGCTGTATGAACCACTGCAAATACGTTGATGTATTCATGTGAATAAAATTCATGAGATATGGTTATACTGAAAAATTGGTTAAAATGTTTTGCATGTTAGTATGTGTTGTTTGTAATTTTATTGAAATGATTGGATTATGAAAGGCTGCTAACAACTTGATTGAATTTGGATTGTAGGGAAAAGCTATATGCCCTAACCTACAAGTAAAATTGGCATGTATTAAATGAGGAGTAATTCCGATGGCTGATACTAAAAGAGAGCGGGATGTTGGGAAGAAAGAAGCTTATGGTAGCAGATCGAGAGGTTCCTATGTATTAGAAAGAAATCAAAATGGAATCCCTAATCCTATTCCGAGAATATAAAGACTCTTGAATCTAATTAAATTATCTTATTTGCATTCATGTGTTAATAAGAGCTTTAGACATATATGAGCATGAAGTCTTCGTGATGGAGGACCCAAATTATGATTCTCACATCCTGATGGCGAGAGAGAGTAACTAGAATCAGTAGCTCCTAAAGAAATCAGTAAAACTAGTTGATGCATCTTCTGTTAGGAGGAGACATGCATGATGCTCATATTTAGGAGGAATATGAGAAATGTATTCAAGAATATTGTTATTATTCTTATGGTTAGTGGTGTGGTCGTCACCTGACAAATATTTTCCTTGATTAAAGAAAATGTGCAGTAAAAGAGCCTGAAGAGTTTTAGGATGATGGACTCCAAATCCATGGCCACACTTATGAAGATAATTCTGAAAGTTTATAATTATTATTTCATATTTTGAGGATCTCAATTCAATTGAGATGTATTTGGTTAGTCACATGTCCCATGATCGATTATATGCTTTGCATTCTATACATAAACATATACAACAAAGCATGTGTTGTGGTACCTACTTGGTACAAGTGTATATGAACTTAGATATGTGTTGATCAATGGAATACAGATTCAAAGATATATGAGGTATTACTAGTATAGTGATCGAGGAGAGATCACATGTGTTTCTCTAAATGGAGCATGTTGAAAAGCAGTAAATATTTATGATGTTCCTAGTCAGTTATATCAAGGACATGGTACATAAAAGAACAATACAACTCCAATACATATCTATAAATAAGAAATATAGGGAAAACATTCACTTGTGGATCTTGAGTCATATGGTTAGTAGTGGATGGCCCAAGAATAGTTTCTTTTAGATAGACATCAAGAATGAGTCATATATCTTGATTAGAGAAGAGTGGTTTATATCTCTTGTGGTGTTCAGTAAATATGAGCAACATTTCCAACATTCTTACTAAGCCTCTATCTGGAACAAGTTTGGTAGAGAAAAAATCCTCCAGTTGAAGAGGGAGTATTGATGTGTCTTCACAAGTGGCAACCGATAAAGTTTGTACTAGTCAATATTGGTACATGAATCAGGAAGCCAGGGGCTATGATACCTTGTGTAGAGAATCCACATGAGTAGAGACATGGTCAAAGTATCAGAGACTATCGATACTCAAGCAGAGTTATAGTCTGTATTGTCAGAGAACAGTTAAACCTCTTGGAGAGGTAGTTGGGGTGTTCTACTATAAAGAGAAGAATCACTAAGAAAGTGATCAGGCCTTGAAGGAAATCAAGAGAATTAAAAGCTCACACATAACTTCTATAGATAGAAGAAGATCATTGAAGTCAACTAATGATTGAAGATTGAAAGAAAATATGAGATTTTATTTCTGCATTATATTACACATTTGATGTATAATGTTGTATATGATGGATTTAAAATCCACGGTTTCTAGTTTAGAGAAACTATATTCTGGATTGGATCCAGATGATGCTACTATGTGTAAGTAGTGTTGATGTATTTGTAACTTTAGAAGATATTATGATGTATATTATCATTGTATGTTGTTGTACCCCCATTTGGGATGCGTGTTACCCCTTTAAAGGATGTCTAAATTGTGTCTAGACCTTGAGGCACAACCTGTTTGTAAGTCAGGGAAATAGTCCCTAGTGTAACATCATGTAATATGTACTTATAGTCTCTATAGGAGAAGTGGGCCCCATGTGAGATGACATGTAGGCTCGAATGTTATATTTGGTCAGTGAATTGAAAGGGTATAAATAAGGAGGCACTCTCCCTAATTTATACACACCTCACACACTCTCAAGTGTGCATGAGAGAATGAGATAGTCATAGGAGGAGAGATAAATAGTTGTTGAATACTTCTTATTACTGCTTTTGATCATCTTACTATTATAAAGAAGTTTGTGGGGTTTTCTCCTTTATGGTTTCCCCAGTGAAAAACTTTGTGTCTCGTGTATCTTTTATATCTTATGCATCTTGTTGTACTTGTTATTGTTTTAGATAAAGATCCTAGATAATCTAATTAGATCTTAAGAAAAAATAACATGGTATAAAATCCTCTCTGAAATAAGGCATTGTGCAACTATGGGAACTAAGGCTTCCTAGTTGAATGTGTTCTCTCCATAGATCATCAAGCAAAGAGGGATAGGCTAACTCACCTCGCTAGGGCACATCTTTTGGTAGTAGCAGTTTCTGAATAAGAGAAGCTTCAATTTTTAGCTGCAACTGCTGCTGAGAGGAACTAGGGCATCAATTATCGGAGGCTTCCCACCTCAGTTTTTAGAAAGTGAACTAGCTAAGAAAATCACCTCAAGGAGGCTCATCTTTCAATCCAAACAAAATTCCCAAACTCCAAGTTTGGAAAATTAGGGTTTCTTTGACTAGACCCTAGGTCAACTTACTCTGGAACCTGGTCGAACACCTCAAATCAGTAAGATCCAAATCTTTACTATTTCCATTTGAGGTTCTCATTTTGAAAATATGACTCGCCATACTTATCTTGAGGACAATATTGGAGGGGATGATAACTTTCGGGCATGGAAGTACATGATATCCCTGATCATTGAAGAACATGACTTAGATCAATTTATCTTTGGAGATGTTCTAGAACCAGAGGGAGATGAGGCAAAGGCTGCTCATAAGAGAAGCATGGCTAAGGCTAAGAGAATCATTGTAGATTCTATCAAGGATCACCTCATCCCCCATGTGTCTGCATTCAAGACACTGAAGGAAGTATATGATGCCTTGACTAAAATGTTCGAAGGAAATAACATCAATTAGAAGAGGAATTTGAGGAACCAACTGAACAACGCAAAGATACAAAAATCCGAGATTATACAGTCTTACTTCACAAGGGTTGCTCAAATCAAAGAACAAATTGAAGCAGTTGAAGAGAATGTCGAAGAAGGAGAAATTTTAATGACCACCTTGAATGGTCTCCATAGATCATGGGACTAATTCATTCAAGGTATTTGTGCAAGAAGGAAGCTGATCTCTTTCAACAGACTTTGAGAAGAATGTGCACAAGAAGAAGCTAGACTTGAGACAAGAGAAGAAAATATGGTATTAACTGATGATCAAGCTCTTGCAGTCTACACCAGGAAGAACTTCAAGAATAAGGAGAAGAAGGAGAAATTTCATCACAACAAGAAGAAATACAAGAAACCGAAGAAGACCAAAAGATATATTTCAAATGTTCGATGTTACACTTGTGATGAAAAGGGATATTTGGCAAGATATTATCCCATCCAGAAAAAGAGACACCATGCTCATATTGCTAAAGATGATGAACCAACAAACAAAAGATTCAAACGAGAGAAGGATGATTCAGATGAAGAATATGTGCTAATCTCATCACTTACTGGCACTATCACACATAGAAGCAATGATTGGCTCATGGATAGTAGAGCTTCCAAACACATGACGAGAATCATTCGTCAATATGTCTGAACATGAGTCACCTCACAAGGTGAAACTTGGGGATCATTATCAATACCCCATAAACGAGAGTGGCGAAGCTTCATACAAGCTTGAATCCGGGAAATCCCTAAAGATGAAGGATGTGCTAAATGTTCCAGGGTTGAAGAAGAATCGTCTCTCCATATCTGCATTAGATGCAAAAGGAATTAGGGTTGCATTTGTTGATGGCCAAGTTCTGATGTGGCACAGAGGAAAGACAATAGAGGATTCAACAATGATTGGAGAGGAAGACAGAGGCTTGTACAAGTTGAAGGGACAACTTGAACACACATTGGTTCATGACTCAATTGAGCCAAATGAACTGTGGAACAAAAGGCTTGCACATGTTCACTACAGAGCACTACCAATGGAAAGAAAAGTAGTTTCAGGATTTCCATAATCCAGGCAAAGCATGAGGTAATTTGATAAGGATATGCAAAAGGAAATAATGAAAAGAAGGCATTTCCCAGTAGTGAGAGCAAGGCTAAAGGAATATTGGAGATAGTACACTCGGATGTATGTGGACCCATGTTTTCTGGCTCATTAAGTGGGTATGTGTACTATGATTTCTCATGTAAGACTTGGATATATTTCTTGAAAGAGAAAAGTGAAGTTTTCAATAAGTTCAAGGAATATAAATCCTTGGTCAAGAACCAGACATGTACGAATATCAAGATTCTATGGCCATACAATGGCGGTGAGTTCACTTTGGAATAATTCAAGGAACTCTACAGAGAATCTGGGATTTAGAGGGAGTTGAGCACTCCATACAATCCTCAGAAAAATGGGGTTGTGGAATGAAAGAACCGAACCATAATGGGCGCAGCGAAAGCAATGTTGCTTGACTAGGATCTTCCCATGCACCTTTGGGTAGAGGAAGCAAGAACAACTGTGTATGTACATAACGATACTTCTCATCAAGTACTTGAAAACAAGACTCCTGAAGAAGCTATCTCAAGAGTGAAACCTGAATTCATCCATTTGAGAATATTTGGTTGCCCAGTGTACATACATGTCCTAAAGGAGAAAAGGACCAATATCAATCCTTCTAGGAGGAAGGGTGTATTCATAGGATATAGTGATACATCAAAGGGCTATTGAATATACTTCCCAGGATTCAAGAAGATCTAAATCACTAGAGATGTAACCTTTGATGAAGATTCAACATACTTCAGATCCAAGAGGAATCCTATCCAGGAAGTCGAGGAACCTAAAGAGATGAGAGTTCGAGACATGGAAATTGGAGAAGCAATTCCAGAAGAACCTGAAGATCACAACATGACAGAACCACAAGATCTAGTAGAGACATTCCTTGAGAAGGACTCCCACAAGAGGAAACCAACATGGGAACGAGAGCTCTTATGAGAAGCTGGAAGGCATGGTGCTCCAGAAGGAATACATAGAGAGAGAAAAAGGGAAAATCCCTACAATAACTATGTGGCCCTGCTGTGTGACATCATTGATAAAGAACCTTCCACATATGAAGAGGCTACAAAAAAGAAATAATGGAAGGATGCAATGATCGAGGAATATCAGTTGATCATGAAGAATGATATTTGGGAGGTTGTTCCGAGGCCAAAGAAGAAGTCTGTCATGACTTCAAAGTGGATCTACAAGATCAAGCATGATGTAGATGGAAACATCAAGAAACACAAGGCAATATTTGTAGCACGAGGCTTCTCACAGAAATAAGGCATAGACTACGAAGAGACATTTGCACCCGTGGTGAGGTACACTTCCATAAGGACCATACTTGCTTTGGCAGCAGTTATGAAATGGAAAGTATACAAGATGGATGTCAAGACATCCTTCTTGAATAGTGTAGTCGAAGATGAAGTGTACATGGAACAACCACTGGGATTTGAGACATATGATAGGAAGACCTATGTGTGCAAATTGAAGAAGGCCTTGTATGGTTTGAAACAAGCACCGAGGATGTGGTACCGCATGATGTATAGCTTCCTGATGAGCTTAGGATTTACCAAGAGTAAAGTAGATTCCAACCTATACTTCAAGGTGGAAGACAGAATACCAGTGATACTCCTAATATATGTCAATGACTTGTCTTTAACAGGTGATGAGGAACTCATTACAGATGCAAGGAGGAGAATTGCTACAGAGTTCAAGATGAAAGGCCGAGGTATTATGCACTACTTCTTAGGCATGGAGGTGTGGCAGAGTGAAGATGGAATCTTCCTTGGGAAAGGGAAGTATGGAGATTCTAAAGAGATTCAGAATGTTGGACTGCAAGGTTATGGCCACACCTATGGAATCTAACTTGAAGCTTCTGAGTGATGCTTCATCCAAGAAGGTCAATGCCACGATGTATTTTCAGATGATTGGCTCATTGATGTATCTGATGAATATGAGACCAGACATATGCTTTGCAGTGAACACCTTGATCCAGTTCAAGATGGATCTGAGACAGGTTCACCTGATAGTGGTAAAGCATGTTCTGAGGTACCGAAAAGGTACAGTGGATTATGGAGTCAAATATGATGCGAATCAGAAGATCAACCTACACGGTTATGTTGTTTCGAACTGGGCAGGTAGTGCCACTGACCGAAAGAGCACATGAGGTTGCTGCTTCAGTTTGGGATCTGGCATGATCTCCTGTTTCAGCAGGAAGCAATCATGTGTGGCATTGAGTACAACCGATGTAGAGTATGTTGCCGCTTTCTCGACTAGTTGCATGGAAGTGTGGATGTGAAAGCTACTTTCTGACTTATTTAATCTCTATTTGGATGTAAATTGCATCTTTTGTGACAATCAAAGTTGTGTGAAGTTGACAAAAAACCTAGTGTTCCATGACAAGTCAAAGCACATTGAGATTAAGTTCCACTATATCAGGGATATGGTGTAGAGAGGAGTAGTAAAGCTCCTGTATGTGGAAACGAAGGACTAGATAGCCAATGTGTTAACCAAGCCTCTTGCGAGAGTGAAGTTCGAGTACTTTAGAGAAGGACTTGGTATGATCCAAATCGAGATTCCTCGAAAGAGGGAGTGATGTGTTCTAGCATAACTAGAAAGAAAGTTTGTCTGAGTGTAACATCCTTGCGAAGTTCTTAGGTTTCTCAGATGTAATCAGTCCTGCATGTTATCCTTGGATGTAACATCTCGGTGAAGCTCGTAGGTTATCCTTGGATTTAATCAGTCCTGATACAAAGCATATTATCTCACATGGGAAATGAGATGGGTTATCCTAATGTAAATATTGAGCCCTGGCATGGTACACATGTTATTCGGATGTAATATGTCCCGTGGTTTGTATGAGTGTAAATATTGAGCCATGGCATGGTACATAGGTTACTCGGACGTAATATGTCCTAAAGGTTATCTAAACGAAAAAGATCATAGATGCAGGCTGTTCAAATGTAATTCCTTGAGGTTGACCAAAATAATGTAAAAAGGTCATGGTGTAGCAGGTTGTTGGGTCACAATTAGTCCTACCATATATATGAGATATGTGAAGTTCCCATGCTAAGATGATAAGGTCATGAAGCACAAGAGGTGCACCTAGGCAGTTCTTTTAAAAGAACACGGGTCGATCATAGATGCTTTGGTTGTTTGTTGTTCTGTTTTGTGTAGGACAAAAGAGACGATTTAGATACGAAAAGATGAAGGTAGGAGACACAGGACATTGCCATGGAAATGTGAAGAAGATCCTAGACATATTCTACAAGAAGGATTGCTCGAGATGAGATGAAGACCTAGCAGAGGAATAGGCCTACATCCAACATGAAAAAGGGTTGGCACCGTAGAAACTTCTAATGAAAGATAGTATGGTACGATGATCAAAGTACAAGAAGATGGTGGTAGCAGTGATGATGAATACCCTATGAATTTGTGATGATGACGATGCGATGAATACCTGACTAGATGTGTTGATGACCGTATAGAGAGAGAATACCTTACTAGTTAAGAGGGAATGTTGATGTATTTGTAAATTTGGAAGATATTCTGATGTATATTATCATTGTATGTTGTTGTACCCCCAATAGGGATGTGTGTTATCCCTTTACAGGATGTCTAAATTGTGTCTAGACCTTGAGGTACAACCTCCATCGTAATTCGGGGAAATAGTCCCCAGTGTAACATCATGTAATATGTACTTGTAGTCTCTCTAGAAGAAGTGGGACCCATGCATTAGAGGAAATTTAGGGTCTAAAATGGGCCTTATAAGAAAACGTGCCAAAATAAGTTTTTGTGAGTTGGAATTCAAGAACCAATAGAATTTCAATAAAATAAGTCAACCATAATGGTTGAATTGACATATTTGTCATTAAAAAAAACTACTTTTTTGTTCGTATTTTCGACATATCTCATTGTGTTTTTACTCAAATTTCGATTGGGAGAGCTCGTTGGATGTGGAATTTGATTCTGCATCCAACGAGTACCCACACTGCATACTTTTGATGGACCCCGCTACCCCAAAAACAAGAAATACCTGAAAAAACATGATGATGATGTCATCATCACATTTTTTCAGGTATTTCTTGTTTTTGGGGTAGCGGGGTCCGTCAAAATTATGCAGTGTGAGTACTCGTTGGATGCGGAATCAAATTCCGCATCCAACGAGCTCTCCCGATCAAAATTTGAGCAAAAAGACAGGGAGATATGTCGAAAATACGAACACAAAAAGTAGTTTTTTTCTTTCTTCCTCCAAAATTAATCAATATTATTTTATTATTTTAACTATTATTTTATTATTTTCCTTAGGAGGCCCATTTTAGACCCCAAAATTCCTCTAATGTGAGATGACATGCAGGCTCGAATGTTATATTTGGTCAATGACTTGAAAGGGTATAAATAGGGAGGCGCTCTCCCTCATTTATACACACCTCACACACTCTCAAGTGTGCATGAGAGAAAGAGACAGTTAGAAGAGGAGAGATAGATAGATGCTGAATACTTATTACTGCTTTTGATCATCTTACTATTCTGAAGAAGTTTGCAGGGTTTTCTCCTTTATGGTTTCCCCGGTGAAAATCTTTGTGTCTCGTGTATCTTTTATATCTTATGCATCTTGTTTTACTTGTTATTCTTTCAGATAAAGATCCTAGATAATCTAATCAAATCTTAAGAAAAACTAATAAGTAGTTGGTTGGTCTCTGAGCAGACCTATTGTATTGTATGCTTACTACTAAGCATATGTTTGAGAACCTTTGAGGTACATTAGGATATGTTATTTATTGTATTCGATATATGGAATACCTATTATTTCGATATCCAACTATTGGTTTTATCCTGAGATAAACGATGTAAATTGTGGTTAGTACTACAAAAGATAAGTGTATTATGGCTAGTACTACAGAATAAAGATGTATGTCAAAGAGTACTACATCAGCAAATGCATTTTGTGGATAGTACTACGTGCTGAGGAGTAGTGTATCTTGGGAAGCTACCTACTAGGGTGAAAGACTTGAGCCTACAATTATTAGGTTTTAATAGTCAATATTTCTAAAAAAACCCTATGTGTGCTATGATAAAACACATTGAGATGAAGTTTTACTTCATCGGAGTCATGGTCATGTAAAATTAAATTTTAGTGCATAGATACTGATGAGCAGGTTATAAATTTGTGGGCAAGACGATATCAGTGACAAAGTTGAGTTACTTCCGAGATAAGCTTGGTATGGCAGGAAATTCCTGGTAAAGTAGAGAATGAATCCCTCACTGAGAGGGAGTGTCAAAATGTACAACATCAGGAGTCATTCTCCATACTTGTGTGGTATCAAGTCAGAAACTTGTGTTGTATCAAGTTAAGGACTTGTGTGGTATCAAGTCAGGGACTTGTATTGTATTAAGTCAGAAACTTGTGTTGTATCAAGTTAAGGACTTGTGTGGTATCAAGTCGGGACATGTGTTATATCAAGTCTTATCTATGTCCTCATGTATTGAAGTGGGATGCATTTACTATGATCTTGTGTTGTATCAAGATTGGTGTCTTGTGTTGTTTCGAGACTAGTATTATGTTGTAACAAGACTGCAGACTTGTGTTGTATCAAGTTAAATGATTCTCATAGATGATACCCTATGAGATGGATCTCCTTAGCTGGTGATGGTCTTGTGTTGTATCAATACCGAGGTCTTGTGTTGTATCGAGGCTAGAGAATTGTGTTGTATCAAGTCATGAGTTTATACTATGTGATGTATTACTAACCATGGTCATTCGAGAGGGATAACGATATTAACTCTCCTCTAGAGATTGATCACCTCTAGAGTGAATTACTTTAGCATATGACTATATGGTCCGAGGTAATATATATGATCATCGGTATGTATGAAAATTATTACAAGCATAATATGATATGATAAATGATTAAACATAGACCATGCTGTAAGATAAAGAGATGAGCAATAAATAGATTATGAAAGAGATAATTTGAATTTCCCATGTAGATGACTAATTGAACTCAAGTTATAAAGCTTCATTTAAAAATGAATGCCTCAATTAGTGCTTTAGTTAAAGCATCAGTTGAACTATTAATGATTAGAATTTAGCTAAGTAAAGAAGAGCTCGGAGTCAATCAATCAACAAGATTCAATTAATAATGGTTAACTACGCGATTAAATAAATATGGACCAGTTAAATAAAGTGTCTACACTTTAGTTAGACTCAGAGAAGACACTTAAGTTAATCAAAGGATGACACTCTAGTTAAGAAAGTGTGTTGCATGCAACACTTGAGTTATTGCACTATGGCACTTATGTTATCCTGTTAACTAAGTGATTAGTATTTAGTTAGAGATTTAGTTCACTCCAATGTCAATTAACTATTAGTTAATATTCATGATTAAAGGTCTAGCGCATTATTTGTGCATGACGAATATTCAATGCATGGATTGATTATTCCAAAAAGGCATTTCGAAATTGTAATACATGTGTGGATAATTCTCATGCAACCATAAATAGGGTTTGCATGGAAGTCATTATGGATTATTATTAATATGCTAGGAATATGGAAAGTTCATAACGGTTGTAACAATGGATCTCCTCTATTTCTTTGTATTGTCTCTTATCGATCAATCTTCTTATGTTGTAAAATTCATTCTCTCCAATCTATCTATTATACTATGAAGAATTGTTGGGGTTTTACATCCTCTTTGTTATGAGGATTTTCCCAAGGGTACATCTTTTGTTGTGGATGAATTGTTGTGTGTGATTAAATTGTTAATTGTTACAGGTCCTCAACGTATCATTGATGAAAATTTTAAAGTTCAAGCATCTCCATTATTGCTCAAAAAATTAACATGGACACCCTCTACAATTCAAGTCGTCATATGGATATGGAACCATGTCTAATATAGGAAGGTCCTCATTTCTTAGCATATCGATCACATCCACGATGATCCTTGCCGAAAATTTAGGTTTCCACTCTTGGGCATCATCTATCGCCACATGTGCATATGCACATCTATCGTCAACCTAGGAGGGTTCCAATAAAAAGATGGCTTGGTGGCTAGAAATCTCACAAAAAATAAATAAAACAACTCTGACCTGAAAGGGAAGTTCACCCTCCTTCCAATAGATGCACGACATTGACTAAGAGCATAACAAAAGTATCATAAAAAATTAGCAAACCACCTAATGCATCTAGGTTCTTGCAGTAAAGAATCAACATAATATAATAAACTAAAGCTAATACAATACCCATCATTGGTGATATGTGTAATGGTCATCACCAACAAGGAGAGGCACCTAACATCATCTCTACCAAAAGAAGCAATGGAGACTTTCCCATTGCTGACCTAAAACTGAGCAAGCTCGAGGATGTTGGGATCAACATATCTCTAAATGTATACAAGTTGATTTGATGCTACAACTCCAAATGGAACCTCAGGAACTAAGGAAAGTCCTTACCTCTAAAATAGGATAATTGTGATAAAATATATGTCCTCCTCAGCAGGTTGAAACCACTGTTCAAGACCAACTCAGAATGCCTTCTTATGATGATCCCAACTTGTGACAAACTAGGTGAATAATCTAGTGTTTCCCTTGAGGGATGTGTCCTCCTCATAGAACTTGAGGAGGTCAACAACTCTTAATAGGTGACACATATGTGGAGTAATAGGACAAGGGTATAAATTTATCTCCCTCTTTTGATCCTCCCACTCTCTTTAGAAGTTATACCGGTCAACTTGAGCTTCCTGCTGCTTCCTTGCCTCGTGGAGATCTCGCATATGTTTCACATATAACATGAATTAGATAGTCTCATCAAAATAAATATAAAAACATTATATGAGAATTATATTTATTAAAATAAAATTTTAAATTTTTTGCAAACAAAATGACATACTATGTGCTTATATAAATATAACACATTGTATATGGTGTGCTTATATAAATATAATGCACCCTAAAGTCAATGTGATTATGTGTAATGAATGCACTAATTTTTAATTTATAGATTTTAAAACATTTTTTATGTTTTGGCGGTTCGCTATGAAATAGTAGCGCGTTGGAAATGTGGTGCATTTATACCATATAAACACATTGTTTAATGTGCGATGATATGATTTTAAAGCACCACGGTGCTCCTAGAGTATGTCATAGAAATGAACTCCAGTGCGCTAACGTCCACTGGAAAGATGGTTTTTCAATTTTTTTAGTAATATTTACCGATGTGTTTGATACAAATTTGTGCACCATAAAGTCACTGCACTTATGTGTAATGAACACACCAATTGTTAGCTTATAGTTTTAAAATAAATTTTATGTTATGGAGGTGCACTAATAAATATTAGCACACTGATAATTCATTGTGTTTATACCATGTAAATGCATTGTTTAATGTGCATTAATGTAATGTAAAAGCACCATGGTGTTCCTGGCGGTTGTCATAGCACTGAAGAACGGTGTGCTAATGTCTGCTGGAAAGTTGGCCTTTAAATTTTCTTGGTAATATTTACTGGTGCATTTGATACAAGTCGACACACCGTAAATTTAGTGTGCTTATGTGTAATGAACACACCGATTATTATTATTATTATTTTTTAAGTTGTAGAAAGATATATTAATATACAAAAATATTACATGTATAGAGTCTGTTCCACGTGTATCATCAGTGTCAAAGCACTGTAATAGTAACAAAACATCTATCATGGACCTGCCCTTATGAGGGAAACCAAGTCAACCCAAGCAAAACCAAAATTGAGTGTGGCTGCAACAACATAGGGCAAACAGACTGAGAAAAATGAAAAAAATAGAGACAATTAAAAAATCCTAAGGCCTTACGGGTTCCGCCAGGGTTCTTCAACAATGGGGCAGAGATTGTAGTAGTATTCATCCTCAGTAGAGAGAGTTGGTTTAAAATCTAGAGGCGGTTCCATTGCCGAATGAGGTTCCAACATCCTCTGTGACGAGCTTCCTTCCTGATCGTGTCCCCGTCCTCCTATGTTTTGCATATTCAACTCTGAATTGGGTAGAGCTTCTTTCACGTGTCAAGTTGACATGGTATCATGCTGCTGAGGGATTTGTTCTTGAGGGATCTCTTTTGGAGGGTCATACATGTGCATGCTTAGTGAACACAAGGAAGTCAAATGACCCAAGGAAATTTTAGGTTGCTGGAAGGAGATGGTGAAGGAGATCTATCTCTTTCCCAGAGTAGTTGGGAAAGGACATTTTTCATGCACCAGTAATGGATAATATTTTCCTCAGGGGTTGTGTTATTTGGTGGTGATCCTCTACTTCCGCTTCCCATTCATCCATGACCCTGTGAACACTAAGAGATATGTGGGAACCATACCCCACCAAAATAGAGTGCCACATCGCTGCACATCCCCATGATCCCCTGAAGGTTCTACCCCTGTAAGGCATCGCACAAAGTCGTCATGACATGGATGGTAAGTGATCTCTCTGCTTCTAAACCTTGACCTTCTTCTTGGTCTGAGAGCTAGTAATCTCAGTCAGAATGGAGTAGGTAAAGAAAAAATGAAGGAAAAACCATTTTGTAGTAGGTTTAGAAGCATTAGGACTTTGCAGTAGTTAGATCCGTATAGAGCCATCATGCAAGGTGACTTGGATGTTGGGTTTAATCTTGTTGAACTTAAATAGCCTTTACTAGGAGGAGTGAACCATTAAATACTTGAGATTGTGCAAGGTGACCAATGAGCATTGATGAGTTCCCTCCATGCTGAATGACCAACACTAGGAGGATAAATTCATTAATACTCGAGAGGTAGTGACATGCATCGTGGGTGGAATTCAATGGGTTGTCCTACCTTGTGCCATGTTTCTCCTCGAAGCACCCACATCTGGGGAATGAAGTCACTGATTATTAGTTTGTATTTTTTAAAATATTGTTTAAGTTATGGTGGTATGCTACGAGGTAGTAGGGAACCATTAATGTGGCGCATTTATACCATTTAAATGCATCGTTTAATGTGAATAGATATGATGTAAAATCATCATGGTGCTCCTAGAGGATGTCATAACACTGAACACCTATGCACTGACATCCGTTGGATAATTGGTTTTTCATTTAATGGTAATATTTATCGGTGCATTGGA
Source organism: Pseudotsuga menziesii (assembly GCA_001517045.1). Classification (NCBI taxonomy): domain Eukaryota; kingdom Viridiplantae; phylum Streptophyta; class Pinopsida; order Pinales; family Pinaceae; genus Pseudotsuga; species Pseudotsuga menziesii. The sequence goes on along the minus strand of LPNX010539147.1, from coordinate 798,256 downwards.
AACAAATATGTGCACTGTAAATTCAGTTCACTTATGTGTAATGAACACATTGAATATTAGTTTATAGTTTTAAAATATATTTATTCAATGGTGGTGAGCTACTAAAGAGTAGCGCACCTGTATTATGGCGTGTTCAATCCATTTGGCTTGCCCCTCCATCGATGCACTTTATAAAAAATTATTGTGTGCACTGACATTTAGGTTGATTTGAATGGATTGAACACACCACACAAGTTTTAAAAAGAAAAATTTAAAAATTGGAAAATTAAGTCTTAATTGCAAAAATTAAACTGCTAAAAAATTAAATTATGAAGTAATAATTAATTTACTGGTTGAACTGCATGTCAGGGAGGCATCTTAGTTGTGTATGAATAATTTGATTTTTTTTCCCACCATTTGGAAAAATTCAAATTCAATTTAGCAGCCAATAAAAGTGAGCAATGTGTCAACAAGGAGTGGAATGAGCACTGGTGGTAGGGCATCTAGGTGGGTTATGGACGACACCAGTGCAGATGGCTCAAACACACTATGGAGGGGTAAAAATGATTGCAATTGTAGTAATATTTTTTTATTATAAAACCTTACTCTGGTGCACCCAATAACTGAACCCACTGATGTATTATATTTGCATCATCACACCACATGTAGGCTTTTAAATTTATTTATTTTTAATTTATAACAACTCCCAAAAGGTGCAATTTTGTTTTACTAATGAGGGTATTTGTTGATAATGAACGTCCCACATTTTGCATATTTTTTTAATTGATGTTTTTTTTTGGGGCGCTACATTGTTTTTAGGAGATCCCAGTACGTTAGGCTTTTATACGCATCGATGCGATATGTTTAACAAAATGCACCGCTATGATTTTAGAAACATTATGTCGTTTGTCATGATATTTTTTCGTCATGTGACATTGTTTTTGGAGGCCATGGTGCGTTTTGGTCATATATGCACCAGTGCGTTCATTTTTCCAAAATGCATCGCATCGGTTTTACAAAATTTCTACACTATCTGCATAATTTTTTTTAATTGGTGTTTTTTTCCATGGCATGACATTTTTTGCGGAAACCCCAATTCATTTTTTTGTAAATGCACTAGTGTAGTACGTCTACTAAAGTACAACGCTATGATTTAAAAAATTCTGGCCATTTTGCTTAATTTTGTTTTTTTAATTTCATGTTTTTTTCATCGTGCATCATTCTTTTTTTTGCCGCCCCGGTGCGTTTGTGTTCAATAGGAACCGAGTTGTTTAGTTTAGAAATGCACCAAGGAAATAATGTTTGCTACAACCTCTGACCACTCACCTCCACTACTTACCTTCATTGTAAATATATATTTGATCTCTTTTGAGAGGAGCATCCACTATAACCTCCACTACAAGGCATTTTCCTTGTAGTGTCCTAGTTATATTTACCGGAACCAACTAGAAGGAGGTTAAAACCCCCTGATTGTTTTACCAAGTCCAACTGGAAGGAAGATGCAAATCCCTGATTATTTTACCAACTCCAACTAGATGGAAGTTGTGACTCTGTTTCCTTTCCCCTTGCTACTTCCCTAATAAGAAAGTGTTTGTGTATTAAATGAAAACTAAAATAAAAAATTACCTTTTCTACTATTTGCATCTTTTCGATTTGTGATTGCTGTGGCTTCTCTGATCTGTGTCTTTTTCTCAGTTTTCTACGTCACAACAGTATGTGATATGTGACAATGTTTTCTCATGACTTCTACAATTTACAATATCTAAATATCTATGATTATGCAACTGCTGTCATTTATTGTGTAAAACCTTCACACATCTTAATTCCAGGTATCCTTCTAATTTGTGCACTTCTCGATGTTCATAATCTTCGTATCTGAGCAATTCGACTCTGCTATATAAACTTCTTCTGTAGTCAACGATCCATTGATACCCCAAGGATTAGAATCTTTCCCAAACAGATCATATTATCTTCAAGTCTTCACTCCACAAGCTTACTACAATGCTTCCATCTCTTGCTTATTTATACTCTTTATAGTTCAAGAGATGTGTCCGCAAGTTGAAGTTCATTTTACTCGATGATGCCCCAACTTGCTTGCTTCTTGATCAAGTTAACTATCAAATTTGTTCTGTGTCAGTGTGTTTCCTTTGGTAATTCATTTTTGTGGGGATTTGTGCACTGATGCCCATTAACTCAGTGGTATTTGTGTATATATGCCCCATGCCTTAGTGATATTTGTGCACTTCCTAAGCTTCCACATTGATTCTTGATGTATTTCTTCAAATTGGTTTTGTACATATTCAAGTTCTTCTTTATTAACTTGATGGTTTATTTTATGACATCAAACCTATAGTAGATTGTTGATTTAACCTTTGACATTTATGGCAACACAAAGGTTTAGAAATGTTCATCCTTTGACATCTTTATCAATCTTGTTGGTCAAACCTAGTCGATTCATCCTTTGACATCAATGACAACACAAAGGTTCAACAATATCCTATGTAACAACATACCCACTGTAGGATTTGGTATTGGGTACAATGAAACATTTTTAATATGTATTCATACTATTTTACAATTTATTATTGGACTTTCATCCAAAAATAATAATGTGTGCCATGAAAACAATGCAACAAAAAATTTTGTTTTTGTTTTTTGAACTCACAAAAATATGGCAAGATAAATTCACAAAGAAATGTAAAGTGAGAATTACATTAATAACATTGTGAGAAACAATATTGCACCACCCTTTCCCATGAGATCCATTGCAATATATGTTAGCCCAAAAAATCCCTCACTAAGCTCTCCATGACCTACACCACCCAAGGACACCACTTCACGACCCTCCATTAGACCCCCACACCCTAAAAAATGCTTAAGGATGAAGAAAAGGGCTTAAAAACCCCAAAAATGAGCCTAAATTACTCTCCTAGGAGCTAAATCCCCCCAAAAAAGGGCTAAAACCCTAAAAGGAGCTAAAAATAGGGCGGAAGGGGCTAAAATCCCAAAAAGGGGGCTAAAGCCCAGACCAAGGGCTTAAAACCCTAAAACCCCCAAAAAGCTATAAAAGGTGGGTGGGGGGTCACTCTCAAAACACTTCTCCCTTGCATACTGTTATGCTGCCTGTGGATGCCTTGAGATCCTTTTGTCTCTCAAGCCACCCACACTCCCTCTCCTCCATCTCCATTGAGCCATAGCTCCCCCCATCCAAGAGAGAGGTGCTTCTTCAAGCCAGGGCATGGTGGCCCATTCCACCCAAAGAGAAGGTATACCAATGTTGTTTCTTGCATTTGCTTTAGTGTTTTGTAGTTTTTTCTAGCTCATTTTTGTTTGCAAGTTTATTTATAACATGTTTTTTGCAGGTTTCTAGTTTCTAACAGTTGTTTGTAGGTTATTGGAAGCGGAACTCTAACCCATTGTTTGCAGAGGGGTTCTCCGTCATTTCTCTTCTTTCTGTTCTTTATTTTATTCCTGTCTAGTTTTATTTCTACTTTCTTTTCAACATTTCCACACGCGGGAACCTACCCTTCTATCCTATAGACATAAGGGAGCCATTCCTGCCCCTATAGCAAGGAGAAATCCTTGCTATAGAACTGGCGACCATACCAGGTCAATCCCATAGGAACCCTGGTCCAGATTTTTAAAATTTCAAGTTTTTCCAATTTTTTCCCTAGTTTTTAAAATTTCATATCAAATCTAGTTTAGATCTAGTTTATTTCCAGTTATTAGTATTACCGAAGCCTCTGCTAGGCAAATTTGAGTCAGTTTGACCATAGTACAGGTTATTGTCGGCCGGATCTGACTCAAGATCAGAAAAACCCCAAATTCGGGGCAGGTCGCACTTATCAGGCCTGAATAGGGGATGAGGGCACACTTAATGGCCTAACAGGTGCGCCTAGGGCACACTTAATCCCTTGAAAGGTGCAACTTCACTTAGAAACATAGACCGTGACTGTCTATGAAATATGTGCGACCCCCTCGCCTGTTTCTGAAAAAAATTTGTGACCCCCTAGCCAAATTTTATCGGAAATGTGCAATCTGTCAATTAGAGTTTCAATTTCAGTTTAATAGGGACTGTCAATGCGGCTCAGTTGCCTCTATCCAGCACAGAAGTTTAATTTCAGTTTCTGTTTTAATTTCATGTAATTGCATCAACAAACAGTGTGTAAATTCCAAACAAATTTTAATGGCTTAATTAAATGAATGTAGCTTAGCTAAAATCAAGATAAAACTAATTGTCTTACTCACCCTTCCTCCTCTACCTAGTCATCACCCTTCGGGGTATTCTGGGATACGACGAAGGGCAATATCGTATAGTCCTAGTCCCTTCATTGAATATTGTTCTAAACCATTAAAACTGGATGACCTAGAAGGTAGAGGGGGTAGAGAAGGAGAGCTTCTCATGGCGCTAAGCGTCCTCCTTGTTGACCAACCTTGCATCTAGGAGGTGACTTGTGGATCTATGGATGGGCTTAGTCCCATTATGTTGAGAGCCCAACACCTTCTCTTGGTTAAAGAGGTATATTAGTGTGAGGTAGTCATCTAGTTAGGCCATCGACATTCATGGTTAAAAACCGTATCTGTTTACAAATTTATGATTATTCAATGCTTGCATACACAATGACATGAAATCTACCACAATATGATGACTTCATAAACCATTTGCAGCTACCAAATACCAGAAATACAGACAAAAAAATACACCATACCAAGTAATCAACCCAGCTCAATTCATGACACTGAGAAAGCCTTAAAATTTATCAATTTACACTAAGTTCAAACAATCTGCAGTCTTTGAGGACATAAGTCCCTGACTGCTTCAACCATGGGAAGTACTTGGGCTCTACCCAGAAAATCATTGTGAGGAGTACCATGGGAACCCCAAAGTAGCTGGCCGCTAAGAGAAATTTCCAAGCGAAACGGACAACGACCCCTTCCGATTGAGTAGAAAACGCCCATGAGGAAAAATCCAAGCGCTGTCTTCTAGCAGTCTTGGTGGTCGAGTGACCACCTACAACCAATAGGAAGACATTGAAACCAGGGTCCAAACATAATTCCCATCAGTTTGATAAACATCTAACACAATTGATCCCCCATGATCTTCCTCATGCCTAAGAGGCAAACCACCACCATTCGGGACATTAAACCGACATCGTCGAAACTGTTCTCAGCAATCTCCCACACCATCAAAGGGCCACACAGCCTCTGATTCAGATTCAGACCCATACCAGTCTGAACTAGACCTCCATACTACACCATCAAGCCCCATGGATGGTGCAAATATGGATCCATTTTTCGGCATAACCATAGCAAGTGGACCCATGTCCACACCACAACCTATCACCAATAACCCTACAGGTGGCCCAAGCATAGTCGTGAAAACTGTCATCAGTCAGCTACCACCACCTATAGTGACTAGCCAAGCTGGCCCACTTGCAACACATGGGGGCAGTGGCCCTTCCACACACACTGCCCCTCCTGCCACACAGGGGGCAGTGGACTGTCCACTTACATTTCCCCTACTATCATACATGGGGGAAATGTCCCCTCCACTCATACTGTCCCCCCCACAACACTTGGGGGCATTGGCCCATCCGCAATGGTGCCACCGCAAGTACCCCCAGCTGTGCAGATGCATTATGCACCTGCAAACCCCACCACCATCACAGATCCATCCCACATCAACTTGGGGTAAAACCTTCCATTCATGGCTCATCTTAACCTGCCTGATTTGGCTCGGTTAACAAACAACCCCATCCGCCACCAAGCATTCTGGCCACCCATGCCAACTAAGCTGCCATCAAACATCCTCAAGTTTGAAGGCAAGGCAGGGGAATGTTCCCAAAACCACATTATGACATTCCATCTATGGTGCTCATCCAACAACATCGTAGATGATTCCATCAGGCTAAGGCTATTCCAACACACCCTTACAAGCAATGCAGCCAAATGGTACATTGAGCTACCACAAGCCAAGTACCCTGATTTCAACTCCCTAGCCTTCATGTTCCTACAATATTTCCAACTCCCCGTCAGATATGATGAGGGGGTGGAGATCCTGTTATCCTGCCATCAAAACGCCACCACTCATATAACTGACCATATCCATGAGTGGTGGTGACGCTGCAGCCTATGTAAAATACAACTTGACAATAGGATCTTCTTGGATTGGTTCCTTAAGACCTTGCTCCCACCCATAGCAAAGGATGTCGCATCCGAATGTCCCCAATCTGAAGAAGAGGATATACTGAAAGCTCAATAGTTTGACCTCATCTATGCTCAATTTGGATACCTGTACACCGTCATCCCAGATGCTCCTCACGCAGGCACCTCTTACCACGACGCACCGGGGGCATCCCATGCTATAGATGGCATCATAGGATTGGTCTCCCAATAGCCACAACACTGACCGACACCACCTATAGTTCCATCACAACCAAGCAATACTGCTAGTGTTGCTTACCAAAACCAAACTCGGGACTATGCTAGAATGATGTCCTAGTCTGGAGCAACAACTTCCTACGCACAACCTGCACCACCGTAGTAGGCTCAGGCCATGGCTTGGCCAACACAACAGTATACAGGGAAAATTCCCAAATTTGTGGCACCATCACCCCCACAAGTCTACTATGCACAACCAATGCAAACAGTTCAAGCCCCTGCCCCCGCTCCACCCGCTCCGTTGGGACAAGTATTCGCACAACAAAACCGTCCCAACCAGCCTGCCCCCAACAATCAACAAGGGAAAGCTATAAATAATTGACCTCGGAACCAAGGCAACAACCAACCGTAGGGAGGCGATCAACAACCAAACCCTCCCAACAATTCCGCGGCAAACCGGCCAGCTCAAAACCCCCCATGACCAAACGCACCAAGACGCAATGCCCCATTGTGCACAAACCAACCGTGCACATTATGTGATGTTTATGGGCACTACACATTCAAGTGTCCCCTCATGGATCACGCTAAGCAGGCCATTTAGAACAAAGTTCAATAGGCTGCCAACACTGCAAATCAAGCCCAACCAAACCCAGAACCACAAGGACCTCCTCCTATGGTGCTTCAAAACCCACTACCAGTCCAAGGGTTGTCATTACACATCAGCAGCATCAATGTCCAAAACATTCAACCTACCTCTTCAGTTACCCCCATTCTCGCGCCCCCCCATACGCAGATTTGCCGATAATGCCAAGGCTAGAGCTGCTGTCAGCTACAAAATCGTGGATGATTTGGCCCAAACACTGACTGCCATGTCCGCTCTTGAGGTACTTAAAACATTCCTAATGCAGTGGAAATCTTTACTAGCCACCCTTGGGGCAGTAGACCCCTCCGACTCCAAGTTGATCACATTCGACACGGAGAATGGAGAACCGCGCATGCCATCGACCATCGCCTTTCAAATCCCAGTGTCCATCCAGAATTTGGTTGTGCACCGGTGCATAGTGGATGAGGGGGAATCCACATGCGTGATGTCTACCCTAGTCTGGTATAAACTGGGATCCCCAATTCTACAACCATCCTCCACAACTCTGCAGGCTTATGATGGAAATCCCACTAAATCCCAAGGAATCCTCCCCCATGTCCTCATCACATTACCTGGGAAGATAGTGCTGATCGACATAGAGGTCGTCAATGCTCAACTGGACTATAACCTTATCCTTGGAAATTTATATGTATGCCATGAGAGCGGTCGCATCAACTGTCTTCCATCTCATGATGTTCCCCCACGAAGGGAAGATCGTGACGGTTGATCAACTCACTTATCATGATCCGCAAGGGTTAACGGTACCCACCAACATTATCCCTACCATCAGCACTATTGAGCCAAAAGGGACGACTACACACACTAATGTCATCCCTGCAATCAACACTATGGTTGAAAACACACCAACCTCCCCACCATTAAATGTGGGCCCTGGGTTGTTTGTCGATACCACCATGACGGCTCCTTTCCCATTAGTGTGACTACCACCAACACAAAATGAAACTGTGGACTTGTGCATGGTCTCATCAAGCACCGTTGCACCCAAACAACAACCGCAGCCACAACCCCAACCACAACCATAACATCGTCCGCAGCCACAACACCAACAACAACCACAACATCACCCGCAGCAGCAGCATTATGCACAGCCGCAACCACAACCATATCCCCACATGCAACCAGCAGGGAGTTATCTGTGCTCATCTCCAGTCCAAACGATTCCCTTCCTCTTTCCCCCACCTGGTGTTATGAGCAAGCCGGTAATGGCCACCTTAAGACTACCCAACTTTACATTGTGAATTCTGATGTGGTATCTTGATCCACCAACTCAACCACTAATGCCCCAGGTTGTCTTAACCCTGGTGCAACCCATTGTGGTCAAGTATCACCCTCCACCGACCCGCAAAAGCCAACAGCCACACCCGCACCCGCACCGCCCCACCCAAAAAGGGCCAGGGGAAAGAATGCCAGTGAGTACCACATAACCTTGGCTGATCCCGCCTTGTGCTGTCTGCGAGCATCCAACTCAAAATTTCCCTGAGATCCCAATGATCCGCGTGCGTTTGGACGCCATGGATACAAACGAAAACCTCCCCATGGTTGAGCTTCCAAGTGCGCTAGTAGCAAGAAACAAGGCATTGAGAACAAACCATGTTTTCTCCCTCTGCGGCTTGTATGGACATTATTCTCACCATTGCCAAGACTTGCTTGAGTTTTAAATGGATTTAGCCGACCTTTGTTAATATTCCCTTGAGTATGAGATCACCCTAATCGAAGAAGTTTACCCCCCACCTCCTTCTTCAGACACCATGTCCATTTACATGATGTCCAGTTCAACTGACCGACTTGTCTCCACCATCACTGATGGTCCATCAGACCTGTCTCTTCCGTTGTTTCCAAAACCACAGCCTCAACCTCAGTTGCAACCTCAACCTCGGTTACCAAGGAAAAAGTGGGGTTCATTCCCACTCAACACGATCCTTTTCCTTTTCCTTTTCCCTTTCCTTTTCCTACCATCCTAGATCGTGAGTAAGTATGTCTTGGAAACCCGCAATCTATAGGGTTTCACACTAGGAGATCCTGTGTGGTACCTTGAACCACCTACCCTACCTCTAGGTCCATCAAAGACTCCTACCGTCTTGAGGCCTACCCCTTTTCCTCCAACAGAGACTGGGGAAAGGCCACAAAAACCACAACCAATACCATTTACATGATATCTAGCACTAGTCACCCTTCCATCTCATCACTTGTGGAAGATCCACCTGATCTATCATGACACCACTTATGCAATGACGGAGAAATCTGTAAGACCGCCTCTGGTTTTACCCCATTCTCTTTAAACCATAGTATGGAATCGGTTCTTCTCATAAAAGACCAGATTCCATCACCCTTCCTTACCAATGACCTTCGTCTTGGCAAGGGGGCATACCTCTTCGTTGACTCTGATGGAAAACTCTTGGAGAACCCCCGCAATGGGCTCTACCTCAAGAAATTTTACGCTTAAACATCACCAATGAGTTGCTTCATTTTATTTTCTTGTTTTTTAACATTTTTCAGCACAAATCAGGGGCAGCACCATCAGCTGCTAATCCAAAGTCACCCGGAACCAGTTTGAGACACCTCTCACACCTCCGGGCTCAAATTTCCATTTCCTGATGAGACCATCGTCTCATGTTTAATAAATAAATTTCAGACCACTTCCCTCAATTCACCTCTATTTATGAGCCATGACATAATGATGCAAGTGTCTACGGACCTGTACTTGTATCACACTTCCCGACCACTACTCATGTGAGTTTTTGGGCCATCGCCCATTAAGGAATGCTATTTTTTACTTTTTTGTATTTTAACCCATAGTTGTCTCTTCCATCCACCGCACCTTACGTGGATTTCTGGACCATTGTCCACAAAATGATTTATTTTTCTTGTATGTATTTGGCATATAAGTGCCCTGGACTTGTACTCACATCGCATGTAGTCAAGTCCGTCCACCACAACACACACACATGCTCTCCTAACCTCTATCTGAGAGCCACCTCAGTTTGTGTGCCTCTACTGCATCGACTCGCGAGCCTCTACCGCAATCTATCCCACAGATGTATTGGTATGTTTGAGAGCCTTCTACTCCATCCATATTGCACAGATGACCTTTGGACCTCTGTCCACCATCCTGACATGGGGCACCACCTGTGCCACCGCAATCGATTGACCACACTGGAGTTTTGTTTAAGCTCTTTTCTAACTCCTTAAAACAATTAAAAGATATCCAAGCGCAGATGCTTCCTTTCCCACTCGCTAAAGTATAGGAAATGGCATCTACATCGTATCATTTGCCTCCTTTTGTGGACCATGTAGACCATTAAATGAAAAGGACCACCTTGGTGTATTCAAGCCAAGACCATCCCCATTTGCACACTTTTATGCTTTCTCGAGCAGAGGGGCCACACTTTATGAAAAATCTCACCATGGGTTGTCGTTAAGCTCTTTTCCAGCCTTCTCATCAAGAAAATATTGTCGAGCAAACTTGGTTTCATTCATGCTCATAAAAGTATCTGAATGACCATCCAGTTAGTATAGGTTTAACCTTTCCCGGCTTGATTGGACTACCAACGGTAAAGAAGTCTCTCATCCCCTCCAGGATGGGTGAGCTCTCCTATGTATACTTTTATCCTTTTTTGGGCACAGGAGACTACCAACAAAAAAGATCCCCCATTGGAGTCTTCTTCGTGCTTTCAGACTCTCTAAAATTGAAAGCACCACCGAGCTTTTACCTTCTCGGGCTCACCAAAAATCCACAAGATCGTACCATAACGGTGTCCCTAGACACCACCCCACAGAAAAAAGTTTGGCAGCATTCCCCCTTTGGGTCACCTTTGTTCAGAATACTCTGCAATGTGTCTTCCTTGGATCCCATTAATATCAAAAGTGTCCACCTCCTCCAAGTATTTCCCATCTGCAGTGACATTCCTGGTATTACAGCTATGATCCCATTCTCATGAGTCAAGTTTCATTTGCTTCCTGGTCCACCCTGCCATCATAATCTGAACAAAGGAAGTTTAAGTCCACCACGCTCCCCCTACCCCTGTTCAATTATTTCCCTCCCCCTCCCCCCCCCCCAATTCAGTGGGCCAGTTCGCAGATTGTCTCACACCTTTTGGTTATCTCCCTTGCACTCTTGGTCAAGGAAACATCATTGCCTTGAATAGGGGTAGATCTCCCTCTGTCAACGACAACACATATACTCCAGAGGATAGACCCAGAGGCCCCTGTATCCTGGTTTCATTAACCTTATTGATGAGTTCCTTGGACCACTTGTGAGGAGTCCTTAGTGCCTCTCGGGATGGTTGTTTCTCACGTGCTTGAATCCAACTACATCATCGCACCATTGAGATTCGTATAGGGTTTGGTCCACACAATACTTGGTCGAAGACCCCAGATGTCAGCTGACTATAGCACATTGATGAGTCTACTGGAGGGACCTAAACAGGTTATGTCCCTTGTGATTTCCGGGTTGCGTTGGAGACAGTGTTCAGAAGCCCTAGCAATGCTTCTATATAGATTTATGATTGATGCAACATACTTGTACCACAGAGACTCTGAATCTCAATCAGCAAGTCCATACAGCTATGTACCATTCTAGATCCAGTAGACCGTCAGTCATGAAGATATAGCATTCCATGAGAATTCGATGGGTCCAATGTACCAGATCAGTATTGTATAAAGCCTCACATTGAGGCAACCATTATTATATCATTAGTTGTATATGATCAACTCTTGTATTTTAGAGCATAGATCAAATTATTCTTTTGGCATTGTCACGAGCATGGGGATGCCCGCCTCGTCCATATACATGTCACACATTATTTGTATCTCACCCATTGATGGGAACCATATTAATACATATTAATACAAAAAACAAAAGCCACCATGCCCCAGCCCAGGAAGCACCACCTCACAGCAGCAAATCCTATGATGTTCATCGGCCATAAGATGAGCTCCTGCCCTCACACATTAGGGGGCAATCTGTTAACCCAAAAAATCCCTCACTAAGCTCTCCATGACCTACACCACCCAAGGACACCACTTCACGACCCTCCATTAGACCCCCACACCCTAAAAAATGCTTAAGTATGAAGAAAAGGGCTTAAAAACCCCCAAAAGGAGCCTAAAATACTCTCCTAGGAGCTAAAGCCCCCCAAAAGGGGCTAAAACCCTAAAAGGAGCTAAAATTAGGGTGGAAGGGGCTAAAAGCCCAAAAAAGGGGCTAAAGCCCAGACCAAGGGCTTAAAACCCTAAAACCCCCAAAAAGCTATAAAAGGAGGGTGGGGGGTCACTCTCAAAACACTTCTCCCTTGCATACTGTTATGCTACCCGTGGATGCCTTGAGACCCTTTTGTCTCTCAAGCCACCCACACTCCCTCTCCTCCATCTCCATTGAGCCATAGCTCCCCCCATCCAAGAGAGAGGTGCTTCTTCAAGCCAGGGCATGGTGGCCCATTCCACCCAAAGAGAAGGTATACCAATGTTGTTTCTTGCATTTCCTTTAGTGTTTTGTAGTTTTTTCTAACTCATTTTTGTTTGTAGGTTTGTTTATAACATGTTTTTTGCAGGTTTCTAGTTTCTAACATTTGTTTGCAGGTTATTGGAAGCAGAAACCTAACCCATTGTTTGTAGAGGGGTTCTCCGTCATTTCTCTTCTTTCTCTTCTTTATTTTATTCTTGTCTAGTTTTATTTCCGCTTTCTTTTCAACATTTCCACATGCAGGAACCTACCCTTCTATCCTATAGACAGAAGGGAGCCATTCCTGCACATGTAGCAAGGAGAAATCCCTGCTACAGTAGCAAGTGGCATGAGTCCATGTCTTGATTCACTTTATTCTCAATGGAATATCAAGATATAATGGTCCAATACTAAACGATTTTTCCAATGAAAATGGAACAACAAACCAAACATTAATTCTTAAAGTAACCTTTATGGGTAGAGGATGGTCGGGCTACTATAGAACTGACCCAATATCCGTACAAAATGCAAACTATATTGAGAAGTTTGAGGTGAAGGGTTGCATCAATTTACACTCAAACATCCATCTTTGTTTTCTGCAAAATTGACACTTGTTCAACTAAGGGTTAAAATATCATACTCTCATGTTATCTACTATATGGCAATATAAAGCAATTTTCCACTTTAGAGTAGAATAGAAAAATCTCAAGCTTACATATATGCATCTATGGGTTAAGATATCCTTCTATCACACTTTATACCATCTTTCAATAGAGGTCCAATCATGTATAAGTTTGGAAATGCAGAAACCTTCCACACATGATCAATTATTAAGTTTCATTGATTACATTCTTAAATTGTCCACAAAATAGTGCCAAAGTTCCGAATAATATTGATGATGCCAAAAACAAGTCCACCTGAGCTTAACATTATGAGGTATGAGCCTCCATGGTTCCCACTTACAGGACCACATGTTTTCCCTGCTTGTGATAGTGGCTTTATGTAGTTCCTTGATTTTATTTCCAATGTAACACATTTCTCATATACAACCTTTCGAATCCCCATCTCACTACTTGCTAAATACAAAAAATATACAATTACCACCAATACCAGCTGAACTAACCCATTTGCATACAAAAAATACAAACTTATAGTATTTGTATCAATGAACCATGAAAACAAACATAATATATTAAATGCTCATAAATTATAGTACAACAAAAATTAATGTGTTTGAACAAAAAATATCAATTTTGATTCCTTATATGAGCAAATAATATAAGTTTTTATGCATATTAAAAGTGGGTTAAATCCACAGTGAACTTGAACAAGTTTTTTTTCTTAATTCACATCTATGATATCCCTTTTCATTTTTTTTCCAATTCTTAACTTCTTCATTAATTCCCTATGTTAAAAATCAAACATATTCAACTTCATTCAATAGAGAGCATGGTGATTTTCAAGTGGACTGATCTTTCTCCTTAGTTGTTTTGTACCTTCAAACATAGAAATATAATTTTTAATGTTGTTTTTATGACCATGAGACTACTCAGACTTGATGTTTGTCACCTCCTACTGCTGGCTAAAGGTGTAGAGATAAGGTTACAGGTTGTTTTGTGATTATTTTTGTGGGGATTGCCTCATTATGATTCCCATAATTCATTTATTACAGCTACTATCACCTCAATCAGGTTGTATAGATACTTGGTAGAGTCCCATATTTATAAATAAGTTTTGATTAAGGGTTGAAAAGTGCCCAACATAGTAAATCATGTTCATACTTGTTCAAATATGCCCAAAATTGTGCTTCCAAGGTGATTGATATCAATGCTTAATGATGATTTTGGTCCTAAATGTGCTTAGAAACAAACATTGAGGTTATTTTCACTCCCATATATGTTTATTAGTGACCAAAACCTCTGTTACAAGTTGGCTTGTTGCTGCAATTATTCTTAGAATGTTAATTCAGTCCACAAAACTAGCCTAGAATTTTATTTTCATGCCCTGGTATGAGTTTTGGTCTTTTCCTTATTGTTATGATTACCCATAATACACCAAAATCAACTCCAAATGCTAGTAGCATGAAAATTTTCTCAAAACTTACCCTTTGGATACCCATGCAAATAGGGGGGGAAATCTAGCTCTAACGATGGGACATGTGCTCTCTTTGGGAGTGCATGAGAAACTAGAACTCTTTGCATGAACTTTATAGCATTGAATCGAAATGTAAGAAAATTAAACATGTATCACATCAGTATCCTTCTTCAAAACAACACATTAACCTAATGCTTATACAAGATATTATTCATGTCCTACCAACCTATCCTTAGCAATGAGAAAACAAGCATGTTACGTGAAGTTGTACAGCCAATGAAGCCACCTTAGCATATCATCCATGCTAGTGATTCTCCCTTTGTCCTTGGTGATGAACTGAGACAAGATGAAAAAAAGGATGAGTTGAGTACATACAATTTTCTTCATGGAAAGAGGGATCAAAGAATGCATGCAATCATGAGTGTAATACTCCAAAATTTTGTAAAAATTTAAAATTTTTCATATGACATTAAATGTTTGCAATCATCACTAGTGAGGAACATTTAATTGTTAACGGTTAACCTAAAAAGGATTAAACTAGAATATGATTCTTGTTAATTTCTAGTTCTCTATACTTAATTGTTTGCTTTCATAAATCATTGTTAAGGATTTGATTTAGCAGGTTATGATTTGGAACAAGAGGAATTGAAACATATATTTAATTACTAAGTGGTAAGTTTGTTTTACTGTTTTGTGAAAATATTAAGGAACTTTAGTTGAGATCGAGGCTTACTTAGATTTTTAGCTAATGCAGTGAAGTGATGCTTGTTTTACAAGTATTTTACAGGTAAGACGTTTTGTCACCAGTTTCCGGATCGAGATTATTATCTCAACTACCATAAAACATAATGCTAGTAAATTTATTTATTTTACAGCTTTGTTCAAATGAATGAGGCATCACTGATCTGTGTATTTATGTTTTAATTAGTTATCTGGTAACATAAGTGTATAGTAAACTGAACATAATCCAGTTGTTCTTTCATTCACTTCAACTGTAACTCGTTCATATAAATTTTATCAATCTATTATCAGTTAGCTCCTGTATGTAATTTTAGTGAAAGGCAATTTGTATAGCAATCCTTTTATACTTTAATACTTGATGTCGAGGTGATTCAAGAGTATTTGTTTTCAACAATAAATGAGTTAAATAAACTTAGGAAAACCTAAAATCTAGATATAGTCATAAAGTACAATGACTAACATTCACACATGGAAATAAAAAACCTAGTGCATAAGACAATTTACTAACCGTTCTAGTACTTACGAACTAGTTATGCAATCATACAAATTTAATATCTTCAAACTATAGTATTACTGCTTTTTGTGTGAGAATAAAATGATTATTTTCTATAAAATCCATCTGATTTAACTTTTGTATTATCTTTATCTCATAAGGGAGATATATGAATCTAAGCTTGATACCTAGACTAACAAAATCAAGCTAAACATCATCCTAAGTTTGCAAGCACACAAACATCAAAGATCAAGTCTTATACAAGGTCTTTTACAATGTTATGGTTTCTCCTAAATTGTTGTTTATTATGCAAATTAAGTTGAAGAATTCTTTGCATAAGTTTTTACCCATTCCTAAGATTATAGAACATAATGTAAACCCTAGTGTATGTAAATATTACCTCCCTTCATTAATCTTTAGGGTTATAAAAATGCACATTTATAATGTAACGATATTGGGAGTTATGTCAAAGGTTTTTAACTAAAGTTCCTTTATAAAGATGCTAATGTGTGCAGGATGATCCCAAGAGGTCTTGAACTATAATGCAAAACCCTCATTTCGCAAATAATTTCGATGCCACGTGGTCGTTGCTTGATGGTTAGGTTTTGTTGACTTCTGGTTCAATATAAAAATATTCCAAAACCCTAAAAATTCACATTTTTACCTATTGTTCTTTATGCGGCAGTGGAGAGTAAGGGCCATAGGCTCATGGCCGCATGGAATTCATGTCACTCCCTAGACTGTGTATAAATCTCCTTGCCATTTCGTTTTTCTTCTGCATAAGAGATTCATGTGGCCACCCTTTCATTCTGTGTGAGAGCCCTCTGTCACCATTACCATTTCTCTGTATGAAAGTGGTCTTCGTTTTCATTATTTAGCCTCTGCGTGAGCTATCCTTCGACACTGGTGTATGGGTAAAAGTATGTAGTGTGAGTTTAGTGTTTGGTTTACCTCGAAGTTGATTTGGAATTTCTTGTTAGGGTTTCTTGATAGTGCTTCCTTTGCTGCTCGGCGTAAATTTTCTAATGGCTATGATTTGTTCTTGTTACCCAGTAAGGGCCGAGGTCAAGTTATTCAGGTGAGAAATTTTGTTTGTAATTTATACTATTCTACACTTGTTCATAAGCTAATTCACTTTGTCATTTGTATAAATTTTCTCATTTAGTGTTTTATTAAACTTGCGCAGGTTTTCAAGTGAATGCTCTGTGCTAGAATATGCCATAACAACTCCACTCAGGGATTCCAGGCTTTGTATCCATCCTGGTAAGCCTTGATCTTGCCTGAGGTTCTCCTGCACTGGTTGTATGATGTTTTAGTTGATATTGTCCGCTTGATTCTTCGATTACTGATCGGCCTTGGCTACATTGTGATCTGTTTGTTTTGGAAGGCCATGTGGCCGAGACTATGATGACGGTTGTTTAAGAAATCTTTGAAGCCCTATTGGCTATATCATGATGGAATTATTTGGGTTTTTTCACAGCCGCGACTAGATATAATATTTATGTGGTCTTCTCAGCCGTAGTTTTGATTATGAAGTATATATATATATATTAACAGGCTTTTAAGCCATGACTTTGTTGTATACAGACCATTAGGCCGTAACTGATATGATTACAGTAGTGGTTAGGGTTTAGATGCTATTTATAATTTGAATAAGCTCGAAGCTTACTATTTTTTAACTTATATAATTGATAATACATATATACTGTGGTGTTAAGAAGATGATGGCAGGCTGTAAGATTTATCTGTTCTGGTTTATTTTTCAATCCTTTTTAAATTAACCTAAACATAAATATTGTTACGGCAAAGACATTTGTTTTGATGAATATATAGCTAAAGAATATTTTTAAGAAGTTTATTATGTTTTATGTTCATAGTTGTTTGATTATGATTAAAAGATAAACAAAAAGTTTAGACAGTTGGTTTCTATGACATAATTTGATTTTTACTGTCAGTAAGCAATTATTTAGCAAAGAGATAAAGGAAAAAGGGTGAATAATACCTTCCGAGTCTTTACTGTTTTCCTGGGTTGAAATGTGTTGAAAGGATTTTATTTACTTTCTTAGTTTAAAATTACCATACAGTTTTAATGTTGTTTCTTATGGAAAAAATGTATTTAATTGTGTATATTCATGTATTAGATATTTGTGGTTATACAAATGAAGAATGTATGGTTTAGTTAATTTTTAGGTGAAATTGGATAATCCCACTGCTAGTAAAAGAGAAGGTAATGATAGTCATATTTGACAGTTTCTTCGAAATAGGTTTTATTTATAAAACCCTAATTTCTCTTAAATTAATACATAGTTAGTATTTTATTATAATGTTATTCTATTTTCATTTTACTTGGATTAATGATGAAATTATCTCAGTAAATTTCTAGCCTTATTTACTGTTTCTTTAAGTTAACCCTGCTTATTTATTTTTCTGTTTTTATAATGCCTTTTGGGTTACTATAATAATAGTCTTACAATAAATAATTTATCCACTGTGTAATTAAGTGCACAGACTAAGTATATATATATAAATCTTTCCTAGAGACAGATTTGTTTATATTATTACATAATAGTCTGTCTAAGGAAAACATCTAAATAGAAAGGAAAAAAATACTTATGATTAACTCTTATGAAATTTGTAGAATGTAATAAACACATTCATGCATACTTCATTCGATTCTTTAACTGGATTTAATCTAACCTACTGTACTAGAGTACTACCTTTAAAAGGTGTGGAAAGATATAGTTAGGTATTTTTTTAATCTATTAGTAAACTGGAAATTCTTCTAATCATTTACCCTAATTTATATCCAATCCAACATTTGACTATCTTTTCACGGTAAAATATTTCTTTGCAAATCTCAGGACTCCCGAGCTTGTCTTTTGGTCCACCTGGTAGAAGTATTGGGTGAGAGATGTAGTTTAGTAATCCTCTACAACTCTACTGAGTATTCAGCAGTAAATTTGTTCTTCTTGCAGCGGTATGAACTCAGCTTAGAATAGCTGCACTAGTTTAGATCTTCAACACTTTTCACTCAAAACAAACTTTTTCTAGTCCCCTCCATCGAATTTTCTTATGCACTTAATTCACTCAGAATTTTCACAATTCAAGAATGAGCAGCCTCAGCTGTCTTCAATGGGAATTTTTATTAGCATGCCTAGGTCTTTTGGGTCAGTTTTGACTTAATGAGCCACCTGCTCTTGTTCCACTTTCTTGGGGAACATGACCACAAAAATAGGGAAGTTGCCTCCTGCAATAGCTAGAAGTAGTTTGAGGATGCTACCAAGTGTCAATCAGCTCTCACTACTCCACCAAGTGACCAGTAAAACACTCATTTAACAGCCTCCTTAAGTTGTTGTCTCACCTTTCCTTTATTAATTAATAAAATATTCAGCAATTACATTCAATTATCCTTGACCTCACTTGGTCATTAATTACAAACTTTATAATAATAATATAACATAATGTTTCTTAAAACATAAAATGTTTTTCAATTTGGGGCATGTGACAATGAGCATGTGGAAAATATTTAATACCTTCAACCCCTGGAAAAGGAAGCTCATATTTCTTGCAAGCCTCCTCTATCCAAGGTTTTCTAGGGCCTAAAAATTAACCTCATCATGGTCCTGATCATAGTCTATCTCAAAATATGGAAAGGCTTGTTGTCCCACTCCAACAACATTCTCTAAAGAAAAGGTCTAAAATTGATGGCCCAAATTAGCCCTACAAGACATCAAAAAAAGATGCTCTAGATCTGCACCGAAACCCCTACATGATAATCAAAATATACAACATCAACCTACTTATATGGATGGAAATATTCAAGGTATTCCTCTTGGACATGTCCTTCATGATAAACCTCATATGCTTCATCATGGATCTCCTCAAAGAACTCTTTACAGGATTGATATTATTCAAAATAATGATCCTCTTTCTTGGATTGTTCTTGGCCTTGACCTTCCAAAGGATCTTCATTATTTTGTTCTTTGAACATACCCTTAATAAATTCAACATAGATTATTCATATCTAATGATCTTCACGGCACCGATAATTGCAAAATAATTCCACCAATCCTACAAGAGAGGAGATTTATATTCCACTAAGGATCTTAAATCAAGCATATGCATTATCTTTCAAACAAATCACAAAAAACATCATGAAAACATATTCATGCTTAACACCAAATTTTGAATCCAATGTCATGAAAAATCCAACATGTTATTGTTGATGCATAAGTTAGAAGCTCAAATAGTGCAAGGAAAACTAGCTACTAAACTTGCACAACCTTGGGATTTTTCTCCAACGTATCATTACCAAGGAAAACCTTCTTTCTTTAGATCTCCTGAATATTCTAGGGGAAATCTATAGTAAACATGAAAGGTGTCCCCAACTAAACTTTCCAGTGTATTAACTAGAGATTTCCACATGCAATACCTAACAACAACAAAAAAGTGATCTAGCTTTCTGAAGTACGAGTCAAGATTATTTATGATGGTGAGGTAAGGGTAAGTTAATGAGAACTCTTAGCAAAGATATTTTTTTTTAAAGATATTATGATAAATTATATTTATAAGAAAAACACAACTTCAAGTGTACTCAAAGATAACATTCAACTCATGAACTCAGTAAAATAACATGAATTCCAAAGATATAGATTAAGCTTGTAAATCACACATGTTTCGATAGCATTCAATGCAAACATAGGAATCCAAGTTCAAGGTTAAAGTGTTGGTTAATTATATGCATGTTGTAATCTAAGGGATTACATTAAGTTACCAATAGCCATATAATACACAAATATAATAGAGAAAAAACATTCACATACATCATAAGGAAGAATTATAGAGTAATGGAGATAGCAACGACAAGTATTATATTACCAAATAGACATATATGTACAAAAGAGAGTATATCTATTCATTCCATATCACTTATATTATACATACATTTACAAATATTTATTCAGTTGTATATTATTAGTTGTCTGGTCAGTCGTCATACCAACTCGATTGACTGAGATGACTAGTCGGTTGGGAGGACCTAGTCAGCTGGCCGACTAGGCTCCTCCAACATCTCCCCCACCCCAAAAACTCTTCTTCAACCTAAAGAGAATAGGGATATTTTTTCTATAAAAAATTATTTGCAAAAAATTATACAAACATGTAAGATTAATACTACTGTAGATTTGGCACTGCGTCATGTGGAACAAATTTTTAACAAGATTGGACGATGGTTGGGGTAGTCAAGGTGATTCATTCATGGAAGAGATCCAATTCTTGGAGGAAAACTATGATTCTTTCAATATTAGTCATGAGATATAATAATCACAAGAAAATTTCTTTTTTATGTTGTTGTACTACATTCTGGAGTTGTGGGAAAAAACTTGTTGCGTTGGTTCTAGAAATATCACATGCATTGATATCTTGCGGTAGTTAGCTAGATGAATTCTTCTTGGGATCAAGTTGCTTCATTTACCCACTGAAGTTATTTATTTTTAAGGTCAGCATGCTTGGTATTCTCCAATACAACATTTCCTTGTATGGTATGAGCTGATCCAGGGTTGGATGAACTTTGGGATCTATATAATCCAGCTAAAAGTGTTTGACTTTGTTGGATATCTAAGCATAGTTTCCCATATTATGAGTACCAATTGCTGAGGAATATGGATGCCTTACTTTCCTTTGCTTCTGTTGTTGTAGTTATGCATCTAATTGTTCAAACTTACGAAACTGGTCTACAATGATTAGACCAGTCTCGTCTTGAAGTATGCTTGTGATTTTCTCTTGGTACTTTTGTAAAATTGTATCAACAAGATGTTGCAACTTTTCCATAGGGTTAGCATACTAGAGCTCATATAGGAGTCCAATTATTTGTGCTACTTTTTATGCGCATAATTTCCATGTTTGTCACTTGTGAATCCTTCATTACTCTTAGTCTCTTACTTCCCTCTATCATCTTCTTGGTTCTTTCTTTTAGTGCTCATCTGATAATATCTTCCAATCATTGGTCAGATGCTTTGGTAGGTTCAAATTATACTTTTGGTGATGCAGAACTTGTTGTTGAGTCAACATGAAGCTTAACTTGAGTGGATTTTTTGGACTTTTTTTAAAATCTTTTCTTTCTAGACATTTTCGTGTTAGATTTTTTGGATGGTGATTTTTGTACGGTTATTGCCTTGGATGGTGTTGTAGGGGTTGTCATTACTATTTTTGTTGTAGTCATTGGTGCATTGGATTCATTCATAATATTATTGGTCAGTGCAGAGGCGGTTACCACAACAGAAGTTAGAAGGGATACAAGTGACAACAAAGACGATGGAAGGAAAAAGTAAGAAGGAGAAAGTGCCATGGTTGAAGTCAACAACGGTGTGTTCGGAGACACTTTCATTGGTTTGGTTTATGTAGGTTTTTTTTGAGAGGTTCCATTAAATATATATTCCAGGGTTTCTTGAGGGTCACTTTGCATTGTAGGGGTATTTCTAGGGATATCGATAGGGGTAGAGTTGTAACAATGGTTGAACTAAAAAATGTGGGTATTGGTAACGAAGCAGTCAGAGGAATGGTGTTATTTAATGGATGCGGCAATGGTATGTAAACAAGGATAGTAAAAGGAGGTTGGGTCATTTGCACACTAATTTGGGTCATCTGTGGTTGGGTAGTTTTCATCAAGGTTGGAATTAGTAGAAGGGTTTCTACAAGAGTAGTCGTAACAGGTTGAGATGCAACAAATGCAAGGAGAGAGGTGGGTAAAAGAGATCTAAAAGAAGGGAGACTAAATTTTTATTTTTCGCTGCATTGGGTGGGGATTGTAAATATTTGGGAGATAAGCATTCATGTTGAATTTGTTGTATTTTTCCTAAGTTTGAATGCCTTGAACATAAGAGGTGATGTCGTCATTCATACCTGGCACTTCATAGAATTCCTGTTCGACTCGGTACAGGGTAGGAGAAGGTGTGTCGTTGTACATGTCAATGGATTCTTCTTGATAGTGTGGCTTTTATGATTCTATTATATTTATATTTTTAAGCGATGATGGTGGTAAAGGGTCAATAGGGGTGTTACTGGTTTTTTGGCATGACCAACCACACCGGTTTCTTCTGTACAAACTACTATATTTCTATTGCAATGACACTTTGTTCTTTGTTGCTTCCATAATAACATGCTTGCCCTATTGACTCATTTCAGCTAAATCATATTTTGAAGTTTCAAAATGGATTTTCTTCCTCTCCTTTGTCTGCATCCTTTTGACTTTACCTTTCTCTAGCTTCTGAAATTTAAGTATCGTGTGTGATAATTCATTTATTTTTTCCTTGAGCCGGGAACTTTCAAAATCAAGTTCAGTTGTCTTGATCAAGGTTTCTTCTTTGTTGTCTTCATTTGTTTCTACAATTGATTCCTTAATCGCTTCCTCTGCAATATTAATAGATTGGATGCCACTTGGTACAATAACAAGAGGGTTTTATGGTTGATCATTTGGCCTAAAAGTAGTAATGTACAGATTTGTTTCCCTTTGGTATTAGATTTCCCCATCAATTAATGGTTCTTGAATATTCCAATTGGATACATATGGTATGGACATAATGTTGAATGGAATATTGGCACATCTAGCTAAGTCGGTAAATAATTGTTGGGTGTTGGGTAGTAATTAATCTCTCCCGGTTCTATTCATGTATGACCTTGCATGTGCCAAACTCTAGCATGGTGAAGTGTTAATTAGAAGTGGGATTCTGGTGGTAGACTATGTCGTACCTACTATGGAACCTACCATAAAGTTTGCATATAATTTTTGGGATCTTCTCATTACCTGTGCCAATACTTATTGTATACATTATGTCAATCAGTCGTGTAATGGCTTCTAATTATTTTGTTAGCAACTAGAGTAGTTCATTCAAAGTTTTATTTTTAGATGTTTTTACTTCTTCTTCTTTGGATAACTCTTCAAAAGTTCTTGAATTATTATTGAAAATTTATTTATGATGATGGGGTTAGGGGTAATTGTTATCTTTATTTTGTGACTTCTTAATTTGGGGGTTATCATACCAATTTTTATTCCTTATCTTGTAGCAATTTGTAAACTCTTATTATTCAATACTCCATGTTTTTGGTACACCAAGCAAGAGGTTACAATTATTTTTATTAATAAATTTATCTATAATGACGGGGGGTATTCTAGAGAATGCTCCCCCGCCCCACATTTTGTATAGAATTTGATATTCATTTTGTCCTTCTAGGGGCAATCAAGACTCAAATGTTCTTCACTAAAAAAATGAAATATATTGGCTTATCATGACCATGAGAGATATTCTCACAATTGTTGTAGTGTCCATGTCCTTGACATCCTTCTCATTGGTTATATCCATTGTTGTGCTGGTCATTGTTCCTCTTGTTCTCTCAACCTCTTTGATTGTTATAATCAATAGTTTGTTCCTGATAGAATGTATTATAATTATTATTGTTCTTCAAGTTCTTTATGCACTTAGTTATGCTATGTTGCGTCATTCGACATATTCCACCCCATTTTAGCTTAACTACGTCGAAATTATAGGGACATTTTGGTTGTTCTATGCGGCTCAAATATTTAGCAAATGTCACATAAGTACATTTTTTCAGCTATTTTAAAATTTCCAGGTCATCTTTCTTTTGGAAAAATTCTTGGTTCTTCATGTAAGTATCAACGTTCTACTGGGAATGGCCTTCTGTTGTCTTGATGGTATATGCGGTCATCAAACCTGTAGGAATATTTCATATGACCTTTAGATGAACATGTTGTGCACCATAGGTCGTTGTGTCATAATGTAGGTTGTTGTAGTGACTTTTAGATTATTTCAAGCTTCTCTTCAAGTCTTTGGTTGTCCTGACCATGGAGAAATCTGAATTTGACTCGACTTTCTATGATTTTTTTAAGGTGTTGACATAAGAGGTGAACACATATAACCTCATGGGCGTTTTTATTCCTAGTGATAATCCTACAATAAACATTGGATTAGAATAACTTCATCCATTTTTTATTGCATATGGTTGAGAATATCTATGAATCTCTTATCGTATCCTTGTACAGATTCACCCATTTTTTGCACTATTTATTTAAGTTTTTTAGAAACTAAGTTATTTATGTCTTGATTGCAGAAGAAATCCAAAAATATCTCATTGATTTCTTATTTTGTCTTTATCTTGTTTTCTATAAAACTCATGTACCAGGTGAGAGCTCTTTCATGGAGACAACCTACAAACATTGTTATTTTCCTATTCACATCATGAATAACATTAGCTTACCAAACTGTTTCACAAACAAACTAGTGCTTTACGGGATCTTTGTCCCCTTCATAAATAGGACACTGGACCTGAGTAGTAGCCATACTAAGAAAAATATTATTGTTATTACCTGCAATGATATTGTTTGTAATACTTACTAATGAAGACAACCTACTGACTAAAGACTAATGTTGCACTAGCTGATGACTTGTTTTATAGAACAAGTTAACCTCTTCTTTAGACTCCTCATTGATAGGTTGATATTTCGAATGATCTTTGGATTCAATAGATAAGATTGTTGGCACTAGGGGGTACCTCCACACATTATGAAAATAGTTTCTTCCATATTCAAGAGTAAAAATGATCCAACTTCCATTTAAAAGTCATGAAAACATTAGTTGACTAAGAATACATCCATATGAATCTAGTCAACTATAAATAATGTTGCCACAAGGTCCAAGGCTTAAGTCATGCTCGATGATTTGTATAACACTAGGAGTTAAAACATTATGTATCAAAACGTGAAGGGGATACAAAGTCAACTCCATTAATTGTGGCCCAATGACTGGTATTGACTCATCATCATCTCTATCCTATGGTTAACTTTCCCTCAACTCAAGTGGGTCTTTTGGCAGATCGAATCTTACTTTCGATTTCTTCATACTTGTTTTCCTATGTAATGGACTGACAATGTTTCGTAGCTCCTCTCTCTTTTTGAATATTTATCTCTTTCAAGTTTTTGGATATCTTCCATTTTTTTAAAGATGGCTACAGTTTTGCTTCATCGAGGTAAACTTGTCTTCCTGGTGGCCTTCATTCTCAATTTATTTATCGACTAGAATCATCTCCATATTGTTGAATTTTCTTTACAAGTTATATGTTATTGACTTATCTATCACATAAACATAAAATGCATGCATATAAAGGATCACTAAAAGAAACACATTCACAGTAGACACAATTTTACAATAGGAAAACCCTCTCATGGGAAAAACCCAACAACATATAAGATTCTTCAATAATATACAATGTATAACCTAATTCCCAACACTAGTTACAAAATAATAATACAAGAGAGATACTAAATAAACTCTAATCCCTTCCGAGAACAAAGTATATAGAAATATAAAACCCCAAAAGATTTTCTTCTTGATGCCTCTTGAACCCTTAACTAGTCTTCCTGAGTTATGTGCACTTCTTCTCTTGCTTGAGTGAATTGGTGTGTTGCAAATGAGCCAACGTCACTTGTATTTATATTGGAAAAATCACTCTTCCTTATTGGAATGACTTGACCTAATTGATTGATTCAATTTCATTATTAATTGGGTTAACTTGTTTCTTGTTGACTGGTCCAACTTGTTCTAGGGATAGTTATTATTCTTCCTTGTGGAGAATATCTTCCATTGTTTCTTAAAACATCAACACTCCCTCTTAGAAAGGAAGGTATTATTTTAGTCATGATATTCAGCACTGGCTTTCTGCTTGTTGACTTCTAGAATCTTCTATGGTATAAAGAAGTTGTTTGTGAGCTTTCCATTCTTTGCGATGTTCTCCAAGGCCTAACCACTTCCAAAGTTTCTTCTTTCTTGTTTTTTGTCCCATAGTACCCCACTAGCCATTATATATGGCTATCTGACCTCTCCAAGAGGTTTGATTGTTCCCAACAATCCTGACTATAACTTACTCATGTATTTAACAGTCTCAAAGACCTTTAACTAGTATATGAGGTATACTAATAGTCTTTGACTGCTCCCCAAATAGTCCTGACTATAACTCTGCTCATGTGTGCGCACTTTGCATGAGATACAACAACCCTTGGTTGTCTGTATTGGAGCCCCTGGCTATCTAAGTCATGTACCATGACTAACTGGAATATGAGTCAGGTATTCCTGCATGACTACTTTAATCTATGTAATACTGAGCAGGTTACCTGCTAAATGGCTTATATTATCCATGTACCACTGCATAGCTAATCTAAGTCGTATACCATTATATGGCTAACTGGTGTCTAAGCCATGTATCACTGCATGAATTACAAGTGGGAAATTCCTGAGTCATGTCCCACATGACTAACTGGTAAGGGGAATTTGTCTACCTATTGTTTCCTATGGAGAAACATTAATACTCCATCTCAACAAGAGGAACCATTCACTAGTCAAAGTCCATATATCTTTACAGATTTATTTCTTTGTCTAAGACATATATGAGTCCATATCCAATATTTCCATGTAGGTACCTCAACACATGCTTTGTTTTACATGTCTAAACCCTATCGTGTACTGGATGCAAATCATGAATCCATCCTAGTGCTAACCAGGCACTTCTAGGATCCACTCAATTATTTTGTGATATCCTCCAAATATGAATAAGAATTACTTAAACCATCTGGATTAATCATCATATGTGTGGTCATGGACTTCCAATATGTTATCCTGAATTTATTTAGGATATCCACAGTGTAGTTTCCTTGACCGAGGAAAATATCGTATGGTTTTTTCCACACCTCTAATCCTAAGAGTCATGCCAAGATTCTCAAATACTGTGAGATGCCCCTTTTGTATCTAAGCACCATGCTCTATTTGCACATGGACATATTGCATTTTCTACATCTAAATGTCTTGCACTATAGTGACTTGTAACCTTATATATTACTTATCTTATGTGTATCCATCAAATGGGTCTATTGATACGAGCTTATTTCCCTCAATTTCACTAGATACCACCCTAGACTTCCCCTAGGATTGTGTTGCAAACTCCTCATGATCATCGAAAGGATGAAAATATGTAATAGAGAGACCAAAATTTGTTGGATCCTATTGCACCCAACTGTTAATATACATATGAGATCCTCTGGACCTATGGGTCATAGGTCCACATATTACTAATTCCAATGTTGAATAATCATCATATCCATTGTAGTTTCTACCTCTATGAGGAAAGCCATCATGTATTCTGATATGGAACCCAAGATGATGATTCATGCTCTTAGAATCCTCCTGATTTTGAGAATTATCCTCCTTATAGAACACTAAATATCAATGGGAAATGTATCCTATATTAATTCACATCCATCACTTGTTCTTCAGAACAAGTCTCGCCGTCCTTCTTTTGTGTCCATAGCATATCATTTTTCATACAAGTCAAATTTAGTCAGATAGTCAACAACATTTCATACTAATAAATCAAGTCAATGCAATGACAATTTCTCATGCATAGTACACATTTTCATGTAAACAATTAATCAAATTAAACATATTAAGCAATGCTTCATCACAACACACAGAATAACTTTCTCGGTTCCCTCCATCTTCACTAGAACACACTATCAAGAGTATGCACTACTCTCAATATGTTAGAAAAGTGGTTTAATACTATATTAGCTCCATAAAGAGCACATGGGATGTCATGTAGCACTATAGGATACTTACTATAATGTCCCTCTTTGAAATTTTGTTATATGATCAATTGTTTCACTTTTTCCCCAATTTCGACCTTAACTAGTTTTGATGTCTAGACCTCCAAATTGACCCAAATGCTCCCAAATTTTCTCAGAAGGTACAATACTGATATTATAAATTAAATATTATGTTCAGGGATTTTTTATGACCCCCCAAAATACTTCTTCAAACTATTTTAATGTTCTGTTCAAATTAGGAGTCTTTACTAGCAAATTGGGATCCAATTGCCCCTAGGTAATTGTCGGAAATGGCTTCTCAAATGGTCCCAAAGTCACTCAAATTTATGAAAAGAGGTAGGGGATGTGTAAGTTAAATTTTTAAATTCTCATATGCATCATGGTTCAATTTATACAGGCTTTTACGACTCTTTCCAAAACAACTCCCAAATCACAATTTCGACCCTTGGGGAAAATGCACCAAATCTTCTCCCAATGCAAAAAAATGAGTAAAATGGCTTCCAATACTTAATAAATGAACATGAAACCTGAAATAAACATTAATTAAAATACATTCATCATACATTTATCATATATGCATTCCTACATTCTAAATAATAAGCATTACCATGGCATATATCAAAATAGAGTGGAAATGGTCATTGTTTGCTCATTAAAAGTCATTTTGACATACAAATATTCAGTATTTCAACTTGAAAATTCCTGAGAATTAAAAACATAGAATATTTAACTGATTAAAATCATAAATAGATCAGGAATATCTCTCCCAAAGAGTACATGAGCTCACCCAAGGCACAATCCCTCCATGAGCATGAATATGCAAAGAAAACTGGAAATGGTTGAGAGAAAGTGATACCATATAAGAATACACATGATACCTTGTATATTACACCTGAAAATATGACTCTATTAAATATCCATGAAATACCTAAGTGGCCTCTCCAAACACCAAACTGGATGGGAATCTTTCACCCTCGAAATTGGCTAAGGCAAGAAAACTAGTCATCCACTAGCTCTCACAATTCACAAACGACAATTTCTCAAATGTCCAAAAGCTATCATCTTGGTTGCTTCCTGTATTTTATAAACATAATTAGAATTATAATGTTATTAATCCATCCACAAACTCAATCCAATTCTAATTAGGGTGTGTGCTCATGATTTGGCATGTGTCCTCCCTTTCCTAGCCTTCCACCTTACCCAAATTTGAGTTTGAGCCCATTGAGCTTCCTCAAATCACATGAGAGCTCTCTTGGATGATATATTTCGACTTTAAATGTCATATATATCATATTTCAACCTTCATATCTGATTTGTTTCATAGGTGGCATAGCATCTTCATCATTGTTCTCATAGAGTTAGGGAATCTAGTCCAAGTGTCTCACCAGCTCCAAAATAACTCTTCCTTTCCCATGTAAGATATATTTCCTCCAAAATTATACATATGATGCATATGAAAAAGTTTATTATCCTTTTAAATCATCCAATAACCTTTATACTTCCCATGGATTCAAAACTGCAAGAGGAGGATGCCATGTGACACAAAATTTCTAGCTTGTGTGGGCCTCATAGTCTCCATGTGTCTCCATGCTCCATTGCCACTTAAATTTTGTCTTGTATTTATTTAATAAGATAAATTATTAAATATCTATCCCTTTCTAATGTATGAACATCATTTATTAGATCCCTTATTAAAATTCCAAATGTATCCATCCAACCTAGGGAACTAGTAGGGTGATGGAATTGTCCTGCTATGCAATTATTTAAATGGGGACATTACAGTCCTCCCCACCCAATATTGCTTATCCTCAAGCAATTTCATATTTTTATGCTGCACTACTCTTATTATAGTCATATTCTCAAGTGATGAATAAATCTCCAATACTGCTTGTTGCCCCCACAATTTAAACCAATGAGACAAAAAACGATCCCAGGGTCCCATATGATCCCGATATATGCATTGTGTGAAATGTCTGTGATGAAATGCCATGAAAAAAAAGCATGTGAAAATTGAATCCATCTCTCAAAAGGTATCTCCCATAGGAAACTGGAACACTGCTCTGCAAAGATTAACTCGAATAACTGAAGGTCGGTCTTTCTCAACCTAACAACTAAACTGCTACTCCAAGTGAGATGAAACCAAGCAATTCTAGGATCCCATTGCTGGTATTGCACCCTTCCAAACATCATGAGTACAAAATATATATCATTAAAGTACATAAAAAAATCATACAAATGTACATCAAGAATGTACCTCATCAAAGAATCATTAAAGTGCTTATATCTCCAAGTAAGTAGATCACCATGTAGCCCATACACACAAGCATGAAGTATTATATCAGATCTTCCCTAATGACATAGCTGAGGATCCCATGTCTCATAATTCTGCTCCCAAATTATATAATGTGCATCAATATAATCATCCATGTGTTCTTTCATCCAAGATGTGAATGAAGAACCTCCACCAAAATTTGAACCAAATAAGGAGCAAATAAAACATGGAGACTTCAAGTGGCTCAAATAAGTCTCATCAATACATTTGTGAATATCCATACCATCATGGAATAACAGAGTATGTTTCTTCCAACAACAATGTCCTTCGATCATATATATCTTCACCCAAGTGTGGGATGAATTTCCCCCAACATCAAATGGACTAGGGAAGAAGCAATGAAAATCATGAGTCTCCAAGTGACTCAAGGGAATACCATAGGTGCATCCATGTGGATGTGTATCATCACAATGTGACAAGGGATGCTGCTGAAAATGTAAATAATATGGCTCTCTAATCATGTCATCATCAAAAGGAGAGATAGAAATTTTATAGTCTTCATGTGGCACCATAAAAAAATAACCTTTCTCCCATACTTCATTAGGATGACTGCTGCAAAATTTCGGAGTGTAGGATGTAGGAGAAAGAACCAAATCACCAAAAACCTTTATGTTTGAATTGGGAGATGTGATATGACATTCAATAGCCCATTCTATGTCCTCATTCCTTAATATAAATCTCATATCATTGCAAGACATTACTTGGTTTGGGTAAGTGTGCCGCCCTCTTACAACCCTTAGTACACCTTTCGAATCTTGAAATTTCATCTCAGGAATTTGGTAGTTTACTGTATGTTCCCCTATATAATACAGCCATTTCACTCCCAAAACCACATTAGTATCAGCAACATTAACCACATAAAAAACTATCAACAAAAGTATAGTTACCTACGATGAATTGCAGCTTCGGAACCCATGTTTTGCACTGCATTGTGTTGTGACCGGAAATGACAACTGTGAAGCCATCGAATGGTTCAATTTGTATCTTCCTTTTCTCCACCATATCTGCACCAATGAATTTATGTGTGGCTCCTACATCTACCAAAACTGAAGCTCTTTGTACTAGTACCACACCCTTACATCGAATAGTGTGATAGTGAGCCACTGCTGAAAGTACTGCCATTCTTTCTTTGTCCAATGAAGGCTGGGTTTCTTCTTCAATTGCTGTCTCATATTCCTTCTATGGATATGAAATGTTTCATCCTTCCTCCATACCCCCTTCATACCCATAATTATCCTAAAATACTTCTATGTACTGAGCCTTCCCCTTAGTACATTTATGCCCTGGTGTCCATGGTTGAAAGCATGTGAAGCACCATTTTTTTCTTCAAATTTCATCAATGTTTAGTCCTTCTTTATTATTCTTTTCAGATGAATCTCTTTGCCAAGGATTCTTATCAGGTGCATCTTTTTTCCAAGGTTTCTTTTTGTTTATGTAATTGTAACTTCAGAATGTATTCATATGTATATCTTATTTATTGTATCCCGATGTTTATTCTGGGATGTGTCTGTAATGTAATTGAGTCATGTCATACCCCGATGTTTATTTCGGGAAGTTTCTATAATGTAATAAGTCATTTCAAGTCATTGTGGGTAACCCTCCTATTGGTCAAGGGTTAAAGTCCCTGCAGTTGTGGGGCCCTAGGGTTATTAGACTATCGTAGAGAAGTTGACCCTAGGTGAGTCATTGTAAGTTGAGGCAATAGTCCCCACTATTGTGTTAAGGATAAACCTCCTTGTTGGTTGGAGGAGGCAAAGTCCCCACAAGTTGTGGGGCACCGGGGTTATTAGACACTCCTAGAGATGTCAGCTCTAGTAAGTAATTGTTAAGTGAGGCTGACATGTTGGAGTGGGTTTCAAGTGAATGAAAGAATATAAATAGAGAGTGAGCCTCTCTATTTATCACACACACACTCACTCATTAGGTCGCATGAGTGAGAGGAGAAGTTGCTGGGACAAGAGAGAGACTACTGTTGTCGAGAGATCATCTTTATGTTTTCAAGTTTTACTTTTGATGTTGATTCTATCTCTGAGGAATTTTCAGGGTTTTCTCCTTTATGGTTTCCCTGAGGAAAATTCTTTGTGTCTCTTGTCTCTTGTGTTTTATTGCTGTGCATATTATTCTCTCAGTTAAAGATCCTAAGATCATGATGCTAGCTTGTATGATAAAAATCCAACATGGAATCAGAGCTAACCTAAGAACAAGACATTGTGCAGCTGCAGAAGCTAGGGCTTATTACTTTTTGGGTCTCTCTCCACAATCCATCAACAAAACTATGCTAGGCTGACTCTCCATTGAAGAGCGCATCTTTCTGTCGAAGCGGAATTCGATTCCAAGCATTTTCAGTTTTTGGTTCAGGAAATTAGGGCTTATTACAGAAGAGGAATTTTTGAGTAAGCCCATAATAGGATTTATCTCCTCATTAAAATCTAATTTCAGAGACCTGGATCAAGTTTTTTGGTTGGGTGAAACTCCGGGAAAGTCAAACCCTAGTTTGACCCCGAGTTGGGAAAACCCTAAAATACTAAAATTGATAAGTTTTGGTACATTCGCTATATCTCGGGATTGGGGAAGGCTCAGGAGATGAAATTTTTTGAGGCCGAATATAACGATTTTATTTACACTTTATCCAAAATTCAGCCTCAGATTCGATATATTCGGGGATATATGATCCCTCCAAGTTAGGGTTCTAGCCTCTTCCAGGATTCATCCCTAAACAGGACACCTAGGGAGAATTGCTATATCTTGGGATACATAGGTCCAAATGAAATTTATGAAGATGTTCCAGAAAGGGCATAGAATGTAATTTCTGTGGTCTAATTTTTAGACTCATAAGATGAACCAGTGACACATGGCAGTCTATACAACTTCTCTGTTTGGAACAGTGCTGTAATAGGTCACCTTGGGAAAATGATCATAAGTACTAATTGGTGAAACCTATGGTGTTGGAATAGGGACATGCGAGGATACCTAAGTGAAAATTTTCATACATATATGAGAATTAATTTTAGAGATATCACAGAAATAGTGACAGACATTTCTGCAGAATAAATTGGAAAACTATGGCTTCCTGTTCTGGGAGCTTCCCTCCATTGTTTTCAGAAAAGGAATACATTGGACAGCTCAACTTGAAGAGATATATCTTTCTATCCAATAAGATCTGAAATATTCTAAGTTTTTAAAATTAGGGTTTCTCTGACAAACCCTAGATCAACCAGCTCCGATCGGACACCTCAAATCGGTAAGATCTAATCTTTTTCTATTCTCATTTGAGGTTCTCATTTCAAAGTGATCTATCACATCAGCTTGATGATAAGATTGGTGAAGTTGACAATTTCCAAGCATGGAAGTATATGATCTCTCTGAAGAAAACGAATTAGACACCTACATGATTAGAGAGGTTCCAGTTCTAGAAGGAGATGAGGCTAGAAGCCTTACACAAGAAGAACTTGGTCAAGGCCAAGAAGATCATTGTTGATTCAATCACAGATCAACTTGTACCATAAGAGTCTTCCCTAAAGACACCAAAGATGTTTGATTCCTTGACCAAGCTATTTGAAGGGAAGAACATAAATTGGAATATGACCTTAAGAAACCACTTGAAGAATGTGAAGATCCAAAATGCAAAGACCAGACAGTCATAAGGGTCTCTGAGATCAAAGAACAAATTGAAGCGGTAAAAGAAGAAGTGAAGAATGCAGAAGTGGTGATAACCACCTTGAATGGCCTGCCAAGATCATGGGATTCATTCATTTGAAGAATGTGTGCTAGAAGGAAGTGTTTAATTTCAGCAGACTCTGGGAAGAGCACACATAAGAAGAAGAAGAAGATCGACTCATAATAAGAGAAGAGAAGATGGGAGCAATTGAAGATCAAGCTCTCACCATCCAAAGAAGATCCCTCAAGCGATGAGGAATACGAAGAACTCAACTCTTGAAGAAACTCTTATCCATCTTAGCATTTGGATAAGAAATGATGAATGAAGAAGATGATGAACCTGAAGGCTCAAGAAGGAGTCTACCCATGAAACAAATAAAGATAAGTATTCAATTGTCATTTCATGATATTGTTTTTGTTATGCATTTGTCTATATTCAGTTAATGTATTATGCATGATAGAATGTTTGCATTAATGATAGTATACTACTAATATGCATGTAATGGGTAAGTAGCTCATGGTGCTATACAACTCTCCATTTCTACTTATCTAGAATGAAACCTCTTTGCTGACATATTGGATTAGTACACAATCTCAATGTTGTCCTGGTAGAGATGGAAGGCATCTAGAAAAGTTTCCATGAGATATGGATGAATGTTGTATTGGATAAAGTAGTTGCATGATCATATATTTATGCATAATAATTTTCCATTATGAATATTCCTTATGAAATGTCTCTAACCATACAACTAATGCATTTGACTTGTAGGAAAGATCGCATACATAATCACGTACAAGCAAAGAAGGATGAGACTTGTTCTGAAGAACAAGTGACGATAGTTCAAGATGAAGAATAATATGATGAATACAACGACATCATTGATGCAGAACCTTCAAGCTATGAAGAAGTAACCAAGAATAAAGGGAAGACCAGTTCAAGAAGAATGATGTCTAGAATGCAGTATCGATACATGAAGGAAAGTTCATAGTTCCATCATGCAGTAGATGGAAACATCGTGGGATACAAGGCAAGATTTGTAGCACGAGGCTTCTCACGAAAATAAGGAATAGACTATGAAGAGACATTTGCATCCAGTAGGATTTGAGACACATGACAGGAAGAATCATGTGTGCAAATGAAAGAAGGCCTTGTACGAGTTTAGAAGACACCCATGGGATAACACATACATGATGAGCTTGATGAATATCTGAACCTATGCTACAAGGTTGATAGAGGATGACAAGCTCACAGATGGGTGTGAGAAGAACTTTTGAAAAAGTTCAAGATAGAGGATCTTGGTATCCAGTGATCCTAGATGGATACATAGAATATTAGTAGAAGAGAAATCTACTTTTCACTCCAGTACATAATGTTTTAGTACATAGAGTTCGAAAGACAGAGGGAGTGACTGCAAAAGATCCTAAGGTTCAACATAGTACGATAGGATGGACAGATTACTGATGACTCTAGGCTTTACTGAGAGTAAAGTGGATTCCAACCTTTCCTTCAAGGTTGAAGACGGAAGACCAGTGATGCTCCTGTTATGTGTCGATGCACTATTTTCTAGACATGGAGGTGTGGACAAGGGAAGTATGCAGTAGAGATATTGAAGAGGTTCAGGATGATGGAATGCAAGGCCCTGACCACACCTATGGCATAAAACATGAAGCTATTGAGTGATGCTTCATCAAAGATGGTTGATGCTACGATGTATCGTCAGATGATTGGGTCCTTGATGTATATGATGAACATGAGACTAGACATTTGCTTTGCTGTGAACACCTTGAGCTAGTTCTTGATAGATCCGAGACATGTTCACTTGATTGCTGCAAAGCATATTCTGAGGCACCTAAGAGGTACAATTTATTATGGGCTCAAGTACGAGGTGAATCAAAAGATTAACCTGGAGGGTTATGTTGATTCAGATTGTGCAGGCAATGACATCGATAGGAAGAGCACTTCAGGGGTGTTTCTTCAGTATGGGATCATGTGTGATCTCGTGGTTTAGCAAGAAGCAATCCTGTGTGGCACTGAGTACAGCTGAAGCAGAGTATGTCACAGCTTGTTTAGCTAGTTGTGAGGTAGTATGGCTGCTGAAGCTAATGTCTAATTTATTTGATCTCCAGATGGATGCTACTTGTATACATTGCGATAACCAGAGTTGTGTGAAGTTGTCTAAGAACTCGGTGTTCCATGACAAGTTGAAGCATATTGAGATTAAATATCACTATATCAGGGATATGGTGAAGAGAGGAGTAGTGAAGCTCCAGTATGTTGTGATGGACGAACAGATAGCTGATGTGTTGACAAAGCCATTGGCTAAGGTTAAGTTTGAGTACTTCAGGGAGAAGCTTGGTGTTCTCCAGATCGAGGTTTCCTCAAGGGAAAATGATGATACCTAGAGCCATTCTAACATGGTGAGAGGATTGGTTCCTTCCATGGTCAGATGTAAGGGCTGAGCCATTCTGTCATGGTGAGAGGATTGGTTCCTTCCATGTCAGATGTGAGTGTTGAGCCATTTTGATGTGACTGTAGGATTGGTTCCTACATGATCAGAAGTAAGCACTGAATGCCATTCTTGGAATGGAGGTGCCTATTCAGTTACCAAGAATACTCGGTCTAGGACTGAGGGCCTTTCTGATACGACTGTAAGATGTAGTCTTACATGATCAGATGTGAGCGGATGGCCATTCTGATGTGATTGAGGGATTGGTTCCCACTTGATCAAATATAAGGGCTATTTCCATTCTGGGAGTGGAGGTGCTTGGTCAGTTACCAGGTAACTCAGTCTGGGAGTGGGGGCCATTCTGATATGACTGTAGGATTGGTTCCTACAAGATCATATGTGAGTGCACGCCCTTCTGACATTGGTTGTCAGATGTAAGTGCAGAGCCCTTTCGGCATGAAGGATTGGTTCCTTGCATGGTTGAATATAAGTGCTGAGCCTTTCTAATATTGGTTGTCAGATGTAAGTGCAGAGCCTTTTGGCATGGAGGATTGGTTCCTTGCATGGATAAGTGTAAGTGTTGGGCCTTTCCGATCATTGGTTGATGGATGTGAGTGCTGGGCCTTTCTGACAAGGTTGTGGGAGGTGTTCCCACATGGTCAGATGTGAGTGCTGGGCATTTCCTTTCTGATATGATTATAGGATTGGTTCCTACATGATCAGATATAAGTACTGGGCAGGCCATTCTGACTTAGGGTCAGATATAAGTGCTGGAAAAGACCTACAAAGAGGCTAGGCCTACAACCAGCATGAAAAAGGGTTGGCTCTGTAGAACTTCTTGTGATGAGAAAAATCAAGAGATAGCACCCATGATGATGATCCAGCAGAGGCATTCCAGAACCAGAGATGATCCAGATCGAGTGATGATCCAGATCCAGTGATGATGATCCGGATCGAGTGATGATCCAGATCCGATGATGCAGATGACTTGGAGATGAAGATTACTTGAAGATGGAGATGACTTAAAGGTGAAGATGA
The DNA here is from genome assembly GCA_001517045.1 of Pseudotsuga menziesii. Taxonomy (NCBI): domain Eukaryota; kingdom Viridiplantae; phylum Streptophyta; class Pinopsida; order Pinales; family Pinaceae; genus Pseudotsuga; species Pseudotsuga menziesii. The sequence continues at coordinate 760,326 of LPNX010539147.1, read as the reverse complement.
CGAGGACTCGATGATGATCCAGATGATATAGAGAAGAAGACTTCTACTGATAAATTGTGTTAAGATAATACCTTCCTAGTTAAGAGGGAGTGTTGATGTAATTGTAACTTCAGAATGTATTCATCCATATATCTTATTTATTGTACCCCGATGTTTATTCTGAGATGTGTATGTAATGTAATTGAGTCATGTCATACCCCGATGTTTATTTTGGGAAGTTTCTATAATGTAATAAGTCATGTCAAGTCATTGTGGGTAACCCTTTTATTGGTCAAGGAAGTCCCCGCAGTTGTGGGGCCCTAGGGTTATTAGACTATCCTAGAGAAGTCGACCCTAGGTGAGTCATTATAAATCGGGACAATAATCTCCACTATTGTGTTAAAGATAAACCTCCTTGATGGTCGGAGGAGGAAAAGTCCCCACAAGTTGTGGGAAACTAGGGTTATTAGACACTCCTAGAGATGTCGGCTCTAGTAAGTAATTGTTGAGTGAGGCCGACATGTTGGAGTGGGTTTCAAGTGAACGAAATAATATAAATAGAGAGTGAGCCTCTCTATTTATCACACACACACTCACTTATTGGGGCGCATGAGTGAGAGGAGAAGTTTATGGGACAAGAGAGAGACTACTACTGTTGGGAGATCATCTTTATGTTTTCAGGTTTTACTTTTGGTACTGATTCTATCTCTGAAGAAGTTGCGGGGTTTTCTCCTTTATGGTTTCCCTGAAGAAAATTCTTTGTGTCTCTTGTCTCTTGTGATTTATTGTTGTGCATGTTATTCTCTCAGTTAAAGATCCTAAGATCATAAAATACTATCTTGTATGATAAAAATCTAACACTTTTCAATTTCAAAGTTAGGCTTGGGAGGAAATCTTATTATAGGAAGCACATTTTGGAGATCTCTAGTCAAATTCATTGCATCTTTTAATGTAGTGGGCTTGTGCGATTTGACTAAACCTTTTAAGGGTTCATCCAAAAATTCAATGAAAATCAATACTAACATTCCCATAGACACATAATCCACCTTGACTGATAATTTTTGAAATTCCATCATATAATCAATCGGGGTCCCAACTTGCTTCAATTGTACTAGTTCTTTGAAAGATAATTCATCATCTTTTTGCTCAAATCTCTCTAGTACCCTGTCAATAAATTCTACATATGTGTTAACCTGATCATTACCCAAAGTATTTAGGCCATGGAACCACCATTCATTGACATCTCCTTCCAAGTGCAATATGGCCATTTTTAAGGCATCTTCTTCCACCATTGGATTCAGCTAAAAATACACATCTAATTTTTGCACCCAAGTGTTAGCAAAACTTTGAGAGGAACCATCAAAAGTAGGGAGTGACACTTTACTAATGGCACAATTTAAATTTTTTTTTTTTGTATAGATACTTATTACCTTCCTTCTTTTTGAGTTTGTTTGCAGCAAGAAAGTACTGATGAAATGGTACACTTTTTTTACAATCTTCATCCAATTTATCTTATTCTTTTTGCCATTGTGGCTAGTTCAAGTTGAATGTTAGGCTCTTCTTTGGGTACAAGAAATTTAGGTGCAGTAGGCATTGGTGTGCTTTGAAATTCATGGGTTCTATTATGGGGTCCTGTTCTTGAAAAAATATGCTCACCCATTGTCTTCTTTTCTTCTGATTGTGAACTACTGCTATCTCCCATTACTCCTAATTTGCTTCCAAATTAGCTACCCAACAATTCGAATCCTTTCATAAGTTGTTGGTTCATGTTCTTAGTTATGTCATAAAATAGATTTTGTATGATTTTAATATATTTCACCTATCCCTGATTAGTGTATTCCTTCCCCTCACTAGTCATAGTTTCAGCAAAATGTACCTCTTCTTCTACTACTTCTTCTTCTTCAACAAAAACACTTTCAACTTCAGGATCTAAGGGTGGTGGATTATTGCTTTGAATCCTTGTTAATACCATCAGGTTCCAATATCATGCTCTAATACCACTTGTAATGTCCCTTTTTGAAATTTTATTAAATGACCAATTTTTTCACTTTTTCCCTAATTTCGACCTTAACTAGTTTTGATGTCTAGACTTCCAAATTGACCCAAATGCTCCAAAATTTTATCAGAAGGTAAAATACCAATATTAGAACTTAAATATTATGTTTAGGGATGCCTTATGACCCCCAAATTACTTCTAAAAACTTTTTTAATGTTTTTTTCAAAGTAGAAGTCTTTACTAGCAAATTGAGCTCCAATCCCCCCTCGGTAATTGCCGGAAATGGATTCTCAAATGGTCCCAAAGTCACTCAAATTTATGAAAAGAGGAAGGGGATGTGTAAGGGAAATTTTTAAAGTCTCATATGAATCACAGTTCATTTTATACATGCTGTTATGAATCTTTCCAAAACAACTCCCAAATCACAATTTCAACCGTTGGGGAAAACGCACCAAATATTCTCCCAATGCAATAAAAATGAGTAAAATGGATTCCAATGCTTAAGTACTGAAAATGAGACTTGAAATACACATTAATTACAGTTGATTCATTGTACATTTATCAAAGATACATTCCTCCAATTGAAACAATAAGCATTACCATGGCATATATCAAAATAGAGTGGAAATGGTCATTGTTTGCTGCTTAAAAGTGATTTTGAGATACAAATCTTGGGTATTTCGAATTGAAACTTCTTGAGAATGAATAACAGATCATATTTAACTGATTAAAATCATAAATATATCAAGAATAGATCTCCCAAAGAGTATGTTATAACTAGATCTTGTTCTTAGTTTATCTGTTCTTTTTGTCCTAATTTTCAACCGTTGGTTTAAACTGATTTTATATTTTATGTTGATTTTAAGAATTTTGGACAATCAATCATTTTGGTTGGATTTAATGCTTTTAATGGTTGAATTATTTCATTATTTCAGTTTTAAGGTTCGTCTTTTGGGCTTATTAGTTAATATGTACATCATTAAGCTTTCAAAAACTTATAATAAAAGTTTATTCCAATTTTTTTATTTATAATCTAACTCTCATTTTTTAGTCCTTTGCCAAATATTTTCATGAGGAGATTCTTGTAGCAGCTCTGTTTTTCCTGTTTTTTTCATTGTCATTGGGAGCAGATTATGAGGAGATGGAAACGAATTCAGGAAAACCAAAAGAGATTTTTGTCCACAACAGAATCATTCACAAAAACCTCTCTCAGTTTTGCAACAGCTATTATCATTTGAGAGATTCGAATTCATCTTTGTGGCCTATTTTCAGGGTTTGAATTATTTAATAATTTCCTGTTTTAGTCACAAATTTGCAGCATCTATTCCGATCAATTGAAGAGGAATTTTGAAAAACCAAGAGAGGTTTTTGTTCATAACATACTAATTCAAAAAAACCTCTCTCAGGTTTTGCACAGGTGGAAACGAGAGATATGAAGGCATCTTTGAGACCCAAATTTCCCCAAATTCGATTTGCTATTTTTGGGTAAATTATCTTTAAAAATTTTGAGTTATCATGTAACTAATTGATGTAACTGTTTCAAATTTCGACCTAGAAGGTAGTTATGGAACTACTTTACTTTTGTAGTGATAAAAAGAAGACAAACATACAGTTTTGGGGTGGGATTTTTCACTCAAGGAGAGGCTTTTGGAGCTTTGATTTCTCAAGCTAGCACTTATAACTCTTATGTAAGTAGATGAATTTTATTGATTATATATAAACTGATAAGCCCTTTTACTTGTCATGCTTTTTCATTTCTGATCTGGTTGATTGCTCAGTCTACAATTTTATTTCCTGTTTAAAGGTTTATTCATGTAAATGCTTGTAGCCTATGGGTGGAATTAGTATTTCATGTGTAATGTTTATGGCTTATTGGGATGTGTTTGATCCCCAGTTTATCCAACTTGCATGATTCAGTTCTTTATTAGCTTGTTGTTGTTTATTTCCTCCTTGATTGATGAAGTTTTCAACCAAAACCATAAACCAAAACCCTAAAAACATGTTTTACTTAATTTTAGTTTATGAGATTGTGTTGGCTTGTTCTTTAATAGTCTGAGAACAATTTTTGGCACTAACATATTTGGTGCCATTGTCAGGGACGAAGCTAAAGTATATCTTCCCTGGGATATCATTATTCATATGATTTTGAGAGGTGAACAAAGTCAGAAAATATTTTAGACTACAATTTTTCACCAGCGACTCCACGATTAAAGATTCCACTACAAGGAGAATTTTGTTGACAGAAAAATGAAGAAGCCAAATGGAAAGACTGGATATCAGCTTGTTACTTTACTCCATGACGTTTTGTTCTTATTCATCAGTTCTTTCCTATCTTTCCCATTGCATGTCAAAAGAATTATTTTTTGTTTTGTCTATTCCGATGATCATAAACCTTCAAGTACATATCCCTCTTTGGAAGAAGAAAATCTGCATTCTTCTTGTTTTATTGATGTTGTTCCTATTCCTTCATGTGAAATACATGTGCAACATGATATACATATACCCATATCTCTTGAAGCTGATTATTCTGGTCATCTTGTAGAGAATAAAACTAATCTATTACCTTCTACCATCACTGCTGAAACTTGCGAACATCTTGTTGAACCTCATTTTCAACTCACAGATTTTCAGTCTAGACTCAGACAGAAGATGTTTGAACCTCTTAGGCTACCATCTCTATTACATCCTTACCCTTCCTACTTTGTTGAATATCTTCCCCATTTTACTGGAAAAGACCATATTACAACAGAGAAGCATTTAGAATCTTTTCATAATTTCATTGATAATTTTGAAATCATGCATGAGCATGTTGTCATGAGGTTATTTTCGAAATCCTTTGATGGAGATGCTTAGTTTTGGTTTTGAAATTTAAAAGCTAGTTCAATTGGATCGTGGGAAGAGTTACATGATGTCTTTTTGAAGTATTGGGGTAAGAATAAATATTATGATCAATTTCTTTCCGAATTTTATAGTTTGAAACGAGAGAATGATGGGCCAATTACTAAATTTAATTGGAGGTTTCAAATTTTTTATATCAATATGCCTCCGAAGATCAGACCTTCGGAAAAACTTGCTATTGTATATTATGTAATGGCTCAACATTCATATCTTGTCTTTTTCTTGTTAGAAAGAAAATCATCATATTTAAGACAATTGTTTGAGGATGCAAAAGGAGTGGAGGAGAATAGCCAAGCTTGCAAAATTCTTCGAGATCAGGCTCATGTTGAAGATATACAAGCTTATGAACAAGAAGAAGAACGTAGGTATCATTCAGATTTAAGACAGTTTTCTTCATCATTTTCAGATTTTCATATGAACAAGGATATAAATGATGCTTGTGTTGATTCTTCATATCAGTTTGATGACTTTTTCGATGATAATATACTTTCAGTAGATTATAGTAGAAATTTCTTAGTTCCTGCTGTGAGATTATCATGTTATGAAGAAGAATTTGTTGCTCTTCAACCTCTTACTATTCATATAAGAAATAAGTTGCCATTCTTGACTTATGGTCACTTTCAGAATTTTATTTTTTCAAGTTTCGATCAAGGGTTTTATTTAGAGGTTGAGAAGCAGTTTGAAAAGCCCTTGGTTTCCATTCTTGATCCAAATTTTAAAAAGAATAGCAATGGAGATGAAGAGAATGCTTCACTTTATGATGAATATAATGAAGACATTGAAGTTTTAAATCATAAATTTCATGATCCCATGGCTTCTTGGATGGAGTTGTATTTTTTAAAGTTTTCTAATGCTCCAACTTTTGGCATACTTCCTATTTCCAATCAGCTTCCTACAGACTCTTTATTTTATTTATCACATCTTTTGTGGGTTTTCTTAAACAGTAGCATGCATGGAGAGGAAGAGAATGCTTCACTTTATGATGAATATAATGAAGACATTGAAGTTTTAAATCAGAAATTTCATGATCACGTGGCTTCTTGGATGGAGTTGTATTTTTCAAAGGTTTCTAATGCTCCATATTTTGGCATACTTCCTATTTCCAATCATAAGTATCAGCTTCCTACATACTCTTTATTGCATTTATCACATCTTTTGTGGGTTTTCTTAAACAGTAGCATGCATGGAATTACGATTCTCAGTCAAATGGTTTCTTGGCTTCACTGGAAGTATGATTACACTTGATTGGGTTGTTTCCTCCGATTAGAAGTAGGAGTAAATAGTAGAATAAGCTCGCTATACGAGCATGTAGATTCTTTTCAATATGCTGGTTTGTAGTAGTATTTTGTCATTTCAGAGGTATGTGTTCAGAGTTTGAGAAAGTTGCAGAGATTTGGTAAATGACTCCATCACCCAATGAATAAGGCACAAGGTCTACAAGTTCTTGAAGCCTCACAAAGAGGACTTCATCCTATAGCAAGAGCCAGATGTTATAACTTGATCTTGTTCTTAGTTTATCTATTCTTTTTGTCCTAATTTTCAACCGTTGGTTTAAAATGATTTTACATTTTATGTTGATTTTAAGAATTTTGGACAATCAATAATTTTGGTTGGATTTAATGCTTTTAATGGTTGAATTATTTCATTATTTTAGTTTTAAGGTTCGTCTTTTGGGATTATTAGTTAATATGTACATCTTTAAGCTTTCAAAAACTTATAATAAAAGTTTATTCAAAGTTTTTATTTATAATCTAACTCTCATTTTTTAGTCCTTTGTCAAATATTTTCATGAGGAGATTCTTGTAGCAGCTTTGTTTTTCCTGTTTTTGTCGTTGTAATTGGGCATAGATTACAAGGATATGGAAATGAATTCAGGAAAACAAAAAGATGTTTTGTGCAAAATAGAATCATTCACAAAAACCTCTCTCAGTTTTGCAACAACTATTATCATTTGAGAGATTCGAATTCATCTCTGTGGCCTATTTTCATTGTTTTAATTATTTAATAATTTCCCGTTTTAGTCACAAATGTGCAGCACATATTCCGACCAATTGAATAGTAATTTTGAAAAACAAAGAGAATTTTTGTTCATAACATACTCATTTAAAAAAACCTCTCTCAGGTTTTGTACAGGTGTCTCGGATCGAGATATATGAAGGCGTCTTTGAGACCCAAATTTCCCCAAATCCGATTTGCTATTTTTGGGTTAATTATCTTTAAATATTTTGAGTTATCCTGTAACTAATTGATGTAACTATTTCAAATTTCAACCTAGAAGGTAGTTATGGAACTACTTTACTTTTGTAATGATAAAAGGAAGACAAACATACAATTTTGGGGTGGGATTTTTCACTGAAGGAGAGGATTTTGGAGCTTTGATTTCTCAAGATGGCACTTATAACTCTTATGTAAGTGGATGACTATTATTGATTATATATAAACTGATAATCCCTTTTACCTGTCATGCTTTTTCATTTCTGATCTGGTTGATTGCTTAGTCTACAATTTCATTTCCTGTTTAAAGGTTTGTTCATGTAAATGCTTGTAGCTTATGGATGGAATTAGTATTTCATGTGTAATTTTTATGGCTTATTGGGATGTTTTTGATCCCCAATTTATCCAACTTGCATGATTCAATTCTGTATTATCTTGTTGTTGTTTATTTCCTCCTTGATTGATGAAGTTTTCAACCAAAACCATAAACCAAAACCCTAAAAACATGTTTTACTTAATTTTATTTTATGAGATTGTGTTGGCTTGTTCTTTAGTAGTCTGAGAACAATTTCTGGTACTAACAGAGTACATGAGCTTACCCAAGGTGCAATCCCTCCATGAGCATGAATATGCAAAGAAAACAGGAAATGGTTGAGAGAAAGTGATACCATAGAAGAATCCACATGCTTCCATGTATATTACACCTGCACATAAGAATCCATTAAATCTCCATGAAAGACCTCAATTTCCTCTCGAAACACCAACTTGGATGGGAATCTTTCACCCTCGAAATTGGCTAAGGCAAGAAAACTAGTCATCCACTGGCTCTCACAATTCACAAATGATAAAAAGATATTCTCTTGGTTTATTCCTATATTTTATAAACATCATTAGCCTTATAAGGTTACCAATACATCCACAAACTCAATCCAATTCTAATTAGGGTGTGTTCTCATGATTTTCCATGTGTCCTCCCTTTCCTAGCCTTCCACCTTCCCCAAATTTGAGTTGGAGCCCATTGAGCTTCCTCAACTCACATGAGATCTCTCTTGGATTCTCTATATCGACCTGAGATGTTAGATATGTCATATGTTAGCCTTTAGATCTGAGTTGTGTCATAGGTGTCATAGCATCTTCATATTGTTGTCATAGAGCTAGGGAATCTAGTCCAAGTGTCTCACTAGCTCCAAAATGACTCTTCCTTTCCCATGTAAGTTAAATTTCCTCCCAAATTTGACCTATGATGCATATGGAAAAGTTTATTATCCTTCTAACTCATCCAATAACCTTTATACTTCCATGGATTAGAAATTGCAAGAGAAGGATTCCATGTGGCACAAAATTTATAGCTTGTGTGGGCCTCATAGTCTCCATGTGTTTCCATGCTCCATTGCAACGTCAATTTTCTCTTGTATTTATTTAATAATATACATTATTAAATATTTATCCCATTCTAATGTCTGAACATCATTTATTATCTCCATTATTAAAATTCCAAATGTATCCATCCAACCTAGGGAACTAGTAGGGTGATGGAATTGTCCTGCTATGCAATTATTTAAATGGAGACATTACAATTACTCAATATGTAAATAACATGCACTACATGATCCTACTGCTTGTCAATCTCAGACATATATAAATGCATAAAAAAAATTGTATCATAGATATGTGATGAACTATATCCTTAAAAAAAATCATAAATTTAAGGAATAACTCAAATGACAGTACAAATACTTATCTTTCATGTGTTTTGAAGGATCCTTCTTGATTTCTACCTCCTTGCAGAAGTCACTAGAATTTCTGGAAGTGTACTCTACTTCATCGCCTGATTCTGAAGACCTTGATCTTCTTCTTCATCACGTCCATAACTTGCTAAAGTATTCATCCTTAGTCCTCATTTTTTCTGGAAGCACTAGATCCAAGATCACTTTGGATCTACCTTCATAGTTTAGACAAATCCCTTGGCATTATTTCCAAGAGTATATTATCCACTTCATCTAAATCTATCTAGTAGGAGGATTCTCCTACTCTTTAACTTTATGCTTGTAATTGTTTCCAAGTTCTTTCTAAATAAATTCTATAACATGTCAAGTGCTTAGAAGCACCACTATCTACTAACCAAACACTACCCCCTTTAAAGGACATATTCTTCATCTAATGTATCCTTATTCTTCTTATGTAATATAGACTCATCCATAACTACTGCATGTGCATGATGTTTTCTCTTTTTGTTCTCTTGAGTACAATTTCTTGCATAGTGTCCCAACTGATTACAATTGTAGCATTTGATATTAGATATATCCTTCTTGTTTTCTGATACTGATCTTCTATCGATATTCTTAGTAAAATTTCTACCTTTTTCTTTCCTTGCATGAGGTGCAAGTGCTTGATTTTCTTCATCATTCATCTTCTGCATTTTGGAAATCAACCTTGCTTCTTCTTAAGTACAATCCATCGATAGCTTATCAAACTTGGGTAGCTTTTTCCTTACACAAATACCTTGAACAAACAAATACAAAGAATATGGAACTCCATTTAATGTTTTCAACATGAGCTCTTTCTCTTCTACAGGATACCCAATAGATGCTAGTTGGTCTTTGATATGAGAGGACTTTGTAAAGTAGTTAGACATTGTATCTAATTTCTCCATCATCACATTCCTTAACCGATGTATTAACAATAACTTTTTGTTTTAATTCTTACTTTCATATAATCTTGTCAAGGCCTCAAACATTTCCTTAGGAGTATTCAATACTGACACATGAGGGATCAAGTGGTCCATGATTGAATAAGATAGAATTATTTTTTCTTTGACCATATTCTTCTTGTACTTTATTTTGGCCTCCTCTTCTTCTGATTCTGGGTTAAATTATTTGGCATAATTTAAGATATCATCAGCTTCTCAGATGGGAAGTATCATATGCTTCCAAGGTCTGAAGTTTTATTCTCCATCCAATCTATCCTCAACCCTTAGATTGGTTGTCATTTTGTCAATATTGAGATTTAAACTAGAAACCCTAATAGAGGGTAGGTCAAAATTGAAATTTTCCAAAAGTTAGTTCTGACTCCATAGATAGATGCACCCTCTTAGGGAGAGTTAGAAATAATTATTTTTCAGTTAGTTCCATGGATATAACATCTCAAAACTAGAATACCTAGATTCCTAGATCTGGTAGTAAATAGGTTAAAACTAAAATTTATCGAATATGAGATCTATTTCCACATATAGATGCATCCTCCTAAGGCGAGTTCAAAGATTCTAAGATTGAACTTGATATGTGGATAGAAAGGATTTAAAATGTATGCCCTAATTATCGATAGTTTATTGGTAATGGCTTATATTTTTTCCTACTCTAATGCCATGTTGAATTTTCATTAGCATTTATACGTTATTAACTTATGTATCACATAAACATAAACTGCCTTCATATAAAGGATCATTGAAAGAAACACATTCATAGTAGACACAATTTTACCATAGGAAAACCCTCTCATGGGAAAAATCCAACAAACTTCCCTTTACAAGGTTCTTCTACAATATATAATGTCTAACCTACCGCCCAACACTAGTTATAGAATAATAAAATAAGAAATATACAAAATAACCTCTAAGAACGAAGTAGAGAGAAAGATAAAATCCCTATAGGGGTCTTCCTTAGGGAAGGGTGCTAAATCCGTAGTGATCAATTTTCAATGTAATATAGCTCATTCTAGAGCTCTATTTAAATAAAAATATTAGTTTTGTTTCATTCATACATGCGTGTTTTCATTATGATTGCTACTTAGAAATATACATAAAAGGTTTTATAAATAAAATAAAAGGCATATGCATATGTTTAGACATTTTGATATTTTAAAAGATGCTTTTATGAATTTATAAATTTAATCTAAGTGTTTACATCATAATACTTGTTGTATGTAGGGCTCGTAGATAGCTCCCTTGGCTCCTATATTTTCTAGTAGTTCCTTCTTTTTAAAGACTTAGTCACCAAACCAATAAACCTCCCTCTCAACCAGCTTATCATGATAGCTCTATGAAACCATCAAGATTCCTATCCCTGGAGCCCATAAACCAACAATCCCAAGAGAAGCTTCCTCTGTTCCCCTTCCTTAGATCAATAGTGCAGTAAAACATTCTCCTTTGAGTTTCTCACCTCCTCAATATTTGAGTTTCCCACCTCCTCAAAGATTCAAGTTGTCCCCCTCCTCAATATTCCTCATTTTTCAAAACATAATAAGCCTAATTCCCAAAATAAAAACCCACCCCCTATTCTCCATGAGACCTTTCCTAATATACCAGTTTTCTTCCTCCTTCCTTCATTCTTACTCCATCGCCCCCATCAAATCCCTCGAACCCCAAAGCATTAATTTCCTTTTTTGTTTAAAATTCCAATATCATAATAAAATATTATGTACTTTTTTTCTCGAGGAGTTCAATATCATTAAGGTCAATTAAATTCAATTGAGTGAGTTGACTGCACATTCGTAATTACTAGTCCCACTCACCATTTTAAACATTAAATATATATGAATAAAATAATAATTTAATAGGTATTATTGTTGACCTTTCGGGTTGGTAGTGGTGGGTGTCTTAAATGTGTTATCCAATTTGGATATGATGTATTACATGGTAATAAATTAATGACAACTATTATTTTAATGCCATCCTATCTTATCTTGTTTTGTCCATTTAAATAATTAAATATCCCTTTTAAACTTTTCATGAAATGCTTTGGTCAATCCTATTAATAATTACTTAACTCAATAATTCATATAATAATTGAGTTGATCCACAATGGTTTATAGTAAAGGACAATTTTATCTTATTGATATTAATTAAATGAAAACAACAACAACAACAATTAGTGATTAATAAATAATAACAATATTTATTTGTTTAACTGACAAGTACCCTAGTACCAACACAATACTCTTGTATTTATAAACAAAGCACCCTAAAGGGTTTTAAACAATCATTATAAACAATTAAATAGTACAATTCTATCGATACGTATGGAACATTATTTATGTTTATTCACAACATTTTCCTTATGACAATTCTAATTGACCACACTTAATCAATTACTTATTACAATGTTCACATATGCAAGTAATAACTTAAACACTCATTATCTATATTGGATCAATGGACAATTATCTTAGTAATTCACAACAACTTATACAATTATTTAACATGTTAAGTATTGGTGTATCGATACTATGATACATGTTCAAAGTGTGCATGCATGGTCAACGTATGCATAAGTCAGATATGTACTATAAGAAAACATCATCTTGCATATGCATACCTGCTAACTAATAATAATAATCTTCCAGGAAATTAGAACAAGCATACATATAACATCATTGGCATCATTAGTTATTGTAACAATTAACCATTTAATATTTCATATCATTATATTTACGTTAACATTAGTTTAATCAGTCAATTACTTTAGCATCATTAGTTATTGTAACAGTTAACCATTTAATATTTCATATCATTATCTTTACGTTCACATTATTTTAGTTAGTCATTTACAAGGAAGGGTACCTACTACCACTAACTTATTATCATGGAATCCCCAACCCTCAAATAGTACTAACTAACATATCCTCCCATCATAACCTACGCCCGCATCCTCCCAATCCTTCCTCCACCAGTAAATATGTGAATGTCGACTTCATTGGCATAGCCACATATAAAACCTAAGAGTCATTGTCACAATGGACCTATACCCTCCTATCAAGAATTTGACCATTGTAATCACAACAACTTGGGGAGAGTGTCTCAGTATGGCCCTCCCATGACCTCGGGTATCATAGTGACATAGGATGGGAAATACATCCATCACTCTCAACATAATGGGTCTATACCCTATCAAATCATACTCTACTACTATCAATATTATTGGAATGTGTAATCATATCATCAATTTGGTCAATAAGGTTTCTTGCATAAGTATTAATCCACACATCATATTCAATACCCAACTATCACTTAGCCCCTGTGTCCCGTGGGTTAGTATTTCCAAAAACATACGTTTATAGAAAATATTTCCATTCGATCATCAATTAATCATCATCATCATCTGTATATAGTACAATCCATCATAGTTGTGCATGACATTTAATAATTCAATCAATCATATTATAAAGAAAACAATATCCATGTACCACATTATATCTTTCGCATCTTATCTATGGAAAGAAAATTAAACATATACTGTCATTATTGAACAAGAGAAATTATCATAGTAAAACATAGTAGTAGCATATAATCAAGTCCATCATGTCGTAAATATAGTTTTCTCAGTCGAACTGAGTCCAACATATAATAAGAAAATAAAATAATGCATTTCCAACTAACAAGGATATCTTATCAAAATGTCAGGCATTACAACCCCAAAAGATTGTCTTCTTAAATCCTCTTGAACCCTTAACTAGTGTTCCTTGGATATGTGCACTTCTTCTCTTACTTGGGTGAATTGGTGTATTGAAAATGAGCGAACTTCACTTGTATTTATACTGGAAAAATCACTTTTCCTTACTGGGCTGACTTGACATAATTGATTGGGTCAATTTCATTATTAATTGGGTCGATGTGTACTTTTTGAATGGGCTGACTTGTTCTAGGGATAGTTATTATTCTTCCTCGTGGAGAATATATTCCAATGCTACTCAAAAAATCAACACATATGCTAGGTTACCCCACCATTTCCGACCTGAATACTATAGGACGACTCTTGTGAATTTATAAAAGTTGCTCATTTGCTGAGGAAGTACTCCCACTGTCGATCTTAGACAAAGCACTCCCAGACTTTCTACTTTTGATCCTAGTTTGAGATTCCACCAAGGTAAAAGGGTGGTTGTGCTTCTAAAATGTGACCTTATACTTTATCTATAAAAAATTTAAACACCAATGTTGGTATGGTAACGAAGAATGACTTCTGGAAGTCGTTATAAAATATATATTTTTTAATTTTGTCGATAGATGTCCTTTCTTCAATAACTTACGCTTCCTCCCAATAATTTCTACATGTATGTTCAAACCACTCATATAGATTTATTCGAACCTTGTTGTTAACCTTATGCATAAAAAAAATTCATTGTCGAGGCCAATTATTCTCATTAATTCAATTGATCAATTTCTTTAGTTCATTTTGAATGGTTTCAATGAATTTCTCATGTGTCTCAGTGAAGAACTTTTCTTTGGCTTTTGCTCATTAACTTGTTCCTTTTGGCATAATTTTGGATGTAAATCATTATCCTTTTGTTCCACCAATCTCTAATTTCTTCCTCTCTAACCATATATGTAGATTTAATCTTCTTTTATCCTGAATATTACTACTGGAAAAGGAACCAATGTTATAATCTAAGGGATTACATTAAGTTACCAGTAGCAATATAATACATGAAGGAAATAGAGAACAAGCATCCACATACAATCATAAGGAAGAATCAAAGAGTAATGGAGACAACAACACCATGTATTATATTATCAAATAGCCATATATATACAAAAGAGAGTATCTATATTCATTATGGATCACAAACCTTATATATACATTTGCAAACAATTATTCAATTGTTTATAGCTATTTGTCTAGTTAATCCTCATACCAACCCGACTAACTAAGTCGACTAGTCGGTAGGGAGGATCCTAGTCGGATGACTAGGATCCTCCAACAATGCACCAACATTTTAAATAGTGAAATACAACAAAAGTAACTTAAATTTTACTTATGCAAATTGTATTACCTTGACTAACTTATAGAAAAGGAGAGAAAGAGTTCTCAAGAGAGTCTCTCTTAGGACTTCCCCACTTGCAAAGAAGCAAGTTTTGAGCCATGAGCATAGGAATATTTTTTTGAAGTTCAAATATAATCTCTTCTTTGTCTTGGGTAGAAGAAATTATGTGTTGAATGTATGAGTTTAATTACCAACAATGAATAGCATGTAGAAAAGTGTTAGAAAACAGGATCGCAGAACAATAACAATAAACAATAAACAAGATGCAAATATTAAAACACATTACAAGAGACACAAATATAATGTGGTTAACCCAATATGGGCTATGTACACATAGAAAATTTCCAGTCCTTTTATTATTATACCATCTATCAAAATGAAGGGATACAACCTGCATCACACCTGCTACACTTCCTCTTCACTCTCTCACAGTTTATTTCACACAATTAGAGAGATTGTTTTACAATGATACAATATAATAAATATCCATATTACAATGCTTTACTTTTATAAATGGAACACCATGGGAATATACTATGATATTCCCAAAACCATGGGCCCATAAATCACCCATTATTGACCAAGTCATGACTATAAAATTACAACATTTTACAAGGCATTTTTTCCTAAATTTTTTCTATGGGGGCACTACCCTTGAACCCACACTAGAAGAATATCCAAAAATAGTCACCCCCCCCCGCACTAGACCCCCAAGACGACTATAATGGGAGGGAAATCCCCCCCCCCAGCCAGGTGCTGGGATCCAAACATGACTGAAAAAACATCTTTGAATCAAGAGTATCAAGCTCCATCCAACAATCTCCCACTTGGAGATTGATCACAATAACTCCACCATTGTTGCACTTACTGGACTATGCTATGAACCTTGGACCTGCAAAATTTCTTATATTCACCCTCATGATTGAAGGATAACATAAATCGATCAGGAACTCAGTTTCTCTCTGGTTACTACCTTTGTCAACATGTATGCAGGATTCTGGCTAGTATGTATCTTTTCCAACTTTAAGAGTTCATCTTCCACAACATATATTATGAAATGGTACTTGAGTTGTATATGTTAATTCTTCAAATGAAAGGATGTTATTTTCAAGATGAATGGCACTTTGGTTGTCACTATATAACCTTTTATTATTTTTCTTCTTACCCAGTTCCTCCATGAACCTCCACAACAAAATCATCTATTTACTAGCCTTTGTAGCAGCAACATACTTTGCTTCCATTTTTTTAAGTGCAACAAGCTTTTCTAGTTTTGAAATCCAACTTACTATTGTTCCACCTACAGTAAAAACATACCTTTTGGTGCTCCTCCTGCTTCCTTTATCACCTGCCATATATGCGTCAACATATCCCTATAGAACAATGTTTGTATCTCCAAAACATAATGCATGAGAAGTGGTACCTCTAAAATACCTAAGAATCCACTATACTTCCCTCCAATGCTCATTACATGTATTATTTGTATACATGCTCACAACTCCCATTGCATGTGCAATATCTAATCTCCTTACTTAGTTTGAAATGGCTAGCCAAAGGTGTACTAACTGGTTTTTTATTTTTCATTATAAACCTATCCAACACCTTTTCTATGTACTCACTATGAGAAAATGTCAATTTGCAAATTTTCCTGTCTCTTGTTATTCTCATACCAAGAATTTTCTTTGCAACACCCAAATCCTTCATCGCAAATGATTTAGCTAGTTTCCTTTTGAGCAAATTTATATCTTGCATGTTACACCCTGCAACAATAATGTCATCCACATACAATAACAAGATAGTATATCTTCCATTATCTAGACTCTTGAAATAAACACAGTTGTTAGAATGACATCTACCATAACCATATTATGTCATAAAATTATCAAATTTTAAATACTACTTCCTTGGAGCTCGCTTCAAGCCATACAAGCTCTTCTTCAACCTGCACACCAAATTATCTTTCCCTTTGACCTCATACCCCTATGGTTGCTACATATAAGTATCTTCCTCTAAATCCCCATGGAGAAAGGTCGTTTTTACATCTAACCATTCAATATGCAAATCTTTTACCGCCACTAGACTTAAAATAGTCCTACTTGAATTCATTTTAAGAACATGAGAACATATTTCATCAAAATGTATACCTTTCTTTTGTGCAAACCCCTTTACCACAAGTCTAGCCTTATTCCGCTTATTTCCTCCTTCTTCTTCCTTCAACCTGTAAAGCCATTTATTCTGCAATGCTCTTTTACCTGCAAGAAACTCAACCAAATCCCATGTTCAATTTCTTACCAATGAGTCCATCTCATCATCCATGTCTTTCTCCCACTTCTTTTTAGTTTCCACCTGCATTACTTCTTCATAACATTCTGGGTCACCAGAATCAGTCATAACTAAATAATATAGTGAAAGAGAGAATCGTTCAGGGGGTATACTTAACATGTTAGATCTTATTACACTTGCAGAATTTTGAGGTACCTCTTGTTGTTCTTGATTTTCTAGTACCTTTGTAACTTCATTTTCTTTGATTTCATCAAGCACCGTGTACTTGGTGTTTTCCTTTTCCTCTTTCTTTCCCTACAACTGATCTTTGTACATAACATTTTCATTAAATACCACATCTGTACTCTTAATGTTTTTGTGATTTTCATAATCCCATATGCAGTAACCAAAATCATCATCCATGTATCCAATACAGGTGCATTTCTTGTATTTAGCCTCAAGCTTTGTTCTATTTTCTTTATCAATATGGGAAAATCCCTCAAAACCAAAAGTTCTCATAAATGAGTAGTTTACCTTTTACCTGTCCATGCCTCTTATGGAATTCTACCATCCAAAGCACTTGAAGGCCCTTTTTTTATTAAGCAAACAATGTTATCTACAACATTAGCCCAAAACTGTAAGGGAAACCCTGCATGCAATCTCATAGACTTTTCCCACTCCATGATCATCCTATTCATCCTTTCAGACACACCATTTTCTTGTGGTGTTCCTGGGAATGTATCTCTCTGTGAATCTCATGGTATGAACAATAACTATCAAACTCCTTGCTACATTATTCACCTCCGTTATCAGATTTAAGACACTTCAATATTTTCCCTGACTCATTATCAACCAAATATTTCCACTTCTTAAAAGTAGCAAACACATCATATTTGTGTCTAATGCAACAAACCCAAGTTTTTCTAGTTGCATCATCAACAAAAGTAACATAATAATGAGATCCACCAAGAGATTGTCCTTGAGTCGGTACCCATACATCTGTATTTACAAGCTCTAACTTTTCACTCTTCTTTTGTTTCCCAACCCTGAGAAATCTAACTCTCTTTTGTTTTCCATAAACATAGTTTTCACATAACTCCAAACTTACTTGCTTCAGATCCAAAAGAAATTTCCTTCAGTGGAGAATGTGCATCCCCTTATCACTCATGTGCCCAAGCCTGTGATGCCACAACACTGTACGTGTTTCTATGGAATCTAAAGAGATAGAATAATCAGTATTACGAGGACATATATACAATGTACCTATCCTATCTCCTTTTGCTATTACCAGTTCTCCTTTAGTGATATTCCACCACATTTTTTCAAACGTAAACAAACAACCACTATATCCCAACTGCCTTATTGAGATCAAATTATTTTCATAGAAGGAATATGCCTTACATCTTTTAGTATCCATTCATTTCCATTATTTAACTTAATCGGTACCTTACCCATTCCAACAATCTTACATGGATGATCATCCCCCAACAAAACATGTCCAAAATCACCTAGAACATAATCATGAAATAGTTTCCTATGGGGTGTAGCTTAACATAAATTCCATGAATATACTACCCAATAATCACTAGTATTATCTAATGCATGAATCAAAGCATCTTGTAACACGTCACTTGCTACATTTTATTCCTGAGTAATCTCTTGATGCCCATCTCCTTTCTTCTTTGGAGCTCTATAATATTTCTTCAAATGTCCTTTCTTACCACATTTATAACACTCTATTTTTCCTATTCTGGACTTGGATCTACCCTTTCTAGAATTGCCACGATTACCTGAGATCCTTCCTCTCTCCCTTTGTCTTCCCCTGCTCTCCATGATAAATGCATTACTTGATGTATCACACGTGCTTTTTCTTTGCATTTCCTTGCTAATAATAACACCGACAACATCATCAATTTTAAGAGTGTTTGAACTAGGAACATAGTTACTTACATCCATGACCAAGCCATTCCATCTTTCTAGCAATGAGCACATGAATAGAAGAGGCTTGAACTCATCATCAAATTTCACTTTTACAGAACTTAGCAGACTAGTAATCATATTAAATTCATTTAAATTCTCAACGATAGATCCACTTTCTGACATCTTGATATTAAATAAATGCTTCATTAAAAATACCTTGTTGTAAATCGAGGGTTTTTCATAGAGCTTAACCAATGCACTCATCACACCCTCCATTGTATTTTCTTTCAAAACAATGAAATCCACTGACGAAGCCAGGAACAGTCATATTGTTCCCAGATCCTTTCTATTAAGAACCTCCCATTCTTCGTCCTTCATAGTCATCGACTATTTTTTTCCCACCCAACGGTAGGTATAGATCCTTTTGGTATATATAGTCTTCCATTTGCATATTCCATAACTAGTAGTTTTTTCCATTAAATTTATCGACTCTGAAATTTCCTTCTTCTGCCATTACTCCCACTTGAACCAAGAACCCTTATTTCTTGTGAGTTTACCATCCAAAATACCTTTTTTCTTTGATACCAATTGTTAGAAAACAAAATCATAGAGCAATAACAATAAACACTAAACACTAAACATGATGAAAATATTAAAACACTTTACAAGAGATACACAAATATAATGTGGTTCACCCAAGATGGGATACATCCACACATAAATTTTCCAGTCCTTTTATTATTATACCATCCATTAAAATGAAGGGATACAGTCCACAACACACCCACTGCACTTCCTCTTCACTCTCTCACAGTCTCTCTCACACAATCACAAAGATTGTTTTACTATTCTACAATACAATACATATTACTTTTATAAAGGGAATACCATGGGAAAATACCACAGGCTTCCCAAAACCATGGTCCTGTAAATCACCCATTATTGACCAAGTCATGGCTTTGAAATTACAATATTTTACAAGGATTTTTTTCCTAACTTTTCTCTATAGGGGCACTGCCACCAAACCCCCACCAGGAAGGGATCCCAAATAATCGTTTCCCCCCTTGAACCCCCCATACGACTATAGTGGAAGGGAAATCCCCACCACACCCCCCGTCAGGTGCTGGGATCCAAACACGATTGAAATAACATCTTTGAATTGGGAAGATCAGGCTCCACAACCAACAAAAAGTGAACAACTTGATGAAATAATCTGTCTAAATGTTGCAACAAGTTATTTAAATCATAAATGCAAAGTTCTAGTATTGTTTAGGATGCATTCAAAATATAAATAAGCTTGTTTGAAATGAAATAATAATAGTAAAAAAAATGGAACGACAAGCTAAAAATGATTCTTAGCAATAAAATAGTCATTAAAACATAAACAATTTTTCCATAAATAAAATAACAATAAATGAAATAAAAAATTCACAACACTTGTTGGAATCTTGTACCAGTGAATAAAATACTACAACAAACTATTCATGGATTCAAACCTCTTGAAACCATCAAGAATAATATGAGGTTAGTGAAAGACAAGATTGATGAGCATCAACATAAATGTGTCTACAAGATTACATGTTCATGAGGATGTAATTACATTGGGGAAGCAGGTTGATTGTTTAATGTTAGAATCAAAGAGCAGAGTGCAGAATTTTGTAATAAACACACCCACACCTCGGCCTTGGTAGAACACTCGAAAAAACTAAGCATCACATTTTCCTGGAGGATACCTCAATTCTTACAAAAAAGCATCATTATTATAAGCGACGGTTCAGGGAGGCCATAGAAATCATCAAAAACCCAAACAAATTGAAAAAATATGGCGGATTTGAGGTAAGTGAAAAGTCAATTCCATTAATCAATCAACAAATGAACACTTAATTAAATTACTAATAAGATTTTAAAAATTAAAAATTAAAAATTGAAATTAATAATAATAAATAAAGATAAAAATAAAAATAAATTAAATTAAATCCAGCATACAATCCACTCATTAAATAATTTAGGATAACAATAGACCTAAATTTTTTTAACTCATGATAAAAAGAATTCTAATATTAATTTAGATAACTATGCTCCTATAATAAACAAGAGCCACGTGGTGGCAATCTCCCTGTCATTGCCACACGCCATTGCAAGTTGATGACAATAAACTAAGAAATTTTGTAGTAGCATGGATTTTTAACCGGTCACTTCACTGACATGAATTTTTCAGAATTCGTGAAGTTTCACAAATACTGAGGGAAATGTGTTATTAGTTTCTATTACATTGATTTGTGTATTCATTTCGAAGGGGAATGTGCCCCTAGATATTAGCTTATGAGATACTCTTTTATATGCAATTTGGTTGCAAGGAAATATTTATTTGTAAGCAACAGTAGACAACATGGACAAGTCATGGTCATGATTTTGCTTTATTATTTACCACCATGCCCCTAATCTCATATAATATTAAAGTATATTAAGTACAACAATTTATAAAATTCCAAAAACAAAATAATAAAAAATTATATCAATTTAAATTTAATTAAATTTAAACCATTTACATATAGATAGAATTTGTAGGGTTTGTCAGAGCATTATTACATACATTTAAAAGAAAATCGTGGATGTGAATTCAGTATCTAAACATGGGTATCTATGACATTATTATATACATTTTAAGATTTATCAGTATAGAAACACAATTTTTTGTCTTATCTTAACTCCAAAATAAATTGTAGTCAAGGTTTTATTGATAGCTTGGCTTTGCCTGCTTTTATTACAACTTGTCGAGTTTTACCTATATTAGCTATTAATATAGTAAATTATGGCATATCATCAACATCAATTCTCCAATTCCAAATTTGTCTTTAACGCCAACAATTTATTATGATCGTTGATACAAAGGAAAAATAAATTCTTCGAGTTCGCTCCCTCACCCTTCTTGGGTCTAAGAGCTTGCTTAACACTACCTCACCCTTACAGGGCGTTGCTTAATTACATTCATTGTTATAAATTCCTCTCCCTTAATGGTTGAGAGTCTAAGCACCTCATTTTTTATGGATTATAGCCTACCTACTATCGGCAGTGGAAAATGAACCCTAAATCGAAGCCAATGCCCGAGATACATAGGACCTAAACTCCAACAAGGCAGGGGAAAGAAAGTGGAACAGGAGCAAGTTCATAACAGTGAAGGCGATAGATTCTCATTGCTGGAGAAAACTTTGTTGGGAACAATAATTATGAACAACTTGCACAATAAAACATTCAAATTGAAACTAAACATATATCAATTCAATCCAGGAATAAATCCACTGTCAAATATCTGCAATATTGAGTCATGTATATTGATTTTAAGTGTAGTTACTTGTCCAAGTATTTTAGAATACACCACAACAATATAAACACATGTAATCTATCTTCCAATTCATAAATTCATCACTTTTATTTGTTATTACTATATCAAACATTTTGTCAAATTATCGCGGTATTGGCACTTAAATGTAAATAATATTTTTAAATTTATAGGATTCACATCTTGTTTTGCATAAGGAGTTTCTTCCATAGACTCCAAATCAATGACATTTTTCTTTTAAATTTGTGAGAAACTTCAAGCATATGAAACAATCCGCATTAAACAATTTATCAAACAATTCGTGTTAAAGCAAAGCGTGTTCCGTTAAAATTTGTGAGCATAGACTCTAGTGCCATGAAACCTTCTAATTATTTAAATTTTAGTCAGAAAATGAACTGGATCCAACTGTAACCATTAGAACTCATATCATTTTCTAATGCATGGATGGAGATATTAACAATGTTCAAACTTTTTCTATCATGTTCTTTAAGAGGGTGGACCCGTTTATTCTTTGTCTGCAATTCCAGTTCAAAAACTTATTTATAAGTTTCCTTTTATTGTTTTCACCAACATCCTCTACCTTGACGGTCATGGAGGAATGGACACACATCCATAAATAAAAGAGAATTGAGTCTACATGTTGGCAAGCGGTTTTGGGATAAGTTAGTTGTTCAACATCACGGATGCTGCGCAAGGTCAAAGATGTCGCGCAAGTCAGAGTTATATATATATTTTTGTAAGTAAGCATGTCCTTCTATTACCATCGATAGTAAAAAACAGACATTTATAGAAAAATTCAAGCCCTCCCATTTCTGGGAAAACATGCTTGGAGATCATTCTGGTAGTCTCCCTCAAAAGGAAACAAGACTGAACCAGAATGATTTAGAATTCTTAATAAGTCTCAAAGGAGTTTCTTTCATCAAAACATAAGAAGTAACATATACCGGTAGCATTTTTTGTAAAAGCATAGAAAGACTTAAAACCAAGACTAAAAAAAGAAACATGATCAGTCAAACAAGTGTTCATGGGGCTCGAGCTTCAAGCCCAATTTCTTGGAAAGATCAGACTAGTTATCCAAAATCTTATGCAGTATCAGGATGATTTGGTCCCACTGCAGCAAAAGTTTCCCATGCTGCTCGTCTTTTTCTATCACAGCATTTCCAAGGATGAAATTTTGAGACCACTGAAGCTCCAATGATTTCTGATACAAGGTGAGCCTTCCCCTAGAGGTGTCTGGGTCAGGAATTAATTCCTTGAATTCATTCTTAATATACTCCGGTCCCAAGAAATTGCATTCCAACTCAACTTCTCTCTCAGCCTCCTGGATGCTTGCTTGGATAGATTCATGAATTTCCTGTTTATATCGTTTGCTCTTCTACACCATCATTTTCTGGAAATGGAGGGGGGGATTCATCGGCTTATGCATGTCAAGCCCCGTAGTGGAAGAAGCAAAGCAGGAGCATTTGCATGGGGTCATGATGACGGGAGAAAAGGAAATTAACAAGAGCAGAGATAAATCAAAGATATGGTTCAGGAGGATGCCGACATAGGTAGGGGCTTCCATGGAAAACTCAGCAAGGAAATGAGGAAGAGATTCTGAAATATTGAAGGCGAAAGGAGTGTTTATGGGAATAAGAGTCTTGCTAATCCTCAAAGCAAGATGAATAGAAGATGACCGAGCAATCCAGGTATGAAGATGAAATTCAAAAGCAGGAAGAGAATTTAGCTCACCAGGGATGTATGTAGCCTGCGAGCACCCATGAATGAAAACCACAATGCGCAGATGGAACCACCCTTTAGCATAGTCCCCCCACACTTCAATCCGCCACAACTGGAGAACATTCCCCTCGGGCCCAAGAGAGCAGCAAGGGATGGCATTCCGATGGAGTGGGTTGATGTCCCTATAACTCAAAGTATTGGCATCATTATCCTACATGACAGAGAAATGCTCGTCCTTCTACCAGATCTTCCCAATCAAAACTATAATACTCCTTTGACTTGAAGTAATTTCCATGATCTACAAATTCGTAACATCCTCCATCCATCTCAGAGGTCGCTGCCATCGTATGATGGAAGCACAAGGAAATGAACAAGCATGTTTCCGTCTATGCATGAGCAATTTGTGGTTATCTTAGGTCCGCTGAGGGTGGTGAGGTGTTAGCATCGGGGGCTAGAAGCCATGCCATGTGCCTCTCGACCTCCCCAAAAACCAATCCATTATTCACCCGCGGTGGGGGTGGTCCGTCTTGGTCTCTGATATGCTGAAGCTGATCCTTGAGAGGTTGAATATGGAACTAAATCCACTGCTGATCTAGGGACTCTGTCGTAGTGTCCTCGCCAAAGTTTGCAAGGTGATACGCTAGTTTGTTTCCCATTCTTCTAATGTGGCTTACTTGAAGGACATGGAAGTAAGAGAGGGAATCCTCAATATTTTCCTTTAGCCAATCTAGATGCCAATGCTTTGACAGTCTGCTCAGAGGGGTGCCAGTGGTTAGCTTTTGCACAATGTTTATCATAATCTTAGAGTCTCCTTCAACTATCAGGGAAGACCATTTTAAGCATCGAGCTATGTTAAGTCCAATGATTAACACCAGGAGTTCAATGACATTGTTAGTGGAGGATCCAATGGAATTTTCAAAAATATGCAAAATGTTGCCATTATCATTTATGAACACCCCCCCAATGTCGACAGGCCCGAGGTTTCCTTTAGAGGCCCCATTAAAGTTTAACTTTATGAATGGAAGTAGGGGGTGGGACCAAATAGAAGGAATGCAAGCCTTGGGGGTAGGAGAGGAGTAGAAGGGGCCAGGAGATGGAAAGTGAAAGTTCCAGTTCCAGAGTATGATGTGCTCTTGAGGGGAGCCCTCCATGTCCATGTCTGACCAAGATTTGAGCTGCAGGGTATCCTGGAGATTAGATTTAATGAGCGAGAGAACCCGAGTAGAAGGAAAGGTTTCCTTTTTTAAAATCCTCTTATTCCTTTCTTTCCATAGATTCCATAGAGCCAGACCTGGAAATAAGGTCCAAAGCATGTTAATAAAAGGGATTATGAATGGATGAGGGTGCCAGCCCCAGATGGTGTTCCTCATATCATTGTGGCTTCTGTTAGATTGTCTGAACAAGATGGTTCCCTAGTCCCATATTTCCAAAGAAAAGGGACATTGATTTAGGAGATGTTCCATACTTTCTTCCACAAGATTGCATAATGGGCATATGGAAGGTCCTTGAAAACCTCTTTTGCTGAGTTGGTCCTAGGTGAGGATACACCCATGACTGATAAGCCAGAGAAAGCTCTTGAATTTCGGCCAAAGGATGGGATTTCAAATTTTGTCCCAAATCCTGTCATTCTGATTGTCTAGGCTCATATTCGATATCTGATATGCTTCTTTTATTGTGAAGTATCCTTTTTTGTTGGTAACCCCATATTAGCTTGTCAAGGGTTGTCTGGATGAGCATTTCCCAGGAGTGTAGGTTGTTCCAAAAATTGTTTTCCTCTTGAAGAGCTTCACTACCACTCCATTCTTCTTTCGAGATCCAAGAATTCCACATGCCTTGAGGAGGGGGTTGGATCCAGTATTGAGCCACTTTTTCTTTACCAAATTGCTACATACTGGTTTGCATGCCTAGAGTGATAGCATGAGCTTGGAGTGGGGGGAGTTGTTTCCATGCATCTTCCCAGAACAGAGCTATGTTCCCATCTCTGATCTCCCAAAATTTGTGGGCATGTATAAGATCTCTTTGGTCTTTGGCTACATTCCAGATGATCGAACCATTCTTTAGGTCCTCTGATATGATTAGGTCCTCCTGACTAATGTCCTTGGGATATTTATCTCTCCATATTATAGTCCAAGGGATATTAGGTCCCGTGATGCATCGCCACCATAGCTTGGAGTAGATCACCCTGTTAAGTATTAGCGGATCCCTGAGGCCCAAACCTCCCTTATTTTTTTCTTGGTAGAGGGTTTTCCAAGATACCAGTGGCCATTTTCTGTGTAGAAGGGCTCCTTCGCATAAGAATTTGCGTTGCAAATTCATAATGGATTTGACGATATTCTAAGGTGCAAATATGACTGAGAAAAGGTATAGGGGCATAGCTTGGAGGACCGATTTTGTTAAGAAGTAGTTAGAAAGTTAGTTAAGTGGACCATGATTGTGAAGGCGCAAGCCTATAAGTAGATGTAGAATTGCAAGTGTTAAGGAGGCTAGCAGGTGGCGAATGATATTGAAGAATTCTTGAGAAACTATGTTTTGGAGAATCTCTGTTTTGTGCGAAGGTTAATATGACACGACAGATGTTGAGTAGAATTAATGTGTCCTTTTTTGTTTTCCTGTTTTCCTGTTTTCTGTGATCCAAATATGAATGCAATGTGTATATGTGATATGGATCTGTGAATGATGTGACATTTCTATGCTTTGAATGATGTTATACTATTAGATCTATTTGCACATCGATGTTTTGTTATGACTCAGTTGTGATACTGCGATCTATTGAATAAATACATGATTCTGTTGAATGCATAATCATAATGATTAGATCCATAGAATAATGTTGTGCTAAGTTGATAAGTAGATTCACATGGTACTCCTTCATTCCGTGAAAACTCTGTTTTGTCAACTCTCCCTCCAACATCTCGGGTGAGACTTCATCTGCTCCGCAGGTGTTGTTGGATGAGATAAAACCCGTCTGGGCTGTTTCTCAGGGAGATAGCAGTGGTTTGGGTGTCAATAGAGAGGGAAACCCCGTTGAATGGTTTTGTGCCAACAAATGGTTACATTGTCGGGAGCTTAGTGTGAAGGAAGGGAGGACATGTTGTGGCATCCGACGAAATCGAAAATCTAGGATTGGTTCAAACAAAAGCTGCAAGAGTTTGGTGAGAAAGAAAATAAGAACCCTGGACTAATGATGGATAATTGGATGACAAGGTACATACACGACGGTCCACATGAATATTTTTTCTTTGAATTCCCGATCATCTTGTATGGGTGGTTGGTGCAATTGACCTATTGCAAGACAAATTTCCAAGGAAGTGAGCCAATGTCTTAGACCCCAGAATTGATCCAAGAGTTGTAGGAGGTAGACAATAGAGAATCACGGGTTGCTTAAGTCTGGGTTAACAGTATCTTAGAAGGATATATCACCGAGTTTGTGGTTGATACAACTAATTACTATAGCGAAGTAGAAAGGGATTTCTTCAATGGGCCAAGAGGTAGGTTTCTCCTATCATTGCAAATGTTTATTAAGATGCTCATATGTGAAAAGGGCATACTAAAGATGCACCTTCAGCAGTAAAACCCTGGTGTGCAGAGACTATGGATACCGTGAAGACAGGGGGCACAAATGGAATGATATGGGGTAGATGGGTGCAAGTTACTATGATACTATGAGGGAAGCCAAGGAAGAGAGTGATCTTAAGAGAGGAGGAGAAAGGTTTCAATAGGAGAAGAGGTAGAGGATAGGGGAAGGTCTTGTTGCAATTGAAATGCAAGACCGTGAAGGAATACCACATGGAACAAAGCGACCCTACATTGATGACAAGGATGGCTAGGCTACGCCCGTGTTATAGGTAATATCGACCCCCAGTAGCAACTTACCCACACCCCTGTGCACTACGTCACAATCAGGAAGAAACAAAATTTCAACACTGATTTTTCCAATACTCTAATAGTAGTAGATCAACGACTGTAGGAAGAAGGGCCAATATGGTGGGTGATGATGCAAAGTTACCTTTATTTCATGGGAATGGGACTGAATATCCCGATTAGTATTGGTTCTTGTGTGAGGCAGTGTGGATTGTTAGAAAAAACTGTGGATGATGATGTCGAGAAAGGCCAATTGGTGACGATTCTTCGGGGTCACTCACTGGATTGGTACATGAAGTTTGTACAAGTTCCTATGGGGAATCCAACAAAGACATTGGCTGAAGTCAGAAAAGGATTAATTGAAGAGTTTAGAAAACCAAAATCTAAGGTGTAATATATTACAGAACTTAAGGAGATTAAGCAGTATCTAAACGAAACCATTTGGGATTTTGACCAAAGGTTTAAGACACTAATGAAAAGAGTCAGCTTTGAGATGAGCAACATTCAGCATAAGGAGTGGTTCATTGTAGAATTACTATCTCATATCATAATACCACTGTTGCAGCAGAAGATTGTGACACAAAGCAAGGATCTGGAGATTGCGATGAAATTGGAAGCTTCACAAGTTGGGGAAAATGCAATTGGTATGAACCAGATTCAAACACAACTGGAACCTGACACTCCAATTGCAAGATACCAAGAAAGAAAGAAAAGAATCGAGAAGAAGTTTGGTGTACTAGATGTTGCGCAGATGGACATACTAAGGATAATTTCCCAGATTACCAAAACTACCTATTGTTGAGAGCTCCAAACCCATTGAGTTGTGGATGTATGCCATGGTGCCAGATTTGTCAAGCTTATGGGCATCAACATGAAGATTGTGGATATATGTAGAATATGGTGACAAAGCCAATGAACTTATACTATACATTCTGTAGATCGATTAGGCATGAGGATAAGTATTGCCACGCATATGACCTACTCTGTAATACCCCCAGTTTTGACCACGGATGCATTAAAAGGTACATGATGTATATTTTGTAATTAATCATGGTGAGGAGCTAAAGGAAAAATCCCCACCATCGATTTGGTTGTGTATGTTTCAGCAATAGGGATCGTGGCCGATGGTATATCATGCTATCCGACACATTATAGTTTTGGCATCATGTAAATTCGCACATCAAATAAATAAACCCACAACCAGCTACGACGGTGCAACGTTAAATGAAAAGGGCATGATTCCTAAGGTTAAGGTGGGGTCGTCTAACCCGTGGGGGCCATTAGGAGTTTCCATGTGTCAACCACCCACTAAAATTCTATTGTTTATTTTGTTGGGAGCAGTTATGGTTGGGGAGTGGTGGGTGGCAGGACTGCCAGTCCTTTTCCCATGTACACTCCACCGGCGAGCTCGCTCTTCCTCACGTGGAGGGTAGGGGAACGGTCACCACTTTCCCACTCACTCCACTCTTCCATTCACGATTTTGGTTTGGCTTACCCTCACGCAGAGACATTATGCTTTCTTTCTCGCACTGTGGGGTTCTCCATCACGAGTCTATCTGGACCATCTCCCACAAGAGGGGTCGGCTCTGTTCTCCCTTCTCTCACCGATTGTTGGTTGTGGATCTATCTTCCTCCCACAGGGAGTTGTTCTAGATTTCTCATGTTCACGCAAGGAGTTGTGTCCTCTCCTCCTTTTGTCAGACTATGTAACGTTCTGTTACCCCATCGTTGAATCGGGGCTGTTTTTTCTTCCACCATTCTATTAGTTGCGTTCTTCTCCCTCACGAACAGATTGGGAATCGGTTCCTTTCCCATTTCTACCTATGTAAGTTCTCCAGCATTTTCGTTTGGGGACTGTGTGTGGTGGGATCATGGATGTTGGTTGGATGTTGATTTCCACATTCGTTGGCTGAGTTTTCCCCTGTCTATGCTGGGAGTTTGGCTTCTTTCCCATTTCTACCTGTACGGTGTAAGGTTGCCATTGTTTCATGGTAATATTGGGGTTGTTGATTTCCCCTGGTTTTGGGTTGCTTCTTGGTTACTGAAGCTGCATATTTCCTTTGGGGATTTTTGCTGAGTTTTTTTGGCCATGCTAGGGCCAAGAACAACTCTGAAGCATGGTTTGACCTGAACTGTGTTTCACCTTTTTGTTGGGGATTGTCACCCTGTTGTCTTTGCCTTCTTCACAGATCTGTGAACTATTTTTTTTACTGCGACATGCAGTGGTTGGTATTTGGACTATTGAGAGTAGGATTAGAGGCTGGGTATGCTTGAGAAAACCGGTGTTTGGAGCCACTCAGATAGAGTTAGACTGCTGGATTTCTTCTCCACAACCCTTGAAGAGTATTGGAAAGGGAAGTCAGGTCCTGAGGGACTGTGAAGCAGAGCCTAGGACTGATTCCTAGTGTCAAGTGTGTGGATGTCTTAAAATTCAGGTTAAATTTGGTGTAGGTGTCCTTAGCCCTCCATTGAGGCCACCAGATTAACATTTAGCCTTTCCTAGCTCCTTGACGGCCTGATAAACCCTACTGTGTGGGATTGGCTGATTTATGTACCTTAGCTATGTGTAAGCCTGCTTTGACCCTTATTCCCTGAGGAATCATGCCCAGCTCGAGGGTGGTAGCGTTGTTGAGAGATTGATGAGCACGCTGGCCTATGGTTGGGTGGAATGTTGTAGTGATGTAGCTGGTTGCGGGACAATTTCTTATCAGATGAGTATTCTTGACTATTTCGTCTCTGCATTTATGTTTATTGATTAATGAATATAATGAACATGTGGCATGCTTGATTGAATGTATGTTTGCTTCCACTATGTATATGAAGGATTATGCATCTTGGTATGTTTTATGTTTTAAGAATTTTATTTTAGCATTATCTGCCTGATCATGTTCATGGGGCTATTTTTCCTGTATGTTTGATGATAGCAGCGTCCTCTTCGCCGATTTGAGGGTCAAGGACGTTACAGTATGGTTACAAAGCTAAAGGTTGCAGCATGGGCCTGAATGAGCCATGAAAGGTCAGCTAGTAGAAGCAGGTTGCCTTATGCCCAGCAGAAAACAGAATAACATCTGTGCATAATAAGAGAATTTTGGAAAATTTCTCTAAGTGTTGGGATCATCGGATCGTTGGAGGACTGAGTCCAAAGCCCCGCCGATGTATCAGATCACCTAAGCAGAAGGCCCTCTGATATGGGCCACCAGCGGACGGTGAAAGGAGAGGAAAATTCCATCGGAAGCCATCAGTGGAAGACCGCCAAAACGGTGGCGCAAAGTAGTAGATGGAATATCTGACGGAGCGTCGCGGGAAAACGACAAAGAGAAAGAAAGAGTTTTCAAATTTTTTCTAAGTGTTGGCCATCGATGATCGACGACACTTAGTTGTAGGGATCACCAAAATGGAAGAAATGAGTAGTTGTATGGTCACCGATGCCGTCAGCGGAGAAAAGATGAAGGAAGGAAAAAATTGTAAAAATCGTCTAAGTGTGAAATTCATTGACCTTCAGTGGAAGTCAGACGATAGAATCGTCGATGAACATCGAAAAGGTCTAGGTGTTCGTTCTCCCGCCGTTGCAAGCAGATAGTGAACTATCCTTCCGATGGATAGAGTCCCTGACCGCCGATGCCGTAGCAGATAGATGTTCCGATAGTTGATGTGACACTGAAAAATGGAAGACGGTTGAGCCGATGAAGCGGCGGAAAGATGGTTAAGGAAGAAATTTCAGAAAAATTTTCCAAGTATGGGAATTGTCGGCCGTCGACGAAACTTAGTGGATGCGGGAGCCACAGTTTCGGTGGAGATCAGCCGAAGAACGTCGAAACGCCAACTCAAGGTAGTTGAGGAAACATCCGATATTGCAACCTTCAGCGTTGGCAAGGTTTAGTCATTCGGATCACCGATGCCGTCGACGAAAATTAGTTGTTGGGTTCACCGACATGGAAGGAAGAGGAAAATTTTTAGAATTTTGTTAAAGTGTTGGAAACCATCAGCCATCGAAAAAATTTAGACAATGAGACCACTGATGGATGTCATCGAAGGATTATAGATGATGAGATCGGAAAATGTTGAATATTCATTGGCCACCATTGTGGAAGCATAGATAACTAGCCGTCCGATGCACAGTGCACCCGACCGCCGATGCGACGGTCAATTGGTTTCCTCGCCGATGCGGTAAGGCTTAATGGTCCTCATCGTCGATAGAGTTTGGATTGTTATTAAACCCCTACAGGCCTGGCATAGCAAAGGAAATTAGGCAAATGAGCCACCGATGAGCCGCGGATAAAGTTAGCAGATCTGGTCGCTGAAATGCCGGAAGGTTAGACGATTACGGACCCGATGAATAGTCCTTGGCATCACCAATGTCGTTTGGAAGGCCTAATTTGGAAAAATATAACCAAGGAGACCGTCGATACAGTGGAAACTCATAGCTAATAGGGCCACCGATGAGTGTCGAGCAGTGTAGTCGTCTTGGCCATCGAAGAGTGGAAGACTAGTCCACTGAGGATCTGAAATGTCGGAAACTTAGTTAGGAGGGGACCCGATAGGGAGAAAGAAAATTGGATTTTTCCAGTGGAATTTTTTAGCAGTTCCAGCTAGCGTTCTAGTGGGTCTTGTAGTGAATTTCTCATTGGGTTTCCTAGAAGTTTTAGAGCTGAAAAGGAAGAAAAACCTAGGTGACTGAAGTTAGCATTCCTGACCAAAGTACAGTTGTATGTTTGGCCATCATTCTAGAAGTGGTGTGGTTTTCACACCTGGGATCAGAATGAAGCATGTGGATAGGCGTTGGAAATCCTATCCAGCAGGGAACAAGGGAGAGTCACCAGAATTGAGTGTGGAGCATCAAAGTGCTAGTGATTGCTTGAAAGAGAAATGTACTGCTGTCAATATGGACAGATCCAGGAATTGCATGCCTAGAGGTAGCAAGACCAGGAAGTCAAACTAGCTATTGTGTGGAAAAGGAGTTCCATGCAAGGATGAGGGACTTGAAAAGGGAAATTTTCTTAAAACCTGTCTTGCTAATTATAATTACATTTATAGGTTTCATACATGAAATGTATGAAGATATGCCTTGCATGCATAGGATATTACATGTTGGTAAGATTAGTAAGAATTATACATGTATAATGAACCACTAATGGTAGTTATTGCATTGATGTTGGCATTAGTGGAAAAACCAACGACAACATGGACATGGCTGAATATGTTGCTGATGCTAACGAATGTGACTATAAACCCTAGGGAGAAAGGGTACAACAACAAGTCCAGAATCAAAAGTTGGTGAACAAATTCGGCAATCTCCTGCAAAGGACCAACCAAATTGGTAATGTCAAGGGTGCAAGTAGGACCCATGAAGGTAAGAGTTTAATTATGACAATTGCATGAAGTGGTAAAGGTAAGAGGTCTCATACCATGTGGGTATTTGAATTTTACACTATGCTCATATAGAAATGTGGCATGCCTACATGTGTTGTTATGAACATAGTAACTCAAAGGAAGTGAGTACTGATGGTCTTGATTATAGTAATGCATCCTATATGAAGTAGTCATGGTTAGACCATGCATGGTATGTTTGAATGCATAGTATTCCTGAATCAATGCAAGGTAGCATTGAGTGGGTATGCATTAAAAGATTTTATAAATCTTGTAGTTATGCATTGAATGGATGCATATGAAAAGTATGAGTGGATGTTGTAGATAGGCATACATAAGTATGGGTGCAACTATTGCGATACAATGCATGAATACATAGAGATAGTGCATGAGTTATTATGAATAACTAATGGCTGAAATGATGAATTGATGACAACTCTGGAACCATTTCAAGAGCTGTTATGAATGCAGGATAATAAGTGCATAAAGAGGATAGTCATGATCAATTGGCTGCCGAAAATGCTCTATGGACGGGCTAGGTGGTACAATGATATGCTTGTGAAGTAAGGAGTATCTAAACAATTCATTTAAAATTGCATAAATGATGTGACTATACCTTGCAAATGTTAGTATGATAATGATTGCATGAAATAAATGAGTTTTGGTAATATTGATGTGATTAACAGCTGGAAGTATCTGAATTTTTTTAATTCTAAAAAATGCTTCAATGATGGTTGCAATAATGAAAAGGTTATATGCATCAAGACTTACTAAGTGCTTGGTTGATTGAAGTTAAGGTTCTAGGTAGATTGTTTGGAGCATGGAAATGAAAGTAAGACCATGACAAATGCTGAAATCCACCATGTGAAAGAGCCAAACCTTATGAGAAGAGTCTCATAGCTGTGAAAATAGTTGTATGAATAATTGGTTGTTAAATTTGAATTTGTGAATTTTGGATTTGAGGAATTGCCGACAACTACTAATCACTATTGGCTTGCATAGAATTGTGTCAGGAGGACGCATTGTAAGTGGGTATTCATGTTAGGATAGTAAGCATAAAATTATAATGGGCATAGTAGAGTTGCTTACAAGAGACCCACAATTGAGGATCACCTCATTGCCAAGCAAATCAATTTCTGTAGTAAACAGAGTTGCAAATTCTCATTGAATTTAATTACTAATGTCATTGCTTGGTTATGGAACAATCAAAGTTGGATTGTATTATCAGATAATGATTGACTGTTTGGCTATTTGATGAATGTGCCAGGGGTACACACTACAGGAAGATCATGTGTGATGTCCTGCCGGAGCCAAACTTCATGGGAAGGTTTTCCCTTATCTTGGAAATGGGTTTCGGGTGAAACTCCATTGGACATTGGGAATGTCTCATCTGCACTACATGTTTGGTAAGAAGCATGAGTGAGATGGTATAGAATGTGAAAGGAATTGGGATGGAAAAACAAGGGATTTTTAACTCAGAGAAGGGAGCCCCCATTCCTCCTCAATGAAGGAATACTGCCTCGACAAATGGATAAGTGTTTTGTGACCCTAGCTAAGAATATGCATGTCAAATTGTTGAATTCAATATGCAAAGCATGTTTTGATTTTATTTCCATTATGGCAGATTGCTTGAGTATGAATAAGGCCTACATGACACACATCGAAAAAGGGTGCACACTCTTTCGATGTCGAATCATGGAAGGGTTTTTCAATATTGATTACACCCTAGGGAGTGGACGCACTCCAGCGGTGTCTCAATACTTGATAGTGAATGGTGTGAAATGTGATTACAGTTTTAGAACAATAACGCTGATGAATATGCTTATATTGCTTGTGTTGTCAGGCTAAACATATGTAGTCTGGTGTTGTACACTAAATGGACAATGGCTTGAGCTCATCAAAGAAGGAGACATTCCTGAGGGACTGTCAACTCAGAGAAGGGAGTGGTCTCTTGTGTTGATATAAGTGCATGTGTTATTGTAGATGGCCTGATAAACCCAACGGTGTTGGCTTGGCTGATGATTGATTGTTGACATAAGTGCATTATTGATATAAGTGCAGGCGATTTGTTGACGGTCTGATAAACCCAACTGGAGGTTGGATTGACTGTGCCTAATATATAGCTAAAAGGATATTGTGAAGCAGCCTACGCGCTGACCTAACATCCAAGTCCATAAGCGATCCCAAGGCTTGCAAAGCGAAGCAGGATCCTGTGGACCAATGAGAAAACGCACAATACAGATAAGTATTGGATTATTTTGCAATATCTTGTTTATTTATATACGTGTGTATATGATTTGGTTATGATGTTTAAAGAGGTAAACATCGATGAGAATAAACTAAACATGTGAATTGATTCAATGTTTGAATATAGGTATCGCTGGAAGAGAGGACTATGAGAGCATCCTAGGGGTGCATGTGGACATGTGACTATCCTGAAGAGCTCAGA
>LPNX010539147.1:644484-723144 GCA_001517045.1 Pseudotsuga menziesii | reverse complement strand
ATGAGCTCATGTGCCTGTTGGGAAGGCATGAAAAATATGAAAGTCTCCTTGATGAGGCTTGGACTGTCATGCCAATTGGGAAATTAATTGACTAATTTTAATGCATATATTATGCTTGGTCTAACTGAATTTCAATGATGCATTTCACAGGTCAGAAAGGTGAAATACAGTGGTGCACATTGATCATGGCAGCAGACCAAAAGTTGTTGTACTTGGCTGGAAGTATTCTTCAAACGCTTGTCAGGACCCAATAAAATCTTGAAGAGATGCTCAAGATACAGAAAAGGCAGAATGAGATGAACCACCAGATTTTGCAAGATTCTATTGGTTTGCAAAAGGAGGTCAAAATCCTTCTGGGAGCAATCCGTAAAGGCAAGAAAAGTGGATCAAAGATGGGACATTCGTCCAAGCGATCCATTAAGAAATAATCCAGGCATGAATACTCAAAGGAAATTGAGCAGGTAAAGATGAAGCAGCTAGCGAAATGTTGGAAATGTGGAGGACATCATTTACGCCAGGACTGCCCAACGAGGGAACATAAAGAGGGTAGCATCCACAAAGTTCCTTGACTTGGGGATGAGCCAAAAGCTGAGAACTAGTAGGAGAAGCTCGTGGAAGCTGAGGGGCTTGGTCCTAAAAGTTCAAGTAAATAATTGAACATGGGACAGATCTGCAAAATTTTGAAATTTTGGATGTGCAAATTGTATATGTTTTCCTATGTATTAGGACATTGAGGACGGTGTTATTCCAAGCGGGAGGGGATTGTAATACCCCCGGTTTTGACCCCAGATGCATTAAAAGGTACATGATGTATATTTTGTAATTAATCGTGGTGAGGAGATAAAGGAAAAATCCCCACCATCGATTTGGTTGTGTATGTTTAGGAAATAGGGATCGTTGTCGATGGTATATCATGCTATCTGGCACATTATAGTTTTGGCATCATGTAAATGTGCACATCAAATAAATAAACCCACAACCAACTACAACGGTGCAATGTTAAATGAAAAGGGCATGATTCCTAAGGTTAAGGGGGGGTTGTCTAACCCGTGGGGGTCATTGGGAGTTGCCATGTGTCGACCACCCACTAAACTGCTGATGTTTGTTTTGTTGGGAGCAGTTATGGCTGGGGAGTGGTGGGTGGCAGGACTACCAGTCTTTGCCCCACTTACACTCCACCGGCAAGCTCGCTCTTCCTCACGCGGAGGGCAGGGGAATGGTCACCACTTTCCCACTCACTCCACTCTTCAATTCGTGGTTTTGGTCGAGCTTACCCTCACACGGAGATATTCTGCTTTCTCTCTCGCACCGTTGGGGTTCTCCATCGTGAATCTATCTGGACCATCTCCCGCAGGAGGGGTCGGCTTTGTTCTCCCTTCTCTCACTGATTGTTGGTTTTGGATATGTTTTCCTCCCATGGGGAGTTGTTCTAGCTTTATCGTGTTCACGCAGGGAGTTGTGTCCTCTCCTCCTTTTTTCAGAATGTGTAACGTTCTGTTACCCCATCATTGAATCGGGGCTGTGTTTTCTTCCACCATTCTATTGGCTGCGTTCTTCTCCCTCACGAACAGATTGGGAATTGATTCCTTTCCCATTTCTACCTGTGTCAGTTCTCCAGTGTTTTCTTTTGGGGACAATGTACGGTGGGATCATGGATGTTGGTTGGATGTTGATTTCCACATTCATTGGCTGAGTTTTCCCCTGTCTATGCTGGGAGTTTTGCTTCTTTCCCATTTCTACCTGTACAGTGTAAGGTTGCCATCGTTTCATGGTACGATTGGGGCTGTTGATTTCCCCTGGTTCTGGGTTGCTTCTTGGTTGCTGAAGCTGCAGACGTCCTTTGGGGATTGTTGCTAAGTTTTTTTGGCCATGCTAGGGCCAAGAACAACTCTGAAGCGTGGTTTGACCTGAACTGTGTTTCACCTTTTTGTTGGGGATTGTCACCCTGTTGCCTTTGCCTTCTTCACAGAGCTGTGAACTGTTTGTTTTACTACAGCATGCAGTGGTTGGTCTTTGGACTGTTGAGAGTAGGATTAGAGGCTGGGTATGCTTGAGAAAACTAGTGTTTGGAGCCACTTAGATAGATTTAGACTGCTGGCTTTATTTTCCACAACCCTTGAAGAGTATCGAAAAGGGAAGTCATGGCCAAAGGGACTGTGAAGCAGAGAAAGGACTAATTCCTGGTGTTGGGTGTGTGGATGTCTTAAAATTCAGGTTAAATTTGGTGTAGGTGTCCTTAGCCCTCCATTGAGGCCACCAACTTAGCATTTAGCCTTTCCTAGCTCCTTGACGATCTGATAAACCCTACTGTGTGGGATTGGCTAATTTGTGTACCTTGGCTGTGTGTAAGCCTGCTTTGACCCTTATTCCTTGAGGAATCATGCCTAGCTTGGGGGTGGCAGTGTTGTTAAGAGATTGATGAGCACACTGGCCTATGGTTGTGTGGAACATTGCAGTGACGTAGCTAGTTGCGGGACAAGTTCTTATCAGATGAGTAGTCTTGACTATTTCATCTTTTCATTTATGTTTATTGATTAATGAATATAATGAACATGTGGCATGCTTGATTGAATGTATGTTTGCTTCTGCTATGTATATGAAGGATTATGCATCTTAGTATGTTTTATGTTTTAAGAATTTTATTTCAGCATTATATGCTTATTCATGTTCATGGGGCTATTTTTCCCGTATGTTTGGTGATAGTAGCATCCTCTTTGCCGGTTTGAGGGTTGGGGACGTTACATACTCCAGGAAAGAATGTACAACTCATACTATGTGAAAGGAGAGGACCATCGAGCAGTACAACAACCACATCTACAGGTGGCACGACCTC
This sequence comes from Pseudotsuga menziesii, assembly GCA_001517045.1. NCBI lineage: Eukaryota > Viridiplantae > Streptophyta > Pinopsida > Pinales > Pinaceae > Pseudotsuga > Pseudotsuga menziesii. The sequence continues at coordinate 720,311 of LPNX010539147.1, read as the reverse complement.
CACCTCAACTGCTATTCGTATCGCAGCCACAACCGCAGATGCAATTTGTACCACAAAAACTGTAACAACAGTTTGTGCCACAACCTCAGTACAATCAGATACAGATGTCTTCGCAGCAGCCACAGTATGTTCAACCAATGTAGTATGTTTAGTAACAACTGAATCCTACACAGAAGTAATTTAATCAACCGTAGTATCATCAATAAGGAGTATTTTGCGGAGGACGAGGATGAGGATTTGATCAAGGAGGAGGACGAGGCTGCAGGCCAGTACAATGTTATAATTGCGGTGTACTAGGACACTATCTGAGAGATTTCCCGCAATTACAATTACAGTGTATGTATTGTATTGTTGTTAACCACACTGTTGAGAACTATCCACACCTGATCATGAGGTGGCATGAAGGAAATGTTCTGTAGTTGAAGAACCAGAGCTAGTTACAGACCCAGAACCAGTTGTATAACCAGATGCAGTTGTAGAACCAAAACCAGTTGTAGAATTAGAACCATAAACAAATTCCACTTCAAAACCAGAATGCAAATCAGAACGTGAACCAGCCTGTGAATCCACCGCTGAACTAGAACCAAGGATAGACGATTGCGATGATCTCAGCAGAGCTTAGGACGTAGGACGTGTTGTCATTCATGGAGGTGCGATGACTGGAGAAGATAGCCCATTTCCACAAGTCCAGTTGGCTGGAAAGAAGAAGGTGCAATTTGATGTCAATAGAGGAAAATATACATTCTTTGAAACACGGGATGAGATGCACAGAAATCTGGGTAAGTTGCATGTTTATGAAATGCCAATTGCTTTTGATTCAACTTTGGAGGTAGGACCACCATGATAGCATGGTACCTTGCATAGCTTCCTTGAAAGTTTGTTACGGAGATCAGAAATTCCTATGGCTTGGGGTACCACAACAGATAGCTTAACTCCAGAAATCAATTCTTTCCAATATGCAATAGAAATTAAATGTCTAACACTAAAGGATCAGAGCTCGTACCTTATTCCAGACGATTGAAGTAGATCCCCGTTGAGATTTCCAACTTTAGCTTGAATTGATAGATTACTTCCTCAACAACAAGTAAACAATACAAGCATTCTATATATCATGGTGTTAGATCTATTCTAGCATATATAATCAATAATGTATAAGCATTTGACATAATCCCATGGATAAAATATGCATTCAAACACACATTATTGGACAAGAAAAGATATTTCTATTAATATAAATTAGAGATTACAAGATAAAACCTCTGATGGCACGTCTGCGCACCGGAGAAACTGAATCACCCACTTGGGCCTCCACCACTTCAATCCTCCATCTCTCGACAGCAAGCCCACAAGCAAAAGGCAAGCTTGAGAAGAACAAAAAAGTGCTCCAAGGGACAAAGGGATGCAGACTCAAGCATAATTTTCGGCAACAATGGACTATAGTTTCTTTGCTCTCAATTCTCTCTTATGCCTTTAATGTACCAAGGGGTTCCTTATATAGCTTTTCAAAGGGGTAAGGAAAGGTCGAATCTGAGCAATCTCAAGGCATAGGGAAGGGCAGGAGTCAAATGAGTCAGATCCATGTCAAGGAAAACTCCAAAAAGGATTTGGATTATGCACACATCCCGATGTACGCGGTTTTAGTGGTCAAACCCGCGTATATACGTGCTTATAGGTTTAAAAGTTGCGTGTATCATTTTTCATATGTTTTTAGGGATGATCAAGGAAACATCAAAGGACAAAAAGTGGTCCATAGGATCTAAGGAGTCTGTAGCGGGACAGGGGAAGGCCATACAAAGTGTGATTCACCTGGAGTGGTGAAATAAGCTATAACATATGCCCCCTAATGTGTGAGGTCATAGGGGTCATACAATGGCCGAAATACATTATAATTCCATCCCAGAAGTGGAGTGATGAAGGATCCCAAATGGAAGACCAGCCACCCAATCAGCATAGTACAATAATGCAACTCTGCATACAACTGCAAATACATATGGCAGTCCCGGATACATAAGAGTACAATGGCCATGAATAGGCATGAAACATGATATCACATATGTGGTCATCACCACGTACAATATACATAGCTCAGAATCTCCATGATGAAGATATACAAAGGACCATGATCTCCAAAATGGTTGAAGATATATAATAGATCAATATCTCCATAGTGGCTGGAAATGTTTGACATATACTGGAATCAAGTCACGAGAGCTGAAATCTCATGAACACTGGCATGATCAAGGAGGTATCATATAAGAGATGCCACCAATCTGGAAATTATTCTACACAAACCACTACGAGTACATGTCCTACTATGCGAATAGAGGTGTCGAGGTCAAACATAGTAGTCCATCGTCTGATTACCGGTCATTAATGTATATCGTTAACAGATGAGAGATCACCCACCGATAATGAAAATGGGAATCAAGGTACTAGAGTGCAAACTAACAAGTGTGAATAAATGTGTTGAGGTCGAACACTTGAGAGGATCCATCGATTAGGGGACATTGATGTATTCCCAAGAACTGTCGACGGCAAGAGAACCTGCCACTGATGACTGCAAGTCTCAAGGCACTCAAAATGACTCTAGATTCCAATCCCAGAATAAATGATCTGAAGTCGATGGGATGAAATCCGCTAGAAGGAGGGCATTAAGGCATCCCCCATCATCCAACATGAGGTACTCAACAAAGCTGTACAATGTGGAAGGACTCGATCATAAGGTGCACGAACCAGTAACTGTACCGGGAATGGTCGACTCAGAGCATAACGGCATATGGTGACTGAATGAAGGCAGCATAGCCTCGATATACAAACTGGGACATCTCTGTGACACAGGAGGCATCAACAGAGGCTCCATAGGGACTGGAAGCTTAACCAGTCGGTGGAGATAAAATCAGATAAACGAGTACAACTCCTAAAGTCAAACTATAACCCAACCAATGGATGTGATATACAATGCTCTGTTTGAAGGCGACACGACTCGACAGCTGCCAAAGATAACATCTTTCCTTGTCCAGCTTTTTGGTTTTTTTATTTTTTTGGACTTTTTCAGTTATTTAAAAAGCTTGAAAAAATAATAAAATAGCTTTATAGTTACAAATTAGGAGGAGATGAGTGTCACAAGGGCAAACAAACTAGTTCCAAGCAGTGGAACATACCTATGCTCAATGCAAGGATACATGTGTAGGATATTGACACTCGGGGAAAAATCCCCTCCCGGTAAAAAGGGAATCAAGCTGCGAAGGATATAAAAAATGGCTCTGCATGGCTAGACATGAGACGAGCTCGGGCTATATGGCTGAAACGCAATGTCAGGGGAGTTGGCATAAAGTTCAATAAGGCAGGCAAAGCTCATGATAATGCATTCACAACTTGACATAAGGGATTCCTGAGGGAAATAATCCAGCATAAGATCAAGAGGAGTATGAGGCTCTTGCAAAATGTCATGGCAATACTATACAATGGACTCCCGGACCTGAGAGAGGACTCACAGCATGGGTACCAAATGCAAAGGGGAGCTAAATAGGACACCCATGTATAGGAAAGCTCTACCATTCACATAATATCACTTCTAACAACAGCATGAAGGTTCTGTGATACCATGGAATGGATTCATACCTAAGGTTAAGATGGAATGGTCATAAGGAAATGCATAAGTGCAAGCGGATGTGATATCCAAACCTATATGCCAGTTCAGACATAATACCTGTGATAGGCACGAGTGGGTCAAAACCTCAGAGAGAGTGTACAAAAATTGGACCCTACATGACAACCATATTAGTCCAAAACAACCCAAAATAGTCAATAAATAATCCAAACTATAGGATATAGGGAGGAATGATCATGACAATAGCACCCAAAGGAAACAATGCGATGAACAATGGGACATAAAAAGGAAAATAAGGTGTAGACCCAACGTTCACGCATCCACTACCACCCCCATGAGGGTGACCACTAGTGTAAAGACCGAGTGAAGGGAATAAAAATCCTCCACAAATGGAGTAGAGGATGGAATATGACCATTCCCAAATCTATGCGCATGGTAAGGGGTTGTGATGCCCCCAAGTCTGACACCAGGATCCATACTAGGACCAAGGACGGGTCATAAGATACCAGGCATGCCAAAAATAAAAGGACCTGAACTCAAGAGAGCATAAATATACTCAAGTAACCACGATCCCAAAGCCCAACTAGTGCATAAAGAGCATACTGCTAAGAAAATCTACAGCCAAAATACAAGCAAACCAAGGGGAGGATATGTGAGCTCCCGAATGCAGCAGGTATGTCTCACCTAGGAGAGGCTCGAAACTCCCATACACTACAAGCGGAGGTACGTAACCAATTATAGTGGCCCTCAGCTTCAACGCATATAGCGACTGTGCTATCCGACCTCTACCTGTCCAGGACACCTGCAGAATAACCCCTGCAGAGTACCCCCTCGATAACCTAGGTAAGGAAACTAAGTTCACCTCAATATAATCAATGCTCAGGCAGACAGTCGCAGGCGGGATTGACCGTATGGGTAGGGTAGCAAAGCCCGAAACTCTCGAAAGAGCCCCCAGATACGAATACAATCCTGGAAATATCTCCGGTGCTACTCAGTTACAACCAGGGGTCATCCCAATCATAACCACTAACACTGCCTCATGCTTAACTCCCTTTTGAGAGGAGGATCCCGAGAAACACCAATTATACTAAGGAATTTCACACTCTCACCTGGACAGACACATACATGTTTTGTTTAGTGATCTTGGAGAATTTACTTACAATGAACTATTCCAAGATCCTAAAACCTAAGCTTGTCGGTGCACCCTATAAAATAAAAGAGTGTAATTCATTTTAATTTATCGTTGATTTTAATTGGTTGTAATTACTCAAAGGAAAATGGCCGTGAAACTAGTGATATGAAGACTCGGCAGTGAAATAAATATGCACACCATAACAAACAATGCTAAGTGCAATCTTTGTCAAATGAAAAATAGGGTATGCTACTACGTGAAATGCACAATTTTTCTTCAAATGATGAATGCAAATTTTCCTATATGAAGTCCTAACTAGTACTCCAAAGCAAATCTAGTGCAAGTACAATGCAAAGTGCAAAATGCAATGCATGATGATAAGCAAATGTTTTTGGATTTTTTGAAAATAAAAGAGATGCAAAAAGCAAAAGAATGATTCTATGACCCCTAGACTCTGCAAGCACACCCAAAAAGCACTCAAGCAAAGCACTAAGGTAAAAGAACTCTAATGCACTAATCTCAAACAAAAAATTGAAAATGCCATGACAAGAAACTTCTTAAAAAAGAAAAATTTAGCCTAAAAAAAATGTTTTTAGTCAGAAACAGAGGTCTAAACAGACTCAGGCAGTGCCAAAGGAGACTCAGCAAATATCAGAATTCACCCAGCAACCAATTATCTTCAACAAAAAGGAAAAATCAAGGGCATACACAACTGTTCGCAGTAAACCTGCGTGTATACGCAGAAATCGAAGATAAACCCACGTGTATACATGACTGTAAGTAAAAAAACTCGCGTACAGGAAGAAAGGTGCATAAAATCAAGGCAAACAGACAGGCTGAGACAAACTTCACACCAATCATACTCTACCAGGCATACATGCCCCCATACCCGACACAGAAACAAGAGATAAAGAGCAATTCAAATTCATTGAATGCCGAGAAAACAACCCCCAAAGGAAAACTACTAGGAACTCCCCAGCGGAGTCGCCAATTCTATTACGAAGAGAAATTCCTATGGCTTAGGGTACCACAATAGACAGCTTGACTCCAAAAATCAATCCTTTCCAATATGCAATAGAAATTAAATGTCTAACACTAAAGGATCAGACCTCGTACCTTATTCCGAACGGTTGAAGTAGATCCCCGTTGAGCTTTCCAACTTCAGCTTGAATTGATAGATCACTTCCTCAACAACAAGTAAACAATACAAGCATTCTATATATCATGGTGTTAGATCTATTCTAGCATATATAATCAATAATGTATAAGCATTTGACATAATTCCATGGATAAAATATGCATTCAAACACACATATTGGATAGGAAAATATATTTCTATTAATATAAATCAGAGATTACAAGATACAACCTCTGATGGCACGTCTGCGAACCAGAGAAACTGAATCCCCCACTTGGGCCTCCACCACTTCAATCCTCCATCTCTCGATAGCAAGCTCACAAGCAAAAGGCAAGCTTGGGAAGAACACAAAAGTGCTCCAAGGGACAAAGGGATGCAAACTCAAGCATAAGTTCCGGAAACAATGGACTATAGTTTCTTTGCTCTCAATTATCTCTTATGCCTTCAATGTACCAAGGGGTTCCTTATATAGCTTTTCAAAGGGGTAATGAAAGGTCGAATCCAAGCAATCTCAACGCATAGGGAAGGGCAGGAGTCAAATGAGTCGGATCCATGTCAAGGAAAACTCCAAAAAGGATTTGGATTATGCACACATCCTGATGTACGCGGTTTTAGTGGTCAAACCCATGTATATACGTGCTTATAGGTTTAAAAGTTGCGTGTATCATTTTTCATATGTTTTTAGGGATGATCAAGGAAACATCAAAGGACAAAAAGTGGTCCATAGGATCTAAGGAGTCTGCAGCGGGACAGGGGAAGGCCATACAAAGTGTGATTCACCTGGAGTGGTGAAATCAGCTATAACAAAGTTGTTTATCACTAGAAAGATATCTCGATGCTCTTATTGAGATTGAGAATCTGTTGCATCGACTGGATAGGGGGCAGAAGGACTCCACAGTGAACTCTTTGCATAAGAAAAAGACACAAAAACAAATGCGCATGAATATTTAGATAGAGGATTATGAGGTATATTCAATCATTCTAGATCTAGGCTTAGATGTGAATATTCTGACAAGATAGACATGGCAGAATATGGGGATCCCAAAGTTGGGTTAGTCCCCTGTGTAGTTGCACCTAGCTAATCAGGACAAAGTAACACCGATTGGGCGCGTGTTGCATCTGGTAGTTGATGTTGAGGGCATGAGGACTTATGTCGATTTTGTGTTATTGAAGTTGTTTATGGTGGAGGCTCTTATCCCAAATTGATGGGGATTGGATGGGCCAATGATAGTATGGTAGTGATAAATTTTAAGAAGCACGTAATGACCTTTGAAAATCAATACATCACAGTCATCACTCCGATGGATCCAAATGAAGGGCAAAGGTATGTTAAGCCAGTGAAGGATGAAGTTGTCAAAGGATGGGATCATGCATATAACATTTCAGAATATTACATCCATCTGATTGTCAATGGGGAACTTGGTTGGCGCAGTTCTAGCTTTGTGTCTTCCAACTTTGATGATGCTTTAGAGAAATGACAGAATCACATGCATGAGGTATCACTAAGGAAGTGTGGTTTGATCATGCAGTCACTATGTTGTATTGCAACTAAGACTATTGAATTACCAATATATGAGGGATCACCTGAGTTGTCTAATTTTCTATTGGAATTTGAAGATAAGGTCTCGGAACCATAGTGGTTGTTGGTGCTGGAGGAGGCACTAAAGGCTACTCCAGCATGTTGGTAGGAGACCCGTAAGAATTCGATCACTAGATGGTCACAGTGTCAAATATTGATGACAATTCACTTTAGAAATGCATAATTATACCACACTGGAAGGTATGATGGGAAGAATGACCCTGGAGGTCATTTGATTGGATGTCAGACCTTGTGGGAATCACTACCAAAGGATGAGTGTGTCCATGCCTTTGTCCACACTTTGGATGAAATGTCACGATATTGGTATGTATCAACTAATTTGTGTAGAGAGATAACCACTTGGGAGGAATTGACAGTTTGCTTCACTCACACCTTTAGTTTCATGGATACCAATCTACATGTTTGGAATGCACTGTAGCTCATCTGCGATGTTGTTCTAAAGGAGGAACAGATGATGATGACGATTTGTAGAACATTAATATTCTGAAAATAGAAGGGATTCGAGATGTAGCAGCACTTGACGTGCCAACAGATCCATTGAATCAGCCGTTGAAGATTAGGAAGGTCAACATTGGGACGAAAGAGAACCCAAAGTTTGCAAATGTTAAGGACTACTAGGATGAAGAAATGATGGTAAAAATCATAGACATGTTGCATGAATTCCAAGATTTGTTCCCTACGAAGTTTTCTGAGATGAAGGGAATACTGGGAGATTTAGGAGAGATGAAGATTTTGTTGAAGCCATATGCGGAACCAGTAATGCAGAGGCTAGATCGCCTAAATCCACGATACAAGGAAAGGGTCAAAGATGAGCTTGACATAAGGCTAAATGCTGGAATAATTGAGTCAGCTGAAGAATTGGAATGGATCAGTCCCTTAGTGGTCCAAGATAATAAGATGGGTGAGTTTCATATTTGTGTCGAATTGAGAAAATTGAATGATGCATGTATGCATGATCCATTTTCAACATCATTCACTGATGAGGTGCTAGAAGGAGTGGGCAAGAAAGAAATGTATTCCTTTATAGATGGATTTTCTAGCTATCACCAGATCAAGATTGCAAAAGAGGATCGCCACAAGACAACATTCGTTACTGAATGGGGTTGTTTCCAGTACACTGTAATGTTATTTGGGTTGAAGAATGCACCTGCGATATTTTCCTGGGTTGTTGTAGCCACATTTAAAAAATTTATTCAAAAGTTTATGCAAGTTTATATGGATGACTGGAAAATTTATGGATTGATTCAGGACCATCTGGAAAACCAGCGACTGATGCTGGAGCCGTGTCGACAGCATTAGATCGTGCTGAACTCAAATAAGTGTATTTTCTGTGCACCATTTGGAATTTTGTTGGGACACATTATTTGCAAGCAAGGACTATTAGTTGACCCTCCAAAGATTGCGCTGATTTTGAGCTTTCTTCTGCCTACAAATGTGAATATGCTTAGAGAGATGTTGAGACACATACGATATTATCGCAAGTTCATACGAGGTTATGCTGTGATCACAACTCCTATGGAGAGGTTGCTAAATAATGTTGTGGTATTTGTATGGATTCAAGTGTGTCAAGGAAGTTTTGATACGATGAAGGACAAGATGGCTTCTGCAACAATAATAGTTTTTCCTGATTGGAACAAGGAGTTCCATGTCTATGTGGATGCATCATCAATTGTGCTGCGAGTGGTGCTCACGCAACCAAGAGAAGGATATCTTGATCACCCGATTACTTTCTCTAGTTGGAAGTTGTTGTATGAGAAGAAGAATTATACAATTATAGAGAGGGAAGGTCTGGAGATGGTATATGCACTACAAAAGTTTCACCATTACCTGTTGGGAGTTCATTTCAAGATGTTCACAAACCATTCTTCTTTGAAATACTTGGTCAATAAGCCTATGTTGGGGGGGAAGATATGTCGTTGGCTACTTCTTTTTCAGGAGTTTGATTTTGAGATAATTGTGAAGCTGGGTCACTTGAATGTTGGCACAGATCATTTATCCTAAATTGAGATAGGTGAGGAACCATCAAACATTGAAGAGGGGTTTCCTAATGTGCAATTATTTAGAGTTGACATGGTTAATTATCATTATGATCAAGTAATTCAGTTTTTGATGACGGGAATCACACCCGAGGAGATGACTACAAGTCAAAAGAAGCAGTTGGTGGTTAAGGCTGTAGACTTCTAGTTGATCGTTGGCCAGCTCTATAAAATAGGACCATATGAGATTCTACAGATATGTGTCCTACCACATGAACAAGGGAAGATATTGGCAGAGGCACAAGCGGGAATTTCTAGTGGACACTATGGAGGTCGTGCTACCTCTAGGAAGGTTCTTCATGTAGGGCTTTGGTGGACCACTCTTCATAATGATGAGACAGACTATGCACGAACTTACGACGTATGTCAGAGAATTGGAAAACCATCGAGGAGGGATGTGATGACATTGGTGCCTTAGGTGAAATTCTAACCATTTGATAAATGGGCTGTGGACTTTATGGGACCAATCAACCCACCTAGGAAGAGAACTGGTGCACAGTATATAATTACAGCAACAAACTATTTGACAAGATAGGCGAAGGCCGCACCTGTTGTAGATTGCACTATTGCAACATCAGCGAGGTTCTTGTTTGATAACATTGTTACTCGGTTTGGATGTCGAAGGATATTGATGAGCGACCAGGGGAGTCACTTCATCAATCGCACAGTCAGCGCACTAACAAAAGAGCTCTAGGTACAACATAAGAAGAGTAACCCGTATCATCCATAAGAAAATGGGACAATGGAGGAATTCAACAAAGTGTTGGACCATGCGCTTACAAAAGTGTGTAATGCAAATTGCGATGGTTGGGATTTGAAGATTCCAACATTCTTGTGGGCATATCACACCACTTGTTAAAGATTCACATGGAAGACACCATTCAAATTGGTGTATGGGAAAGAGGCAGTCATGCCTATGGAGTACATTGTTTCAAGTTTGTGCATAGCAACAATGACAGGCATGGATGATGAAGTAGCATTAGAAGAACGACTGGCGCAGTTGGTGCAACTCAAAGAAGACCGCTTTGTCGCAGGTTTTCACTAGCACGTTGAGAAGGACCGACAAAAATATTAGCATGATTGACATATTAGGAACAAACAGTTTCAGCAAGGAGACTTGGTGCTATTGTATGACACCAAGTTCATGAAGCATCTAGGTAAGTTACAAATGCATTGGCTAGGTCCATATCTCATTAATTCCATTACTTCAGGAGGTGCAATACAATTGCAGCAGTTAGATGGAGCGATGTTGCCAAATCTAGTGAATGGTAGCAGGCTAAATCCCTACAGGACGGGCCTAGGACCGCGCGATGCTTGAGGCACTGCGGGAATATGTGTGTGTGTGTGTGTGTGTATATATATATATATATATATATATATATATATATATATATATATATAAGGATGGATAGGTAGAAGGATGGTGCATCAGGAGGAAGATGATGCACAAATAGGAGATTTAGTATTGCAGTTAGGGAGCCATGCAACGACATAGTCAAATCAACAATAAATGTAGACAGTTAAAAGCAGTTAATTGATGTTGGTTGTTGAAGGAACATGTATTTATAATAGATCTAACCTTTGGATTCATAGGATAGATGGCGGATTCAGGAAGTTAATGCATGATTTGGTCATGATGCTCGAGGGATTGATTTGGTGCTATAAGAGGTGACCAAATGCGGTCGAAAGTCACCATTCTGGAAAAGGGTGAAGTGAGCAAAATTGTGTTGAGTTGAGTTGTGAAAAATTGAGTAGAGTTGCAGAGCAGAGTCGCATTGAGTTGAGTAATTTTCCAAGTGAAGTGAGGTTGAGCACCCGTTAAGCATTGTGGGGCACTAGTGCGGCATGCAGAGTGAACTGGTCATGGTTGATATTTCCAACAAAAGGGAATCACCAGTTGTTCTAATAACCATTGAAGAGGAAGTTGCAAGTATGTCGGTAGCATCGTCATCGGTGCCAAAGAAGAAGAGGGGGGGGGGGGCAGCAGCCTAGATCCTCGGTGCCAAATAAGCAGCAGACTAGATCATCTACTCAGACATAGGAGGAGATACCTACGTAGATGGGTCCATTGAGCTCAGGGGTTGTGGAATCAGCAGCTCATGTAAGGGTATATACTGAGGATATCCCCAGCTATATACCTCCCTATTGGCTCGCTCCACAGCCCAGGAAGCTCACAAAGAACCAGAAATACCAAGTGAGGATGCAAGCGATACCACAAAGCATGGTATGCACCACAGACATTGTGCCTATGCTGATGCATATGAAGTATGATGACCATGATATGCTCGCATTAAAGGACATTACAGAGGAACCATTTGTGCCGATGGTAGCGGTTGGAGGCAGCCCGACAGTACACATTCCGAAGGATTGGGCACATGGGTTGGATAGAGAAGGATTGTTGGCCCATTGATCAACATGCCGCATTTTGGGTGGTTGAATGAGGCAAATGCATGTGTGAAGTAGCTCCTAGCATGCTTCCATGGATGGACAAACTGGTCATAGTGATGATAGCACTTATTTTAGACATCACGGGGCTACCAAAGGATGGTCTAGAACCCTCACAGTATTTCAAAGGGAAAGACAATGACAAGATACTTGCAACAAAGTTGAAGAAGTGATATTCTTTACATCGCGACAGACGGGCATACCAGATTGGTAGCATTAATGATTAGGCGGTGCACATTGGAGCAATGATATTGGATAGCAAAGTAGTCAGGAAGAACTGACCCATCCAATGTAAGTCGGGAGTCACTACATGCACAAAGAAGTGTGCAGAGGGAGTACAAATGAACTGGTCGCTCTTTTTATTAAACCAATTAATAGAGGATGCAGTGGCAGTATAGGTAGGAGAGCGGTCATTTACATATAGTTGGCTGTTGATTTTGATCACACTTGTGGCCTGGATGGATCCATATGATTGTCAAGGTATGGAACTGGATGCAGTAAAGTTTTGTAAGGGCTCACGCTACCAGAACCTATGGTGGGTGAAGGAAGTTGAGAGACTTAAGGACTGCGTAATTTAGTTCTTGATCTATTGCGAGGCACTATAGGCCATAGCTAATAAAGTTCCACAATTATTCAAGGAAGCTGTGATGAAATATAAATGGATTTCTCTATTTGGGATTGTCCCACATGCCATTCATGTGCAAGCGTGATGTGACCCACAGAAGCGGTGGTTACTGACACCATACAAGTTGTTTGATGAGGAAATGGAGATGATTGTTGATGAATGGCCCACACCATGGAGAGAACCGGTCAACCTTGAAGAAGTATCGATGGGCCCACTAACGGATGCACCAGTTGATCAAGTGCCTGTGACTGACTAGCATAGTAACCATGATTCAGATCAGGATTCGTCGTGAACCCCCATGAACTCAGAGGTAGAACACAAGTTTGAGGATTCTAGAATGAAGATGCGACATGAACAGGATGTGACAGGTGGTGCAAACCCAAGGATGGAAGCACAACTGAATTGGCTTATTGAGGCCGTAACAAATGCAATGGATGCAACAGCTGAAGAAATGAAGAAGCAAGCAATAGAAGGTTTCAACGAGGTAAAAACTTGACATTATTCTTTATTTAATGTAGTTTCAAAGAAGGAACCAGAGGTAGCAACTGTGCAGGACTTTGGCTCAATCAGTAGTAGAACACAGGTTTGGAATGTACAAATTCCACCGAATGTGATTGAGACCAACAATGAGCATCTCAATGCCTCCTTGTAGCAGTCACAAGTTTTATCCATCAACATCAACATGTTGTCCATATAAATGTTGGTGCATATGCAGAGGGTCGCTAATCAGGAGTTGGCATATATGGAACATAATATCAACGGTCATTTCTTGCGATTGCAGGAGAAAGAGGTAGAAGCAAAAAAGAGGTTGAATAATTGAAGAAGGAGCAGGAGCGGTTGATTGTGGAGAATGCCAAGGCCATTGATGAGTTGAAAAATGAGCAGGATCAACTAGTGGTCGAGAAGGAAAATCTATGGGACAATAGAGTGAAGTTGGAAGAGGCAGTCTCTGATGCCTGAAAATATGTGTTGGAGAGAACAATAGAGATAGATGTGGTGGAAATATCACAACAACTTGGGGCTATCATTGCCCAGTTGCAGTGAGACAATGCGGACTTGTAGGCTCTAGTACACCCAGACATACCACTAGAGTAAGAAGCAAAGAGGAAAAGCACCATGGAGGATTTGGTGACATAGCTAGAAGAGATGGAGCAATAGGTGAAGAAATTAATTGACGTGACTACGCAATTTTGGGGAAGTGTAGTCCAGGATGAGCAATTGGAGAAACTGAACAAGTAGTTACAAGAGGCAGAGGGGCTGTTGGAGACACTGAAGACCTCCCTGAGAGTTTTCCACTGGTCGTTCATATCACCAAGTCTACGGAGCTAAAGGAGTTGAAACAATGCATTGCGAAGGCACATGAGCATCAAAGGAAGCGCAGCGCATACATAGTTATTTGATTTCCAATATATTGGAGCACAACTTTCTGTTAAGGCAGTTTCTGCGCTGCAGGCCGTGCTTGAAGGAAAAAAGGAGGTTACTGATAAGCTGGTTGAGCATCCATTAGCGCATGACTTGACAGGGAGCCAGGAGATTGCTAAGAAGGTCAAAGATAAAGTCAAGGAGATCACTCAAGAGTATGAGGACTTCAAGCTGAAGATCAACGAGTACACCATGTCCAGCTAACATGGCTCGAGGGTGAGCCACAAGATTGTGTTGGGGGGCTATTGGCAGGTGGTTTTGGGATAAGTTAGTTGTGTAACATCATGAATGTTGCGCAATTTCAAATATGCCATGCAAGTCAGAGTTACATTATTTTATGCATTTTGGTGATTTTGGACCGCATTATGCGGATTATGGTCATCTTTTGTATATTTTGTTAAGAAGTAGTTAGAAAGTTAGTTAAGTGGACCATGATTGTAAAGGTGCAAGCCTATAAGTAGATGTAGAATTGCAAGTGTTAAGGAGGCTAGCAAGTTGTGAATGAGATTTAAGAATTCTTTAGAAAGTGTGTTTTGTGTGAAGGTTAATATGACAGGACGGATATTGAGCATAATCATTGTGTTCTTTTATGTTTTCATGTTTTCCTATTTTCTACGATCCAAATATGAATGCCATGTGTATCTCTGATATGGATCTGTGAATGATGCAATGTTTCTATGCTTTGAATGATGTTATACTGTTAGATCTATTTGCACATCGATGTTTTGTTATGACTCAGTTGTGATACTGTGATCTATTGAATAAAGACATGATTTTTTTGAATGCATAATCAGAATGATTAGATCCGTGGAATAATTTTGTGCTAAGTTGATAAGTATATGCACATGGTCCTCCTTCATTCTATGAAAACTTGGTTCCATCAACTCTCCCTCAAACATCTCAAGTAGACTTCATCTGCTCGACAGGTGTTGCCGGATGGGATAAAACCCGTCTGGGTCGGTACTCAGGGAGATTGCGATGGTTTGGGTGTCGACAGAGAGGGAACCCTTGTCGATTGGTTTTGTGTCAACACTACAAGCTCCAAGATAATGACAATAATATGTTTCAAATTAAGTTCACCATCTTGATCCATATTGATATCCAACCATGGATCAAAAAGACTACATCTATAGCCCGTCATTTTTCAGGGGAGGCGTTGTCCTCAAATATATCATTATGATTTGAGTGCGACCATAAATTTAAGGTTGACCTATTGATTGAATGAAACCACTGCTGAGTCTCCTATTCAAGCCTCAAATTTCAAATTTTACAATCCTTTCAATTCAAAATTTGATGATGGTTATATAGTTTGAGGGCTTCTCATTTTACATTTTATGTAAATTGACATAGTGTCAAATTTTTTATATTCACAATTGAAAGTAAACATGTCGTTATTCTCTAGTTCAATGACTCGATTATTCACAAATTATTACACAAAAGTAAAAAATAAAAGGTTGTAAAAAAATAAAACACTAAAAAAAAACCACACAAAATTAAAAATCAAAAGGCTGTTAAAAAAACCAAAAACATAATTGCAAAAAGTCGGAATTCCATCTAAAAATCACCCTTTACCACTTTCCAAAATCACCAAAATATAACTCCTAATCCATATGAAACCTAAGAAAACATGAAATACCTCAAACAAGCCTATATTTTTTGTTTACATCAAATTTATAATCCATTTCGTGTCCCTCTGAAAAATGCCACTACACTCAGGTCACAAGCCCACCAAAGAAGCATAAATCAAGCATAAACATAATTAAGATTTTCCATTCATTAAACCATGTAAATATTCCTATTCCTAATATTTATTAACGAGAATCATATGAGAGTATACATATCACATTCAAATCAATGAGCCTCGCCATGTAACACCACAACTTGGGATTTTGGGGAAATGTACAATTGAGCAAATTCGAGCTTAACTAGTCATGACTCTAAAAGGTTCCAACTTTGATAAAATGGTACTGAATTTGAAAGGAAATGGTATGGTGAGTATTAAAACATCCCAAGTCATTTTATGTACACTTTTTATCTGGCTTTATACCTCTGCAACCTTGTTTGGGGTTAAGGAGAAACAATGCAAATTTACTAGGAAAATGTGGTCAACTAGTCCTTCTTGGTTTGGTTCCAAACACCACGAAACCTTTAAAAAATTATTATGCACAGATACTATCCAATTATAAAAATACTAATATACCTCGTTCACTCAATGGTCGAATCAGAAATTCATTTTTACATGTTACTCAAGTTTGCACAACTTTGGCCAATTTCTAGCTTTAGACTAGTGAAACCCAAGTTGACCCAAATGCACCCAAATGACTTCAAATTATGTATGGAATATCTTGAGTGGTATTAGGACATCCTAATTCATAATATTAATTATAATACACTTTTCAATTTATTCTGAATCTTTCTTTTGACCATAGGGAAATAAGGACAAAAACACTAGGAAACCGATAAAGGGTAGATGACACTTTTGGCTCTCCAAATGCAGTGTGACCCCTCCAACTTTGAGAAAAGAGTATGGGTATGCCATATCAGAAATCAGGGGATTTAATTAATCATGATTATTATTTCTTCAAACTGGTCATAAAGTACAACATTCGTATGATAACTTTCAGTAAAATTGGTTGGGGGAAAATGAGATTGTTAGCTCCATTTAACTCATAAAAAGTACATGAAACAGTTCAGAACATGACATGATAAATGGAGAAAATATACATCATATAAATTTATTCCTAAACATCATTTAAAATCATATAAATTCCTTTGTACATATCAGGTATATATCTCCTTTGAAATGGAGGCCAAACACGTGAAAACTAGTCATTCGAACTCATGGGAATGCAAGCCTTTCACACATGGATTTCTGATATTTTGAATTACAGAGAACATGGAAATAAGTTTACAGAGACATACATCATATATTTCTTCCCTTTAATCATCAAACTCATATAAATCTCCTCATACAAGTATGTTATGCAACTCTTTCCAAAATGGAATCCAAATACATGAAAACTAGTCATTCAAGAGCATGGGAATGCAAACCTTTCATACATGTATTTATGATATTTGGACTTACAGAGAATATGGAAATTAGATTATAGAGCCATATATAATATTTCACATATTGGGCACCAAATATACTCATAAAATCGCAAGCACCACTCCAACAAGTGCACCCTCAACATGAGAGTGTGGGGGTATGGAGAAGAAGAAATGAGAGAATAGGGGAATGGATGAGAATTAGAATGTATGGTCCTTAAGCCTGCGGATAAAAATTATTCATTAATCTCCAATTATAGTTCTTAATTTCCTCTACATCAACCAACTTGTAAAGGAATCCAACTCCCTTGAAGTTGGTTCACAAACAAAGAGAGTGAACACTCATCATGCAATGGACAAGAAAAAGCTCTCCAAAATGCTAAAGGACATTATAATTCCTCATGAAATCCTTTTATTAGCTTCATGAGGCCTCCTAAGTCTAATTTCCATCCATGGTATTCCTCCTACTCATCTTAGTGGTTTAGTAACTCTCATGACATGTCTTCCTCTTCACGCTCCAATTCTTTCCCCAATTCGAATGGCTGCCTATAAATCCCAAATTCGACCTCTTGGTGGCTATTTTTAGCCCTTCCATGTCATATTTGTCATATGTTTTCAATCAGTTCTGAATTTTTCATACTTGTCGTAGAATCTTTCATCATTTGTTGTCATAGAGTGCATGTAATCTCCCTCCAAGTGACACACATTGTCTTCTAGTCTCTTCCTCTTCCATGGGAGTTACTCTCCTTTAACCATTCAAATTACTTGGATCATTATATTCTGTTTGACACCACATCACCCTCCATTAATGTTACATTACCCATGTGTTCGAATTTGGATGAAGATCATGCCAAGTGTGTGGGGATTCTAGTCATCCAAAGGCTCCACAAGCTTCCAAGTTTCTTCATGAACCCATGCCACCTTATTTTCTTAGAATTTATCATTTATGTGACCCATTTAAATTTGAATATAGTAAACTAAAGTCTTTTTGGGTTCCATAGACCCTTATTACAAAATTTATGTCTCCATCTCAACCTAGGGAACTAGTAGGTTGGTGGAACATTATTTGCAAGTAGTCTTATTTGGAAATTATTTAATTGGGGACATGACACACCATAGTAACTTAACTTTGCTTATAACTCAAAATATATGAAAACTCACAAAGTCTGCGAACTAGAATTTGAATGGGATCCTTTCTCGTCATTCAGAGCAATGGCATGTGACTTCTTCCATCACTTGGCACTACCAAACTGTGATATTCTCCAACGACCACTATCACATTATGGGATGAATAGATATTGGGAGGAGGCGATCAGTCTGCAATCCATTCATGAGGGGGACCCAAGTTCATTTACCAAGGGAATAACTACCCCATCCACAAAATTCCCTTGCTCAGAAACACCACGCAACACTTTCAATCTTCATGATACCATTGAAAATCGAATAGCTCTCAATTATAAAACCACCAAACTGCTAATCTTCAAAATTGAATCCCTCTCTTCATTTTGTTCTTTCCTATGTGTTTAGTCCATCCATAACGGTGACCAAACCCCACAATGTCTAAATAAATAGAATTTAATAACCCCTGCAAGTTACAATTAAAATTGTCCCAACGACATACAAATCCAACTTAAGCCTCCTCTAGATGATCGTCATTCTTGAGTCCACCCTCTAGCCTTCACGTGACAAGAAAGTTGCGCTATTATTGAATTACAAGTACCCAAATAGTAATTTTACTAGTATTTATTTATGGCAGGGTAAGTGAATGTGGTGGACATCGATTTGACGGGTTTAAATTCTGCATGCTTGTAGACATTAATGGGTAAATTCCAAGAAGACCCGTCAAATACATTCCAGAGAATAAAATGTGTTTTGTAGCCCATCAATTTCCAAGCATGCTCATATTAACAAAATTATTTGAAACTGGTCTATTATCACTTATAAGTTAAAACGGTTGAAGAAGACAAGAATAAAATTGGTTTTTCCTTGAATCCATGCAGAGAGAGAAAGCTTGAATCCATGCAGAGAGAGAAAGCTTGAATCAGTTTGAGACAGTTGGACAAATATTTTTGAAATCCTCCCACTATTCTAAATCCTGTCACTAAACATTGTACCTTTCCTTTATATTTACCTTGTTTCATCAAGTGGTCTCAAGCTCGAATGCATGCGGAGTGGACCAGATGGATTGCACTCAATGCCTTATTGGACTGCACTCAATGAAAACTCAAGGGTGTAAAGAGCTTCATTCAATGCTAAAAAAATATCTGTTATCATTTTCACCAACATCTTCTACCCTAGCGGTCATAGAGGTATGGACACACATCCATAAATTAAAGCAAATTGAGTCTATGAGCTCCACGAGAAGAATAAGAAGGTATTTTGATAATGCTTTTATACTGTTTTTGCAGTGCCATGATTTTAATAAATGCATGTTGATATCATCCCGCCGCCACGTCTTGGGAACCATTTTATGAGGTTGAGATCATTAGTACGAACCAATCCCATTTAAGAAAAATGTGATTAGATACAATGAGGGAAGCATGTAGGATTATCCCAAGAAGAAAATCAAAGCTTGCTCAAGATTTGGTATAGTGAAATAGTATGAAGAAAATGGAAGTAATAAATAGGGATGGAAAAGAGAGAGGGATCTAAATGAATTTTCTATGATGATACCAAGTTCCTTGATGTAGATAAATTGATAGGTTGTGGATTTAAGTTCCCCTCCTTGTAGAAATCCAAAATAAGCTCCAAAATTGAAGAGGTCTCTTAGCAATCTTCAATATTTCCAAACTAGAGCTTGAGGACTTCTTTGCCCCAACTTTTATTTGACCAACCCACAAGAGACAAGGTTTCATAGAAATCCAAATATACAAGAGATAACCATAGTAAGTAAGATTAATCATGCATGCCATAATATGAAAAAATAGAAATCAAAGGTTTCTTAGCAATTTGATCCCTAGATCTACTTATTACCTAATCAAGGAGGTTTTTTAGCAATCAAAGACTATTTGTTTATGCATAAAAAAAATATTCATCTCACCTTAGTTATTGCCAAATTTTACCTTAGTTTACCATTAGAGAGAAAAACCCAATATCACATAACACCATCAAGACCACACACAAGAAAAATAACTCAAGAGTTTATTTTAGTAGCAAAGTATTCTTGGTCTCTAGTCAACCATCTACAAATGGATGCACCCTCTCCTTTCATATCCAAATAGGGTGCACTTAGGTTTGATAAGCCATGCCAAGGATAGAATAAAATAATACAAGTGCTAAATACCCATGAGAATGAGTGATTACAAGATAAATGCCTTAGATTCATGAATCTAGCCATGATACAGCATAAAGTGCCAAGTCACATCTTTTAGAGGGTGCATGAGCTAAACCATGTCAATATAAATGATATAATAATCTCAAATACCATATGCCTCCTCAAAATTATGAGCAAAAATAATGTGTGGATCCAATACCATGAGAAAAAACCATCAACCATCCTCAAACCATGAGAAAATACCATCCAATACAACTAGCAAGTGCACCTCTTTAGGAAATTGTGGCTCTCAAGGTGAGTCAATCATGTGTACAAGTGGAAGAATAAGTCAAAATCACTTCTCTAGGATGAGCATCTATCACACATGTGAGAAAAAAATTAGTATATGCCACATGTTAATAATCTCATGAATTTTCCTCTAAACCAATGACATGTGTATATGGGAGGGCCATGTCATCAAAGAAGTCCATTGATCACCTATAAGACACTACGAAACCTCCACATAATCCCCAAAAATGACCCATCATGCAATGTGAAATGAAAGGGGAAAGTGGAAATTGTATGTGACGAATCTAAACATCCTCTAAAGACCATATGTGCCCATGCCTATTCTTAGATCACCCTAATAATTCCTTTGTAGCTCTGCTTCAACTAATGTAAATCAAACTTGGGATTTTTAAATTAAATCTTAGGAAATACTTTAAGTAAAAGCCTATTAATATAGAACTAACATGAAACCAAGGAAAAAAGGATCGCAATGACCCTTGGAGTCAAGAACAGTGATTATTGATGTTGGAACCTGTTTCTGGCATGTTCTTCCACTGGGATGACCAAGTCAAACCATTGAAAAAGTAAAACCTGGTCAAACTAACAAATCTAGATAAGTACTCTACAATCCAACTCAACAAGCTCATAGAATAGCCAAATTGGTATCCAAATTCATCAATAGACTTGTAAAAAATTGTGTGGATGAAATCCATGCATAATAATGAAAATTTGTTTGCAGAACACTCTATAGTGGATCCACCACCCTACAATAACGATTGGTCTATAGAAATAGTGACCAATCAGGTGGCATATGCATAAATAAATGACCAAATGGGTATCCAAATATGTGCTCATAATGCACAAATCCAATGCTCAAAAAAATATGGGCAACATGTCCCTCAATGATGGGACATGCTACACACAAAATGGTGTCAAAATCCATTGAATAAATATGATGGGGGATTAATGATGAATTTGTATAACTGACAATCGAATATAATTCTATATTGTTTCTATGAAGTGTCCTAGATGGACCAGTATTTGTAGTAGTAATGTACATATGTATAATCTATGTACATGATATATATAATGCATTTAATTGTTTAGTTATCATATAGCATAGTCATGAAAACATGATGATATACCCCATAGGTATTTTCAGACAGATTCATCAAATTAATGATATAATAACACACCTGTCCTTTGAAAACATAGAAAATAATTATTTATGAAATAACTAGTTCTTCTTTTGGGTGGAGATGGATAACTCACAAGTGGTTTAGGAAGTGGATTGGATTTAATTGATTGTCCGACTCAAGGTAAGGGTTTTAAGGAATCCTTTGTGATATACACCAATCAACTGAAAAGCAATAACATGTGTCAAGTTGTCCACAAAGAAGGAGTGTGTTATGAGGTACCTTTCCTTTGAACCGAGTAGTAACATTTCCTTTTATTTATATTTTTATTTTCCTTTTGCTATTCTTTTTTCACAGGATTAACGTATTGAAAGACACTAGCCCTAATTTTACAACTTTTAGATACTAATGATGACATGGCCTTAGCTTTTCTACTGATGAGCATTTATAGCCTCGATGGAGTTTCCATAGTAAAACATTTATATGCAAATACACAATTTCCTTGTTACCAACGAATGTCCATAGCCCCAATAGGGATTACCTATTCCTCCAACCGTTGACCATTTTATTATGATAGCATAGGAATTTTGTATCTCAAGATAAGGCATTGCTCAACTGTAGTTCTTCCTAACGATTGAAAGTCACTCATGGTGATATACCAAAAATATTCCTATATTGAGTATTTACTACAACACGACAACCCTTAGACATAGTTATATAATAGTAAAGCACAGATGGTGATGGATCCTCAAAGAGGGAGAACAAGAGTCAATCAATCAACTTCAAGCCAATGGGATGCAAAATAGAGATGGAGTGGTATGGATGAAATGATAAAGGATCAAATATGGAACTAAATAAGGGGGAATATCCCTTAGAAACACCAAATTAAAATTACTCATGATGCATGGTATGTCATTAAACCACCAACCTTCACCCTCGTCAACTTATGTGAGGTACTACTAGTTATACTTGTCAAAACAATCAAATACAATATAGAATGAAGTGGAAATAGACAATATAGTACAAAATAGAGTAATACATCATCAACTAATACCCTTGATATGGAAATATTTTGATTTACCTAAAAACCTAAAGGGTCCCTAATCATTCTTCTCAAGAGGAAAGACATAAAATCCATCACTAAGAAAGATATTGTGTCATTATTGGTGATACTTTCTGTCGTTGAGTGATCGATACAATATTAAGATGTTGTCTAACTCATAAGGAGGTGGAGAAAGTGATCAATGATTGCCATGGTGGATTTTGTGGTGGTAATTTATCTTAGATTGTTATAGCCCAAAAGATTTTGCATGCGGGTTATTTCCTGACTTCAATTTTCAAAGAATGTTTTGAAGCAGTTAAGAAATGTCATTTCTTAGATTTCTTGCGTCATCTAAATCTAAGAAATCCTTAGCTTTTGTCGAGTTAATGTTAGAAATTCCCCATGATGGTAAGGGTACAATGGAATATGAGTCATTACCTGATGGAGAAATTTTCCTCATGATCTCAAAATACCCTTGATATGGAGACATTTTCATTTATTACCTACAAACCCAAAGGGTCCTTAATCAGTCTTCTCATGAGGAAAGACGTAAAATTCGTTACCAAGAAATATATTATGTCATTATCGGTGATACTCTATATTGTCAAGGGATTGATACAATCCTGATATGTTGTATAACCCATGAGAAGGCGAAGAAAGTGCTCAATGTTTTCAGTGGTGGAGCATGTGGTGGTAATTTATCTGGGATTTATATAGCCCAAAAGATTTTAAGTGTGGGTTATTTCTTGCATTCAATTTTCAAATACTATGTTGAAGCAATTAAGAAATTCCATCCTTGTAAGGACTTTAATAAGAAAATGGGTGCATACCCTACCTCACTTTATCTAGTTATCACGGTTGGTCCCTTCACAAAATGGGGGATAGATTTTACTACTTGTAACTTGGCATCAACAAGTGGAAATAAATACAGTATTGTGGTTATTGACTACCTTACTAAGTGGGTTGAATACATAATTACCTTCAACCATGATGGTGAAACTGCAACACACTTCATGTTTAATCAAATCATAGCTCATTTTGGTATACCTAGGGAGTTTGTCACAGATAATGGTAGTCAATTTTCAAACAAAATGATGATAAAGATGGTTGAGAAACTTGATTTTCAACAATATTTCTCCTCACCTTTCTACCCTCATTAAGTAGAGGCAGTCAATAAGTCCTTTAAAACCATTCTCCAAAGAACGATGAGTAGGAATATGAACAATTGACATACAATGCTTTACCCAACTTTGTGAGCATATCAAAGCTCTGTCAAAATTGCGACGGGATTTACTCCTTTATAGATTGTACACAGAGTGGAGGTTGTGTTACCCATTGAGTGTGAAATCCCATCATTAAAGTTAGACATAGATATCTTACCAAATACTAACCATTTAAAAGAACATTTGGTATAGTTAGAAAAATTAGATGAGCACATAAGAGATGCATCTACTGCTAATGGATCACACAAGAAATGTGTGAAGGTTTAGTATGACAAATCTATCCATCCTCGTGTCTTTTATGGAGGAGACATAGTGCTTTTCTATGACCAACAGAATGTCGATTTTGGGCCTGGTAAATTCAAGTCAATATTTATTGTTCCTTACATCATAAAGCAAGTATTGAATAAGGAATATTATGATCTAGAATATTTCTAGGGGAACATTCCAGGGCCTAGAAATGGGCTCTATTTGAAGAGGTATTGTCCAAACCTTTTTGTTTGGGTAGAATATGCTTGTAATTTGTAGTGGGGATTTATCCCCTACACCATGCAAAAGAACCTAACATAGATAAGTTGGATCATAGGGTAGAGTTCATGGTGCGAGGGGTTTCTCAACCTCAACTTGCAACAATAAGCAGTAATAGCAACAATAATGTTTAATCTAACTAATGCAAAAATAAAAATATACCTTTGAAATGAGCCACTGCAGTCGTTTGAGGAAGTGGTCCGTAGGCTTCCCATGATCCCAGTCTCCATGTGTTCTCCAACAAAGGTTGTCACTGAGAAATGGATTAAGGGTTGCATGAAGAAAACTCGATGTGCAACATGGGATAGCGTGGTTTAAGGTGTAGAATGTGATGAAAAGTTCTAGGAATGAAGGAACGACAAAATGTTGAAGAATGTAATGTTTGTGGGGAGACCTTCACAATGTATTTATAGGATGATCCAAGGTTTTTTTACCCATGCTAATGACCCATGGTATTTAATTGTTCATGGTATTTGTCCATAGTTTTTGACCCATTCTCATTTTAGGGTTTTTTGGTCATTTTTGGAGAGAGTGGGATTATGTCACAATAAATGTTCAACTTCCCTATACTAATGGGGGAAGGAATAATAATGTTTTGCACCATTTTTTGTGGAATTTTAATTGTGAAGTTCAAAATGGAGGAAATAATAGTGGGATAATGATGTATAATTATGGTTTGCACCATAGGGATCTAGGTGAATAATTTTTGGTGTTAACATATTTCCCCCTAATGTGTGAGGAAAGGAGCTCATCGTATGGCCGATAGACATCACAGGAAATGGTGGCAACGGTGGAGAAAATGGAGGGCACCGTGGAGGAGTTATATTTTCCTCTTTTGAACTACAGTGGCTTTTGGTTTGTATTACTTCTAAAATATGGATGATGTACATATAATATTAGACATATATATGGACTAGGCAGGCATACCCATGCTCGTATCAATGTCTCAATATACAAATGGATATCAAGGATCAAATAATGGGAGTCGATCAATGCATATAAATGGAAGTACATAATGGTGGCCTCAATGGGAAGTTGAATACATATATTGATCTGAAGAACTGGTACATAGGAACAATGGAATTCTCATGGAATACAATATCACAACAACTGATGATCTACTAAATCTGGAGGTGTACACAACAACTGATGCTCTACCGAATCTGGAGGTGTAGACAACTGTATGGACTCGATGACTGAGAGTCAAAATATTTGAGGTACATTAAACAACATTAAGTACTGTAGATATGCAGAAGCATGAAATTGAGGGGATTCTGAACACTGTCGCCAATGCAACTCAAAAATCACAAGGGACATGAAACTGTATGGGTCCCACAATAGACTCACCAATGTGCTAGAGTCGGGTGACAAACAAGGTCTTTAACCAAATAATGAAGGAACTAATACCCTGTATGAATATCAACTGTGTGATGATGAAGTTGAAGTCGAGCACATGAGACACAACCAACCCAAAAGGAATTGAGGACTCCTTTCAAATGGTCCAAGGAACTCATCAATGAGGTGGATGAAAATAGGATACATGGACCTATGGGTCTATCCTCTTGAATAGATGTGTTCACATTGATAGAGGGAGACCTGCAACTACCAAGGCAATGAGATTTCCTTGATAGAAGAGTGAGGGTGACAACCAGAGATATGGAACAATAAGCGGACTGAGACACTGAATGGGGGACTAGGGCAGGAGAGTATGGGGGACTCAAACTTCCTTTATTTAGAGTATGGAAGCTGCGAATGACTTGGCAGCAAATGATACTGACTCATGGGGAGGGAATCATAGTTGGGGAACTGGGGAAATGACTGTAATGGGGAGATACTTGGTAAGTAATTGGGCTAGTGATATATAGGGGATCCAAGGTAGACTCATCACAGATTACTCTTAACAAAGACAATCCAATGGGGGGAATGTTGCCATAATCAGAGACTATATGTAATATGTGTGGGCACCTAGAGGCACAGTTTGAGCCTTCTTCATAGTTTAAGGATATCGAATAAGGGATAAACGTATGCTCAATATGATATTATCTCGTTTATTTTTGTCGATCCCAAAATGGTAAATGCTCAATGGTGTTTTCATGTTTAGAGAGTCTGAAAATAGGAATAAGACTCCAATGTGGTCTCTTTTTCGTACAATAGTCTCATAAGTCTGAAAAAAGGATAATGGTGTACAAAGAATATCTCTCCCAGCCGAAACAGGCAGAGAGACTTCTTTTTTGTAGGTAGTCGAACCAGGATGAAAAAGGTTAAACCTGTACTGATTAGATGACCATTCAAATACTTTTATGAGCATGAATGAAACAAAGTTTGATCGAAAAAATTTCTTTATGAGATGGTTGGAAAAGAACTTAAATACAACCCATAAGTGATATTTTCTGTAAGTTATGGTCCCAATGTTTGATAAAGCATTAAAGGATGCAATGGGAAACATTCCTGGCTGGAAGGTCCTAACGTGGTCCTTTTCTTTAAATAGTCTATGTAGTTCAAAAAAGGATATAAACGAGGCCACATAGACGCCTTTTCAAATACTTTAACAAGCATGAAATGAATCAATCATGCTTGACAATATTTTCATTCTTTTAGGAGTCAGAAAAGAGCTTAATAGAAACTCTGTAATGGTCAGTCAAGGAAGGAGGAAGCATTTGATGTATCAAAAGGGATGATGTTGTGAACATGATTGATATGGATAAAAAATAATAGTGGAACACTGGTGGGACCTCCTTGTGGGACGGTGAATGGTGGTAAAATGAGGCCAAGTTTGCAGTATGGATGGAGTGGATGGCTCGTGAACATACCAATACATATAAGGTTTGAGTTGTGTGGTGGCACAAAAATCAAGGTGGCTCAAGGAAATGGCCCAGAAAATCATAGGGAGAGCATGAGACATGGGTATCATGAGTAGACAAAGGAACGAAAACCGAACCCGGCGGTGCAAATGACGTAAAAAATGGATGTCAGATGACTCTATGGTGCACGAAAGAAAGAGTTGACCAAATGGAGGCCTATAAACAAGGGGGGACTAAACGAGCCTTGAATGAGGTAGTGGTGTGAGATGATGATTAGGGAGATAGGTGGCTTGGTGGGTTGTTTCTTCATCCTAGAGATTTTTGCACACCGATGACAACTTCATATCCTCATAGAGGACTATCTATACGCTACGATGGACTACCAAGGAGATGCATAGATGCCTCAACCTCTAGGATGGGTATGGGGACTTGATGGTACATATACATGACTCTATGTGGTTTCAAATTATGTAGTTTACTAGCATAGTGGTAGCAACATCATGATAGATACTGATGACATACTATGTGCATGTACAGACGTGGGACTGCACCATTAAAGGAAATTTGAAAAATGGGCCTCCTAAGGAAAATAATAAAATAATAGTTAAAATAATAAAATAATATTTATTAATTTTGGAGGAAGAAAGAAAAAACTACTTTGTTTGTTCGTATTTTCAACATATATCCATGTGTTTTTAATCAAATTCCGAATGGAAGGGCTCATTGGATGCAGAATTTAATTCTGCATCCAATGAGTACCCACACAACATACTTTTGACGTACCTCGCTACCCCCAAAAACAAGAAATGCCTGACAAAACATCATTGTCATGTTTTTTCAGGTATTTCTTGTTTTTGGGGTAGCGGGGTACATCAAAAGTATGTCATGCGGGTAGTCGTTGGATGCGGAATTAAATTCCACATCGAACGAGCCCTCCTATTTGAAATTTGAGTAAAACCACAGGGAGATATGTTGAAAATACGAACAAAAAAAGTAGTTTTTTTTATGACAAATATGTCAAGTCAACCATTATGGTTAACTCATTTTATTAAAATTCTATTGGTTCTTGAATTCCAACTCACAAGAATTTATTGTTGGCTCATTTTCTTATAAGGCCCATTTTAGACCCCAAATTTCCTCTATTGCCTCCAGTGGGGTACAAGCGGCACAAGGGTAGGGTGGAGGGGTTAGATCCACCCGCTCACAGGAAGAGGACATGACAGAGTGTGGCATTGGACTCACTGCGGCTGGACGTGGAGAAACTATTGGAGAAGGTCACCGACGATGGGTGGAAGTACCTAGATGACGATCTGATCCCCGTGTGCTATAGAGCTCCTCCGGAGTGGATCTATCTGATGAGGAAGATCGCAGTTGTTGTTGAGTATGTTAGAGTGGCGCCAGAAGGTGACATCCCGATGGAGGAGGAGAGCTCAGATGAGGAGGAGCACACTGAGTCAAAGGAGGATAACTCAGACTAGCAACCTGTGATGCTTCCCCCAATGTGTTTGAGCATTGGGATTTTTTGTATGATATGTGTGATAAGACAAGAAAGCTTGTGGAGCTTCTCATTTTGTACTGAACATGATTATGATATTTATGCACATAGATGCACCTTTTTGTATTTTTATGGGTTTTTATGAGCCTCTTGTGTATGATTATGAGTATGCCTATATGATTTATATGACATATGTATGCATGACTATATGATGATGCATGGTGCATTTTATTTCCTATATGTGATGATTGATGTTCCACTCTAGAATGACATTAGCCATTTGTTCTACTACACTATTGAGACTTCTGAGAACATGCATGAATGAAATGGATTTGAAATGTCTAACCAAGTGTCTAGTGCGTAGGAACTTTCTAAATAGGCAGGGATTGCGTGTTAATGTATTTGTAACTTCGGAATGTATTCACTTGTATATTTTATGTATTGTACCCCGATGTTCTTATCGGGAAGTATTGGTAATGTAATTGAGTCATGTCATACCCAAATTTTCCTATCGAGAGAATAAATAATGTAAACAAGTCATGTAAAGTTATAGAGGGTAACCCTCCTTATTGTTCAAGGGTTAAAGTCCCCGCAGTTTCAGGGCACTAGGGTTATTAGACTCTTCTAGAGAAGTTGGCCCTGGTAAGTTATTGTCAAGTCAGGAAATAGTATAAATAGAGAGTGAGCCTCTCTATTTATCACACAATCACTCACACTCAGTTGTAGCGCATGAGTGAGAGAGAAGGAGCTAGGATAAGAGAGAGAACAGCTGTTGAAGATCATCTTACTGTCTTTGGGTTTTACTATTGCTATTAGTGCCTATTCTATCTCTGAGGAAGTTGCGGGGTTTTCTCCTTTATAGTTTCCCTGAGGAAAATCTTTGTGTCTATTGTCTCTTGTGATTGATTTTTGTGCATGTTATTCTCTCAGATAAGATCCTAAGATAATACTATCTAAATTGATAAAAATCTAACATTGTGTACCTGATAACAATTATTCAATTGGTTGACAAGCAGCTGGGAGTATAAGAATACATCAAGGCCACGGATACCCAAGTGAAGGGTGACATCCAGGAGATGAACGTCACCTTAGTACTCAATCGGGTTGTTGGTAGCAACACAAACACACATTCTATCGAAATGGATCAACTCATGTGATGAGGAATAAATGACCCACTTAGTCGAGGCGAGATTAGGAGACCATCTACTTGTGTCATTAGTGGAACCAACATATCAAGGCGAGGTAGGATCCATATGGAGCAACCAAGGAAACAAACTGTTAGACTCATGGGAAAAATGATGCAAAACAAGAAAGAAAAACTATGATACAACGGTATGCATGGTGGGAAACTTCACACACAAAATCTCTTGAGGTAGAGCCCATTGTGAGGATTCTTCACGAGGCATCCATTAGAGTCAGTGAGTAGATATGACCCCTTACCAAGACATCGATGGATGACATAAGGTCCATACCACATGGATTCAAACTTCCCTTTTCCATTCTTATAGGGGGCTTGGTCATAAACGAGGTCAAGGACCCCTTGCTAAAGGTGTGTGGGTGGACGTGGGAGTCATAACAGGATTTCAACCAGGTCTTAGTCGCTTCGATCATTTGGAGAGCAACACAAAGGTCCTCATTGGTTTGTTCAATCATAGGTAGGTGTTCTTCCAACACTGAAATATCGGGTAGAAACTGACGATAAGGCAGAGTGGTGAAATCTAGCATTCAATGGGACGTACCGACTCCACACCGTGTACTAAATGAAATGGGGTAAAACTAGTGGTGGTTTCAAGTATCTCTCCATCGTCGTGAAAGTGGGACCTGGATAGATCAAGGGGATCTTCCATGGTCAATGAGGGGAGAGGATGACTGAAATTAGATATCATATAGATGGTGTTATTGATATCCGAGGAAGAAGTCGGAGGGTGGATCTCCTCAAGGACAATGATTTCGGACTCACAGGATTGGTTGTCAATATCACTAAGGAGAGACCAGTACTTGAGCAAGTTTTGGAAATGGTGTGAATAATGACCATATAGGCCCACAACCTGCACATGGGTGGTTGGTTCAAAGCGATTTTTTTTAACCGCATAGTATGGTTGGTACATTGACAACTGGAGCGTCATCGACCTCGACTACTGTGCGCTTATGGATGCAAAGGATTGGAAAATTGGGAAAATTTTGTGTCGCATGGCCTTGGACATCGCATAAAGCACATGTAGGAGGAGGATGTATTTTTGTCAGGGATTTAGGTTCCTTTCCCCCAGTCTTTGTAGGATGGGGGAGAGTAGAAGTAGTGGGACGAGTAGTCGCTTGCATACCAGAAAGGGGTTGTGACACTATCTTAATAGGTTGGATTGGTGTCAACATGATCAACATGATTTGTGGTGTGTGGGTGGATCCAAGTACCACACAAGAATACCCAAAGTGAATCCCAGAAGGTTGAGAGTAGCCATGACTGGCTTACTCACAATGTCGAAAGGTGGAAAAAGGAAGGGATCATGTCTACATGGAATGAAGCCCAATAATTTCCTGAGGTATGTGGTTGGGGTTGTCACTGAGGTTGCAAAGAGGTTGGGATGTTACCAGATGTGATAATGCACAAATATGATATTTCAGTCGATGAAGGAGGGGGTGGTAAGGACAAAAAGGTGTCTGTCAAAGGAGCGTTGGTAAAGAGACCCGGGCCAATGAAAGATAAGGAAGGGATGGATACGCTATCAATGGTAGTGTCGATTGTAGGGAGAACATTCTCCATAGTGTCCAGTCCTTTAGGATCGTAATACATCAATTGTTCAATAGTCATGATCTTCCCATCATGGGGGAACACCAAGAGTCGAAAGAAGTTAGAGGTAATGACTCGCATTTCATACATATAACTATTCCCTAGGAGGAGGATGTAATCAAGTTGGGCGTTGAAAACCTCAATGTCAATCAACACAGTTTTTTCAGCCAACTCAACGGGGACCTTCATGAGAACACCTTGTGGTTGAGAAGCTGGGCCATCATAATCTCAAAGGGTGGTGGTGGAAGGTTGAAGGGTTGGGGATCAAAGTTTCTGCCACAAAAAGGTTGAGATAACATAGGTGGATACCCCCTCATCGATGATGCATCGATGAATGACCAAATTCTGAATCGTGACCAAAACCTCGAAGGCTACAAATGATGGCATATGGGGTTCTCCTTGATCTAATTCAAAAGTGATTAACCTGGAATTAGAGGGATCAACAACACCTAAAGAGGATAGCAAAGATTTGCATTGTAAAGGACAAGTTCATAGGACTTCTAGAGTGCACATGGCCGAGAGAGACTAGGCCAAGTCGTCGATTACTATAGTTAAGTGCGACACTAGCAGTGGGGCTGTTTGCAATGCAACGCAAGGGGAACCATGAGACTTTGGTAGTCCCATATATGGGAGTTCTTATAAAATGTAAGGACATATCAAGAGATTTAGAGGTAGATGTCGTGGAGGGATTAACAGTTTCCATGGTGGAGCCATACTGGTTTCCTCGAGTTTGTAAGTTGACATCAGATGATAATGTCATAAGGTGATGGAAACCATGATCAATGGGTTGAATAGTAGGAGTGGGTGCAGTGTTTTGTGGTAATAAGGGTTGGGTTTCAACTATCACTTGATTTGGTAAGGAGTTCTGCAGCACCATAGTGTTGATGTATTTGTAACTTTGGAATGTATTCATCTATGTATCTTATGTATTGTAACCCAATGTTTATTCCGGGATGTATCTATTATGTAATTGAGTCATGTTGTCATGCCTTGATGTTCCGATGGGGAGAATCTATAATGTAAACAAGTCTTGTCAAGTCATAGTGGGTAACCCTCCAATTTTTTAAGGTTTAAAGTCCCTGTAGTTCCGAGAAACTAGGGTTATTAGACTCTCCTAGTAGAGGTCAGCCCTGGTAGGGTTTTAGTCATGCCAGGATTAGTAGAAATAGAGAGCAGGAGTCTCTATTTGATACACAACTCATACACACTCAAGTGTAGCGCATAGTTGAGGAAGGAGAAGACACTGGGGCTAGACAAGAAGAAGATTACTACTGTTGGGAGTGCATCTTACTGTTTTGGGGTTTTACCTTTTAGGTTGATTCTATCTCTGAGGAAGTTGTGGGGTTTTTTCCTTTATTGTTTCCCCAAGGAAAAACACTGTGTTCATTGTCTCTTGTGTTTGATTGTTGTGCTTATTATTCTCTCAGTTAAAGATCCTAATAATGATAGCTTGAATGTTGAAAAACTAACATGGTATCAAAGCTAACTTGAGAACAAGACACCGTGCAGCTGCGGGAACTAGGGCTTCCTAGTTTGTGGATCTTCCTCAATAGATTTTCAGCAAAAGTAAGGTGGAATAACTCTCTTCCTTAGGGTGCATCTTTCTGTCAAAGCAGAATCCAATTCTAAGGTTTTTCGGTTTTGGACCTGTCACTGCTGTCGAAAATTAGGGATTTTCATAGAAGAGGAATTTTTCAGTGAGCCCAAGCCTGGATTGATCTCCTCCCCAAAATCGAAGTTAGGGGAAAATTTCAAGACATTTGGGTGGACAAAACTCCAGAAAAGCAAAACCCTAATTTTCTCATGAACTAGCTCTGCAGGATTTCAGCTCAAGTTTCAGATCTGACATATTGACCCTGGTAAGATCTAAAATCATTTGTATTTCCATTTGAGGTTCTCAATTAATATGTCTCATCATACCAAGCTTGATGAAAAGCTTGAGGGAGCTGATAACTTCTGAGCTTGGAAGTATAGGATCTCCCTGGTCTTGGAAGAGAATGAGTTAGACTCCTACTTCCATGAGGAGGTTCCAGTTCCAGAGGGAGATGAGGCTAAGGCCATGCATAAGAAGAAGTTGGTTATGGCAAAGAGGATCATTGCTGATTCTATCAAGGATCACCTTATCCCATGGGTGTCCTCTCTCAAGACACCTAAAGCTATGTTTGATGCCCTAACCAAATTGTTTGAAGGGAAGAACATAAACTGGAAGATGACTATGAGAAACCAACTGAAGAATGTGAAGATTCAGAATGCATAAACAATCCAGTCTTACTTCACAAGAGTTTCTCAGATCAAAGAACAACTAGAAGCAGTTGATGAAGAAGTGGAAAATGAAGAGATTGTGATGACAACACTGAATGGCCTTCGTAGGTCATGGGATTCTTTCATCCAAGGAATCTGTGCTAGAAAGAATTTAGTCAAGTTCAGCAGACTATGGGAAGAATGCTCTCAAGAAGAAGATCGGATAGAAGCTTGAGAAGAAAATATGGGAAATGAAGATCAAGCTCTCACGGTACACTCCAA
The DNA here is from genome assembly GCA_001517045.1 of Pseudotsuga menziesii. Taxonomy (NCBI): domain Eukaryota; kingdom Viridiplantae; phylum Streptophyta; class Pinopsida; order Pinales; family Pinaceae; genus Pseudotsuga; species Pseudotsuga menziesii. Next base: position 686,184 of record LPNX010539147.1, on the reverse strand, counting down.
GTCTCACTCCAAGTCAACCAAACGAAGATCTCAACACTTCAGAGGTAAGAACTTTCACAAAGATAGCACTAGAAGAGATTTATCTTGGATCATATGTTATACATGTGATGAAGCAGGACATTATGCAAGGAATTGTCCTAAGAAACCAAAGCCAACAAAAAAGAGCAACAAAAGAAGACATCATGCTCATGTTGCAGAGGATGATGAACGATCCAAGAAAAGATCCAGATATGAAAGTGAAGATTCTTCAAGAGAGGATGAATATGTTTTGATCTCCGCTCTCACAAGTAACATTACTCATGGAAGTGATGATTGGCTCATCGACAGTGCGGATTCCAAACATATGACAGGATTCAAGGAATCCTTTGTGAGACTGTCAAAACATGAATCACCTCACAAGGTGAAGCTAGGAGATGACTACCAATATCCAATAAAAGGTAGTGGGGAATCTTCCTATAAACTAGACTCTGGTAAATCTCTAACAAGGAAGGAAGTATTGTTTGTGCCAGGACTTAAGAAGAAACTCCTTTCCATATCAACATTAGATGCAAAAGGAATGCGGGTTGCATTCATAGATGGTCGAGTCATCATGTGGCCAAAAGGAAAGACTATCGATGATGCGGCAGTGATTGGAGAACAAGAAGGAGGATTGTACAAATTGAAGGGCCATCTAGAAAAAGCCTTGGTCCATGACACAATAGAGCCAAGTGAAATTTGGCATAGAAGGCTTGCACATGTGCATTACAGAGCACTACCTATTGCAAGCAAAGCTATCAAAGGTCTTCTAGAAATCCAAGTGAAACATGATGGGGTTTGCAAAGGATGTGCGAAAGGAAAGAATACAAAGAAGACATTTCCAAGTAGTGAAAGCAAAGCAAAAGGAATCTTGGAAATCATCCACTCCAATGTATGCGGTCCTATGTCATCAAACTCACTAAGTGGGTATGCATATTATGTTTATTTTATTGATGATTTTTTTAGGAAGACATGGGTTTACTTCATGAAGAACGAAGACGAAGTATTCAGCAAATTCAAGGAATTCAAAGCCTTGATCGAGAACCATACTGAAAACAAGATCAAGACCATTCGATTAGATAATGGCGGAGAATTCACTTCAAATGAATTCAAAGAACTATGCAAAGAATTAGGGATTAAGAGGGATTTTTCCACTCCTTATAATCCACAATAGAATGGGATTGCAGAATGGAAGAATAGAACTATCATGGAAGCTGCAAGAGCAATGCATCATGATCAAGACCTTCCTATGCCTCTTTGTGAGGAAGCTGCCAGAACAACGGTGTATGTACAGAACCGTACTCCACATAGAGTACTTGAGAACAAGACTCCTGAAGAAGTCTTCTCCGGCAAGAAACCATAAGTTAGCCATCTCAGAATATTCAGTTGTCCTATGTACATACACATCCCAAGAGAGAAGAGAACAAAATTAGATCCTTTAAGAAAGAAGGGTATATTTGTGGGATACTCTGAAAACTCGAAGGCTTACAGAATATATTTCCCAGGATACAAGAAGATTGACATCAGTAAGGATGTGACATTTGATGAAGACATAGCTTACAACAAATCTAGAAAAAGACCTGCTGAAGAACCTAAAGAAGCAGAAGCAGAAGCACCCAGAATTCATGATACAATCATGAATGAAGAAGCTCAAGAAGAAGATCGAGAATTTGAAGAACCACAAAGACCTGTAGATCCACCTCTAGAGAAGAATCCTCATAAGAGGAAACCTGCTTGGGTACGAGAACTTATCCAAGGTGCGGAAAAATATGGAGATCTAGAAGGGAATCACAGAGAAAGAAAGAGGACCAGATCCTGTTCTGGGTATGTAGCTTTACTATGTGATTTCATTGATAAAGAACCTTCCAGTTATGAAAAAGTGGCAGAGCGGAAAGAATGGAAGGATGCTATGATCGAAGAGTATCATTCGATCATGAAGAATGATGTTTGGGATGTTATCCCAAGACCAAAAGGGGAGTCAGTTGTAACTTCCAAATGGATCTACAAGATCAAGCATGCTGCAGACCGTAGCATTGAAAAATATAAGGAAATATTTGTGGCTTGGGTGTTCTCTCAGAAAGAAGGAATAGATTATGAAGAAACCTTTGCACCTGTAACCAGATACACTTCCATCAGATCAGTACTTGCTCAGGCTGCAGTGATGAAATGGGAGATACACTAGATGGATGTCAAGACTACTTTCTTGAATGGTGTAGTGGAAGAGGAAGTGTATGTAGAACAACCACTTGGTATTGAGACACATGACATAGAGTCTCATCTGTGCAGATTGAAGAAATCCCTGTACGGTTTGAAATAGGCACCCAGGACATGGTACAACATAATTGATAGCTTTCTATCCAGTTTGGGCTTTACCAAGACTAAAGCAGACTCCAACCTTTACTACAAGGTTGAAGATGGCAACCTAGTGATGCTCCTACTATATGTAGATGATCTATTTGTGACAGGTAGGGATGGTTTGATTGCTGATACGAAGAGAAAGCTTGCTGCCTAGTTTGAGATGAAGGACTTGGGTATGATGCATTATTTTTCTAGGTATGGAGGTGTGGCAGAGTGCAGATGGAATCTTCCTTGGACAAGGGAAGTACGCAGTAGAGATCCTGAAGAGGTTTGGGATGATGGATTGCAATGCCATGGCCACACCTATGGAATCGAACCTGAAGCTATTGAGTGATGCTTCATCAGAGTCGGTTGATGCTACGATGTATCGTCAGATGATTGGGTCCTTGATGTACCTTGAGCCAGTTCTTGACAGATCTGAGAAATGTTCACTTGATTGCTGCAAAGCATGTTCTGAGGTACCTGAGAGGTACAGTTGATTATGGGCTCAAGTACGATGTGAATCAAAAGATTAACCTAGAGGGTTATGTTGATTCAGATTGGGAAGGCAGTCCCATCGATAGGAAGAGCACTTCAGGGTGTTGCTTCAGTATGGGATCAGGTGTGATCTCTTGGTTTAGCAGGAAGCAATCCTGTGTGGCACTAAGTACAGCTGAAGTAGAGTATGTCACAGCCTGTTCAGCTAGTTGTGAGGCAGTATGGCTGAGGAAGCTACTGTCTAATTTATTTGATCTCCAGTTAGATGCTACTTGTATACATTGTGACAACCAGAGTTGCGTGAAGTTGTTAGAGAATCCAGTGTTCCATGACAAGTCGAAGCACATCGAGATCAAGTATCACTATATCAGGGATATGGTGCAGAGAGGAGCAATGAAGCTCCAGTATGTTGCGACGGAGGAACAGATAGCTGATGTATTGATGAAGCCATTGGCTAAGATGAAGTTCAAGTACTTAAGGGAGAAGCTTGGTGTTCTCCAAATCGAGGTTTCCTCCAAGGGAAAGTGATGAGACCCATAGCCATTCTGACATGGTGAGAGGATTGGTTCCTTCCATGGTCAGATATAAGGGCTGATCCATTCTATTACGGTGAGAGGATTGGTTCCTTCCATGACAGATACGAGTGTTGAGATCCATAGCCATTATAAAGATTAGGTCAGATATAAGGGCTGAGCCATTCTGTCATGGTGAGAGGATTTGGTTCCTTCCATGTCAGATGTGAGTGCTGGCCATTCTGATGAGTAGATTAGATGTAAGGGTTACCACCATTCTGAAGAGCAGGTCAAATGTAAGGACTGAGCCATTCTGTCATGGCTAAAGGATTAGGTTCCTCCCATGTCAGATGTGAGTGCTGGCCATTCTGTTGAGTAGGACAAATGTAAGAGCTACTGCCACTCTCCAAGAGAGTGGAGGCACCTGGTCCGTTACCAGGTACCTCAGTCTGGGACTGGGTGCCATTCTGACGAGGGTGTAGGATTTGGTTCCTACCAGGTCAGATGTGAGTGCATGCCATTCTGACAAGGGTGTAGGATTTGGTTTCTACCAAGTCAGATGTGAGTGTTGTGCCTTTATAATGAGCAAGTCAGATGTGAGTGCTAGCCATTCTGGTGTAGGATGAACTCCTACACAAATATAAGGGCTACCACCTTTCTAACGAGTAGGTCAGATGTGAGTGCTATCCATTCTGATGTGACTATAGGATTATGTCCTATATGATTAGATATAAGGGCTATCGCCTTTCTGACGAGGGTGTAGGATTTGGTTCCTACCAGCTCAGATGTGGGTGCTGGCCATTCTGACGAGTAGGTCAGATATAAGGGCTACCAAAGACCTATGAGGAGGTAGGCCTACAACCAGCATGAAAGAAGGCTGGCTTTGTATAATCATGAGATAACACACATGATGATGACCAGATGAGATCCGGATCGAGCTATGATCCAGATCCAGTTATGATGACTCTGAGAGATCCAGATCGAGTGATGATCTAGATCTAGCAGTGATGATCCAGATCGAGTGATGATCCAGATCCAACAATGATGATCCAGATCCAGTCCAGTGATGATGTTCTAGATCCAGTGATGATGATTGAGTATGATCCAGTGATGATGATCCAGATCTAGAAAACAAGATGGCATGAAGACGAAGAAGACTTGAATATGAAGATGACAAGATGATCCAGTTGATACAGAGAAGAAGACCAGTGCTGAAAATTGTGTCGAAAGAATACCTTCCTAGTCAAGAAGGAGTGTTGATGTATTTGTAACTTTAGAATGTATTCATCTATGTATCTTATGTCTTGTAACCCAATGTTTATTTCGGGATGTATCTATTATGTAATTGAGTCATGTTGTCATGCCCCGATGTTCCGATCGGGAGAATATATAATGTAAACAAGTCATATCAAGTCATAGTGGGTAACCCTCCAATTGTCTAAGGGTTAAAGTCCTCGCAGTTCTGGGGCACTGGGGTTATTAGACTCTCCTAGTAAAGGTCATCCCTGGTAGGGTTTTAGTCATGCCGGGATTAGTATAAATAGAGATCTAGAGTCTCTATTTGATACACAACTCATACACACTCAAGTGCAGCACATAGTTGAGGAAGGAGAAGACACTAGGGCTAAATAAGAAGATGATTACTATTGTCGGGAGTGCATCTTACTGTTTTGGGGTTTTACCTTTTGTGCTGATTCTATCTCTGAGGAAGTTGTGAGGTTTTCTCCTTTATGGTTTCCCCGAGGAAAAACACTGTGTTCATTATCTCTTGTGTTTGATTGTTGTGCTTGTTATTCTCTTAGTTAAAGATCCTAATAATGCTAGCTTGAATGTTGAAAAACTAACACATAGGTAGAGGACCTTGTGGTGATGGGTTTGGTTGTGCTGGAGTAGTCTCATTAGGGTCACGCTGAATGTTTGCTTGTAACAAGTGGTATACATTGTTCATATGGGGGCACTGATGTGTATAATGGATGTAAGTGTCACAAATGGTGCACATATGGTTTGTCCACAAATGAGGGTTCTTCCCAGGTCTAGGTGGACGATAGGTGTTCTATGCAGGTGGATTGGATCTATTGTTATTCTGAGGGTTGGGTTGTTGGAAACCTCCTTGAGGTTGGTTGTTTCCCCAATTTATACCTATTTGTAGTCTTCCCTTCCCTTGTTGGTTATTAGAGGCAGGTTGATTAGGGAGGTTCTGCTAAGTGTAGATCTGTCCTTGAGGAACATGATGAGTCAGGGTTGGAGCAGGTGTAGGTTGCACAAGTGGTGGGTAATAGGAAGGAGCAACTGGAGGGGCTACAAAGCCTATTGCCTAGCCATTACACGCAGGTACTAAGTGGTATAGGAGACACATTTTAAGGTGTGGCTCTATACTGATCTGTTATGCGTGAAAAGTTAGGGGCATAGCCAGGTTGGGAAACAATAGGGGTGGTAACAGAATGAGGTGGCATCGAAGGAGAGGTCATGTATAGGTGAGGATTCTAGGTAGTAGACCCTATGACTCCATCAACAGCATGGGATTCCCCCAACATATCTCGACATTAGAAGCTAGCATAGGGAGCATAAGGTATAATGGTATACAAATAACCTAATTGGGCATAGATCGAACTATTTTGCTTTGAGGGATGACTTCCTCATGAGTTTTTGGGTGCTCATATGCAATGTCCTTGGCGATGTCTGGGAGTAAGGTTTTAAGAAACCAATCTAAGAAAATCCTATCATCTAATTAGATTTTACACAAGCTATGATGACGATGCTACTCATGGATATGATCCATGATATGGGTAGCATTGTCCAATCAACATGATGATAGGATTTCCATGCCCTCATCATAATGAACAGGTAACTGGAAGTACTGGATAAACATTGAGGCTGCCAAGGAAAATTATGGATAAGTGGCATGAGGTAGTTCAATGTACCATTTGGTTGCAACACTAGTGAGTGTGCACTGGAATAGCCTCAATCGGATAGAGTCATCCCCTATGCTGCTAGGTGAACACTATAAATGGGATGACATAATGTGGTTTTGAGGCTCTTCTCCCGCCTTTCCTTCGAACTTAGGCATGTCGAAAGGGAATTTAGTAGGAATGGGAGGCCATAATGGGTCATGATGGATGGGGTCATTCATTAACCATGCCAAATCATGTTGGTTAAGACTAGCCATAAATAGTAGACTAAGACTGGGACTAGATATAGGAGGGCCAACAATGGTGCTGGGACCAGTGGGCATGTAGTTGCCACATGCAAATGGGGTTTGGTATGGTTGACTTCCAACAGTAGTAGTCAATGGAATGGTGTGAATAGTCGGAATGGTGGTAGAAGTGCCAATGCCCCCATGCATAAATGAAGGTATAAAGTGAACCATGGTGGCTGGAGTGGGGCCACCACTAGTGGGTAGCATACCAGCAGTACTGTGTGTGGTGGCGAGGGGCCCACTAGGGCCAGGACTGATGGGTCCAATAGAAGGGATACCCGAGATGATGGGTGGAGTGGTCACGAGTCCATTATCAATTGTCCCCCATGAAAGGGGTTAGGAGGTGACCATCCATGGGGCTAGATGGGGTTGTGAATAAGGTAGGTTCGTATTGATAGGAATTTGAATCAGACTTAGGTGTAGTGTATGGATTTGAAGGTGGCGAATGACATTGAATATGGATTTGACAGTGGTGGTTCAAGGAATCGAACTGATGGGTATTCCCCCTAAGTCTATGCGAGTAGCATGGTGGAGAAATGATGACATGATGGTGTCCTATCTAATGAATGTATGTGCAAGAGTGTCAAACATGGGCTAAAAAATACAACTAAATCTTAGTGTGCAGAAAGAGAGTGTAAAAATGGTGGCTGACAAGCCAAAAATCACTCTATAAAACTAAACTGCAACAACATGTTACAACTGGTGAGTCTACAACAAAGTGGCCAAAAAACCAACAAGCAGCACTACCTATAAAGAAAATGATGCATTGACCTATGGGGTATAAGTGCAAGAAAAATCCTAGCTACAATATGTAAGCCCTTCACAAATCGTATCATCTTCTAGGTGATGAAATCCCATTCCAACAATATGAAATGGAAGAACAATATGCTAAGAGAATCCCACTACGAAAAGGGACCTCGAGTACAAGATCCATAAATAGAGTGGAAACTAGCCTACCTCATTCATGACACGTCCAAAGTGGTTTCCTGGCACTTCAGCCCTTTGGTTCTCGACACCCAATATGGTCCTGGACATGCATGAGGATGACTATGAATGGTTAGCCTTCAGTGTAGAATGGAGTGCGGTATTCCACCCTGACTTTTGGAACCCCTTCGTCATGGCTTACTACTATAGAGTGCAGGGGCCTTCGATAGACTGGTCATGAGCTTGTCAACAAGTACTAGAGGATTTTGGTACCCCAATGGACAACAACTATGTCTCGTATGTAAGTGGAAAAGGGGTGCTATTTGGATTCCTATCCCCAGTGTCCTAACTTAACTACAATATTGTTTTGGTCTTCAAATGGGGTTACAATGTTGGTTGAGTTAAGTTATTTTCTAGGCTCAGCTTGGGGTAATAAACCAAGCATTTTATTGTAGGGAGCAATATGTGTGAAAAAGTGATGTGTAATGTGTAAACCCAAGCGATCTCATGACAGAGACACAAATGCAGAAAAATAAATAGCAGTAAATTAAATGACAGTAAATATTTTTCAAAACAACTAATTCTTCCATTAAATAACATGTACACAAGTAAATGAGCGCATAAGGAACTTAACAAGTTGTAGGAAACACACAGGGGGTCTTGACTACCAAGCTCGAATAAGGTGTCTCACATACAAGGGAAATAGGACCACAAAACAAACCAGGGGGTTATAAGCAATCAAATCTAGAAGGAAACAATTAGGGAAGGGGTAGAACACAAACAAGGGGCCTAGAATAGGGTCTCAAACACCGAAAAGGACTGAAAAAACTGTAGGTTACACCTGTCAACGGAACAGGTTTGATTAGGGTCGCACAAAACTGTAAAAGAGTCGTGATCATCGTAGAAGATCAGCAGAAAGACTCAAGTCACACAAAATAGGGGTTTTTGCACGACATGTTACACAAAAATTGGTCCCAGTAGCAACCGAGATCACTCAAGAATCCTGGAAAAGTGAGATCTGGAGTTTGGTCCATGTCACACTTATCGGGGCAGAAGGCGTGACCTAGGTTGTGCTTATCGGGAAAAATGGTGTGACCTGGGTCACATATTTCTATGAGATAAGTGTTATTAATCTGTAACTAAGGGTTTTTTAAGAAAAAATTGTCAGCGTGGGGTGGGGGAGCAGGCACTAAGAAAATCCTAGTTCGTATATACAGCAGGGGGGTCAAATTTGTGACAGCTAAAGGTGCCCAAGTATAACAAAGCATAGAAACACTTGCAAAAATAGAGATCCGAGGGGATCAAGATAGTGGAGTAGCCAAAACTGTAGTGGATATTTCTCTCCTACTATGTGCAAAAGCACATACCCTAGATCAGCTGAATCATAGGGCAGTGTTTATTGTGCGAGCTGTTTCTCAACCTCGACTTGCAATAATAAGCAGTAACAATAACAATAATGTTTAATATAACTAATGCAAAAATAAAAAGATACCTTTGAAATGGTCCACTACATCCGTTTGAGGAAGTGGTCCGTAGGCTTCCCCACGATCCTGGTCTCCGTGTGTTCTCCAACAAAGGGTTTTGACCAAGAAATGGATTAAGGGTTGCACGGAGAGAACTCGACGTGTAATGTGGAATAGTGTGGCTAAAGGTGTGGAGTACGAAAAAAAGTTCCAGGAATGAAGTAATGACAAAAAGTTAAAGAATGTAATGTTTGTGGCGAGACCTTCACAATGTATTTATAGGATGATCCAAGGTTTTTTTAACCCATGGTAATGAAGCATGGTATTTTATTGTGCATGGTATTTGTCCATGGTTTTTGACCCATTCTCATTTTAGGGTGTTTTTTATCCTTTTTGGAGAGAGTGGGGTTATATCACAATAAATGCTCAACTTCCGTGTATTTATGGGGGAAGGAATAATAATGTTTTGGACCATTTTTTGTGGAATTTTAATTGTGAAGGTTAAAATGGAGGAAATATTGGTGGGATAATGATGTATAATTATAGTTTGGACCATAGAGAGCTAGGTGAACAATTTTTGGTGTTAAAATAATTGTGTATTATAAGCAGCTTAGGTTTCTTTTACTTCCTCTTCATAATATTTCAAAGATATTAAAAATATGAAATATTTTAAAAACTTACTTATAATACGAATTACCTTTCACGATATATTGTGAATTATGATAGGAAAGTTGAAACAAAGGCTCAATTTTTCCAATTGGTGATTTGTTTAAAAGTCATGTTATCTACACTAATATATAGGGTAGTTCATCTCCTACACTAATATATAGGGTAGTTCATCTCCACAATGGCAGGATTTGGATCAACCCTTCCATTATGATCACAGATTAAGATCACAACACATGGAAGTGCGACATTATCCCTCTGTGCTCAGAAAAGTTATAAATCTCCATGTTAGAGCTTACCAACTCATGGGTTCCTAATTGAAAACCGTGTTGTCTTTTGGTGCCCATGTTGAATTTTGTGTTAGGCTCAAAAGTCTTTGATTATCCCCACCATGTCATCGATATGAAGCCTCATGACCCTCTCTAACTCTCATTCTGGACATTACCGAAGGGACTCTCAAACTTTTGCATTTTGTGCTATTAAAGTTTCATAGCATTGCTTGTGTTTTGAGTCTAATGCTTGTTGTAGTTTTCCTTTAGACACTTATTGGCAATGCATTCTCCTAATACTGCTCGCCTTCGATACTTATTGCACTCAAATATTGCTACCCTTACTGGAGAATACATGCTTCAAGAGTGTCCACATCCTCCACATCCTTTTTTTGTGTTTTTTGCATAGGTATGTTAAGTGTGCATGGAAGGTATTTTCACACCATGCAACACTCATCTTCTCCAATGTACTATATAATTATTTTATTTTTTTTCAGGATTTATAATATGAAAAAAACACAAAAAAACATTATTATAAGAAAAAGAGGGGAGGGAAATATCTCAAATGTTTATCATTGTAGTGGTAGCAATCAAGTCATCTTTGAACCCAATCTTGAGTCTCTCGGAAAATTGGGTTTTATTTTTGGCTTTAGGATGTAAGCCTTAACTTGAAAGTTATTACTCCTCTGATTGGATACTCTTCTTAGCATTATGGAGAATATGTCAATGTCTCCTACATTGTGGATTTGTATCATTGGTCCCTTTGTGTCCAAACTTGCCCAAGTAGCTATTGTGTCATGCTCATTATTGAAGGATATAGTATGTGTTATCCATTTCACAATTTCCTTAACCTTATGTGTCATCCATTCCCTGGTGTCAGTCTATTCTCATCATGTATCATTGAAATAAGTTTTCAGACTCGTGCTCGTGTGGAAGGTCCCCATTGACTTCTCACAAGCGGGTTGCGTCTCATTGATGATGACTCATCTGCTATGAGCAATTAACCTAGAGTTGTATCATCCTAGCCCTATTTACATCATAGAAAGGAGACCTTGAAATCAACATATGATAATTCCTCATTGGTTGTTGATTAATGAGTGGTTTCACTTGATGTTGAATGTCAAGAAATTTATTGACATTTTGGTATTCATGATGTACCTTGGATTTCATTTTCATCATTGGTGGAAGTATCTTCCATCTACAATAGATTTCATTATTGGTTGTTTCTCAAGGGGTCTGTTTCGTGTGCTATTTACATTCGGTGCATGCAAGAGATGTACTCATTGATCCATTCTATAAACAATTGTCCTATTCCCTTCCTATCTAAAATGAATCCTTGTTATTTCCTCATGTTATATGATGAGGGGGCCCTTAATGCCTCCCTTCCAATGGGTCTCTTCCCATCAACATCAACTAATCATGCTCTCAGAATGAGATCTAGAGTCCCTGTAGTACCTTGGGGATTATAGTCATTTGTGGTAAGTTACCTCAAGACTGGGTAGTGGGAATACATCATATCTCTTACTTGATAGATTCTACAATTGTTTGAATCCAAGACATTTATTCACACTTACTAGAATCTACTAGGTACCTTGGTTCCCGTTATCATCATCGATAGGTTTCCTCGTGATTATTAATTATATACATAGATGATCGGTAATCAAATTGTTTCCTCCATTTTCATCTTAAACCCATCTACTCACATGGGTAGGATTTGTACCTTTAGGTAGTTTGTATGGAAAACCTTGGGCCAACAATACTATCCTCTTTTTTTGTTATTACTCGAGTTGTGCAAGACTATGCCACACCTCATATGACAATGGTACCATTGGGAGAACCATTACTCAAATCAGCTACATATTGTTCTCATGATGAATGATGAGACATAGATCCATTGTGTATTCATTCATGGTGACTGATCTCCATATTGACATAAATCCATTGTTATCTATACGTGGCTATCATCTTATGACTGGCATGGATTCACTATGTATCATTTTCATGGCCATGACCCTGTTGGTTTATTGGTCAATAATGAGAGGGGGGGGGTGAATCAGTATTGTTATCTTTTTACTAATTTAACCACTTTTTAAATATATCATTAAATACACATAACAATAAGAATACATAGAGCACAATTTTAACGTGGAAGCCCAATAGGGTAAACCACCAATATGTCCTATTACTGCAAAATTGTTATTTACAAATAGTTTTTCCTACTACTATAGATAGGGATGGTATTACACACTATTTACCAGCAACTACTGGAAGGAGGATATGACCCCCTGGTTTATCAGCTACTACTGAAAGGATTCTACAACACCGTATTTACCATCAACCACTGGAAGGAGGCTATGACCCCCTGGTTTATCCATTGCTACTGAAGGGATGCTACGACACCTTGTTTGTCAACTACGACTGACAGGATGCTCTTACACCCTATTTACCAGCTTCTGCTGGAAGGAGGAAACAACCCCCTGTAGGCCTATTTCCTGCCCTAGCGCCACCCTTCCACCTTAATATGTTTTATGTAATAGGCTAGATTTCTTTTCCCTCCATTCTCTATCACACCCACTATTCTTTGTTTCTAATTTTTTTATGTAGATCCCAAGACACATCTCTCACACATACCTCTATGTATAAGTACCTTCATGTTTCCTATGAACGCATCTCTTTATTCTGGAAACATACCCTTTCACAATCATGCGCTTTCAAATCTGATAGTCACACCTTTTCAACAATCTGTGATTAACAATTTTTAATTAAATAATTAATTAAAAACTTCTTAATCACTTATGGTTTGTGAGATCCCTTCTTCTCTGATTGCAGGATTCATTAAACCAATACCTGTGGACTTCCTCTCCTCCATCAACGAGAATACTCTATCTTCAGACCTTTGGGCTTCACTTTTTCTCATGCCTGTGGGCTTCTTTCCCTCCTCAATGAGCTCTCTATGGGATATCTTCATTGCAGGATCAACTGTACATGTTTATCTCACAAAACATAGGTTTCACCTTCCATCTATGAGTTTCATGTTGGACATTCTTCTTTACCATTTATGGGCGCACCTCAGAATTCATTTCCGCAGCTCAACTTAACATTTTTTGTTGCTTTTGCAATCTCCTTCTCCAGAATAATTCCAGGTCGTTGATCTAATTTTGAGTCTCTCTGGTCCGTTGATATAGCACATAGATTTCCCCCTCAAAATCGTATTTCTGCACCACAGTTTCCTCATCAATGATTCCCCATTGTTGATCTTCGTCGAGCGTTTTCCTAACTGTTGATCTAAGCTAAGATACTGATTGTGGGATGCGAAAATGTAACATTTCCTCAAATCATATCTCGACTTTCCGCAAGCTCCTTTTCGTAATATCCTTTTTGCAAGCTTCTTTCCGCAATTTTTATTCCTCACAATCAATCTTTTGCAGAGTCTTTCCCGACCTTCGATCTTCCATATTGAGGGTTGCAGGTTAATAGAATCTTTAAACATTATTTCCACAATTCCCTTTCTGCATTTTCCTTCCACATCGTCAATCTCTGTTTGCAAAACTAATATCAGCCGTCCGATCTTGATTGTTGGGGAACCTCATCCTTCCACCTATCTTTTGAGGAACTGATCCTTAACCGTCGGATCTCATGTGGGATGCTTCCTGACCATCGATTTTAGATCGAATGCGAACATCACCATGACTTTGCGGATCTGCATGATTCTTTATGGAAATCCTCTGCCACTATTTCTAACAATTTTGAATACTTATATACACAGATAATTTCATCATGCTGCTAATTATACTGAATTTATAAACACTCTCATAGATATCGTTTCTCTGAAGAATTTATAAACACTCTCGCAGATATAGTTTCTCTGAAGAATTTATAAACACCCTCATAGATATAGTTTCTATGTTCTTTTATTGTTTACATATACTCTGTCTCCTGTTCATTTCACTCTTTTGCAGTTTCACTCTTCATTTTTCTAACCAGCTTTGTCATTCATATTGCATCTCTAATTCCACTCGACCTTTGTTCTTTGTTTCAATAACCATTTTTTACATCATACTGTCAACACTATTTTGGAAGTCTTCAGATCAGTCATTCATGTTATCTTATCATCCATGTCCATCTCATCCATTGCATTTGTTATAAATGAACTTTTATGACATCATCATTAGGATACCATCATATTCCATGTCATCATATGTTTCATGCTACATTCTCAACTATTCCATGCCATGCCATCACTACCTTAGTCTTTCACTGAGTTTGTCCTACCATCATCATTAGGACACCATCATATTCCATGTCATCATATGTGTCATGCCACATCCTCAACTATGCCATGCCATGCCATCACTACCTTCGTCTTGCACTAAGTTTGTCCTACCATCATATCCACTGGTTATTCCTTTGTCATTCGTGAACACCTTTGACATAAATGACAACTATATATTCAATAATCTTCCCCTTTGGCATTGATGGAAATCTCTAAACATTCTCCCCCTTTGACATCAATGACAACTATATACTCAATAATATCCCCCTTTGGCATTAATGGCAACCTCTAAACATTCTCCCCCTTTGAAAACAATGACAAAGGATAACCTGTTATGCCAATGTTGTACCTATTTTGATATACGATTTCCTTGTCTGTATACTTTTTGACAATTCCCCCTATCACCATATATCCCCTTTGTTAACTGAATTGTGTTATTTAATCAATGTATTATCATTTATCTTAACACTTCCTTTCTTGCAATAGCTTCTTGGACGATAATCTTAACTGATAGATCCATGGACTGCCCCTATCACTATACTTCCTCTCCTTTGTCAACATTTTTGTGACAGAGTTTACAGTCAACATATTTTTTTTCACACTCTTCCATTTTCTATCTAGGATACATGTTTTTTAGTTTAAACTTTGTTCCTGCTACCATATCTAATGGTCTATTCTTCCTGTAAGTTCACTGGCTTCTTCTTTTATCAGAATTCCTTAAGCCTTTGCATTTAGATCTTCATATAAAAACCTAGCATATGTTTGTTGGATTCTTTTGGATTTTAGATCTATATTATCAACTGTCTAGATACCCATAACTTTAGATCCTCAACATAAAGATTACTTTAGTTTATTACATAGTTTCTCTAGTCTCACTATCTACAACACAAAGACTCATAACCTCAACCTTTTCCTTTGTCAATGCTGCACTCATCCTGCTACCTTATCAATAGACTGAATTTTTATTTTTTAGACTTGAGTTTTCTTCTACTGTCAACAATTTTTATGCGTCGTGACTTCAAACACTAAGTGAACATAATCATCTTTATCTTCTATTTGATTGCAGACATCATGCTCTTCATGACTCTCACATTTATTTGTTCTCACGTTACTTCATTATTTCTCTTATGTCATCCATACACCAACCTTGATCACCCATCATCGTTGAAAAATATAGCTTTCAATATACTTCAACATTAGACACCATTTGAGTTTTTTCTTAGATACCAATTGGAATTTTTTGACTTTAACTCCCCCTGAGTATAAGATCCCTTCTAATGTTATTTTCATGTTTTTCTTTAAATCACAAGAGACGTTTTAGAAAAGGATCCCACAGTCATCACTACATCTTTCTTCATCGCCTTCATCTTTATCAGCGTATTCTTTTATATCTCCATCTTTCTTTTCCTCATAAAGGATGTCATCCTTATTTATGCCTCTATTATGCTCATCGTTATCTTTGGAGACCTCACTAATGTTTGAAATCTTTATTTCTTCTACATCTTTGGAGTCTTCCTTTCTTCTCCACATCTTTCGTTTGATGTTCTGAGATTTGTTTGCAACAGTATTCCCTGTAGGAGTCTTCAATTTAGAATCTCTTGCCATATGTCCATGGTTATTACACTTATAACATTCTATGTCATATTTTTGTAGTGTAAAAAGATTTGTATATCCCTTCGATCTATTACTTGATGAGTTCTTCTTGTATTCAGAAACCTTTCTTTCAGTTTTGCAATTTAAGGCTTTATGACCAAAATTATTACAAGAATATAAGTGACCTAAAAAAGATATGTAGATATCTATTTGGTCTCTTGGGTGCTATATTATTTCTATTTTTATCTTGAGAAATTAAGCCTGCTTTCTTGCTTCCTTCCTTTTTAGTTGGAGTCTTTATTACTTCAGTATAGCTTTTCTTAATTCCTTCTTTATTGGTGACTGGGAAAATCTCTGGCTTCTTTTCTTTAATGAACACTAAACCAGATCTATCACTGGATGATCTTTGGCTGTGCATAATGTCATCTAGAATCCTTGAGTTGTTCTCAAACTTTGATTTAATTGATTTTTCATCAACTCCTTCTCTAAGTTGAGTAAATTATTTCTCAAGTTTTTCATAATCTTGAATTCTCTTCCTGAGAAAAACTACTAAGTCTTCCTCACTCTTCTTCGGCTCTTGAAGTTGGTTTCTCAAATCAGTAATAACTTGATTTGTCTCTTCTTGGTATTTAGATAGTTTCTCTTTCAAAACTTTGTTTCTTTTCCTACATATTTCAATTTCATCTACAACAGCCATGTATTGAGCTTCTATGTCCACTTCTGATTCCTCATCTGAATTTGTTGCTCCTATAAATAGGATTTCTTCATCTTCACTCATCTCCTCATCTTTTCTTTCTTCCTTGGAATAGATTTTCTTCTTTTTTTTCTTCAAATTCTTCTTACCCTTATGACAGAAAGATTCCTCATGGTCACTCTCCTCTTGTTTTGGGTAGGAACACTTATGGGGAAAATGTCCAATCCTTCCACAGTTAAAACATTTCAAAGGTAGCTTACCTTTGTATTTTCATGCCTTTCTTAAGTTTACTTACAAAGAGGGATTCCTCATCATCTAGATTCTCTGATTGATTTTTGGAAGAGACTTTAAACATTGCTTCTTTCTTTGAGGTTTCATTTAGTCCAGTTCTCATCTCATACATAGTGAGAATTCCATTTAGCTCATCTACTGTCACTATTTTAAGGTCATCTCGTTCCTCTAGGGTGGAAACCTTAGAGTCATATCTCATTGGTAATGTTCTTAGTATCTTGCTTACCACTTATTTTTCTTTCAATTTTCCTCCAAGACCTCTAATAGCATTAACCACCGCATCTACACGAAGAAGGTATTCCCTAATATTCTCTTCTTCTCTCATTTTGAGGCTTTCAAATTGACTTTTATATGTCTGCAGTTTGGATTCTTTGACCTTAGATGATCCTTCATAGATAATTTTCAACTTATCATAGGATTTTTTGGCAAAAGTGCATTGCATAATCTTAGTAAACACAGTGTTTGTTAATCCACTCAAGATTGCATTTAGGGCTTCGGCATTTCCTTCATATTGTCCTAGTTCTATTGTGTCTGTAGGGTATTGGTTTCCTATAGTAACCTCCTTTTCAGTTGCAATCGAAACCTTCCATCCAAGGGACATAAGATGGCACCTCATTCTTTTACTCCAGTATGCATAGTTTTCTCCTGTAAATAGTGGAGGTCTGTTAGTGTCCAAGCCTTCTTGTTGATCCATAGTGGTTTTATAAAGGATCTACCTTCCAGTGGTTAAATTATGCTGAAGGAAACCGCTTTGATACCAATTGTTGGTTTATTGGTCAATACTGAGAGGGTGGGTGAATCAATATTGTTATATTTTTACTAATTTAACCACTTTTTAAATCTATCATTAAATACACATAACAACAAGAATACACAGAACACAATTTTAACGTGGAAGCCCAATAGGGTAAACCACCAATACGTCCTATTACTACAAAATTGTTATTTACAAATAGTTTTTCTTGTTGCTACAGATAAGGATGGTATTACACCCTATTTACCAGCAACTACTGGAAGGAGGCTATGACCCCCTGGTTTATCAACTACTACTAAAAGGACGCCACGACACCCTATTTACCAGCTACCATTGGAAGGAGGCTACGACCCCCTAGTTTATCAGCAGCTACTGAAAGGATGCTACGACACCCTATTTACCAACTACCACTTGAAGGAGGCCATGACCCTCTGGTTTATCAGCTGCTACTAAAGTGATGCCAAGACACCTTTTTTTGTCAACTACAACTGACATGATTCTCTTACACCATGATTTACCAACTTCTGCTAGATTGAGGAAACAACCCCCTGTAGGCTTGTTTTATGTAATATGCTAAGTTTCTTTTCCCTGCATTCTCCGTCACACCCAGTGGTCTCTGTTTCTGATTTTCTGATGTAGACCCCAAGACACATCTCTCACTCATACCTCTGTGTATAAGTACCTTCATGTTTTCTACGGATGCATCTCTTTATTCTGGAAACATACCCTTTCATAGTCATGCCCTTTCAAATCTGATAGTCACACCTTTTCAACAATCTGTGATTAAAAAATTTTCATTAAATAATTAATTAAAAACTTCTTGATCACTTCTGGTCTACAAGCTCCCTTCTTCTCTGATCGCAGGATTCGTTAAACCAATGCATGTGGAATTCCTCTCCTCCATTAGCGGGAACACTCTATCTTTAGACCTTTGGGATTCACTTTTTCTCATGTGTGTGGGATTCTTTTCCTCCTCTGTGAGCTCTCTGTGGGCTATCTTCATTGCAGGCTCATCTGTACATGTTTCTCTCACAAAACACGGGCTTCACCTTCCATCTATGATTTTCATGTTGGACATTCTTCTTTACCATTTATGGACGCACCTCATAATTCATTTCTGTAGCTCAACTTAACATTTTCTGGTGCTTTCGCAATCTCCTTCTCCAGAATCAATCCAGGTCATTGATATAATTTTGAGTCTCTCAAGTCCGTTGATCTAGCACATATATTTCCCCCTCGAAATCGTATTTTCGCACCACGGTTTCCTCATCAACGATTCCCCACCATTGATCTTCGTCGGGAATTTTCCTGACCGTTGATCTTAGGTAAGATGTGGATTGCAAGATGTAGAAATGTAACATTTCCTCAAATCGTATCTCAAATTTCTGCAAAATCCTTTCCGCAAGCTCCTTTCCGCAAGGTTCTTTCTGCAATTTTTCTTTCGCACCGTCGATCTTTTGCGGAGTCTTTCTCGACCTTCAATCTTCCAGATTGTGGGATGTGGGTTCATAGAATCTTTAAACATTAGTTCCACAATTCCCTTTCTACATTTTCCTTCCACATCGTTGATCTCTTTTTGTGGAACTAATCTCAGCTGTCCGATCTTGATTGTTGCAGAACTTCATCCTTTCACCTATCTTTTGCGGAACATATCCTTAACCGTCGGATCTCGTGCATGATGCTTCCTCACCGTTGATTTCAAATCAAATGCGGATTTCACCATGACTACGCAGATCTGCATGATTTCTTTGTGAAAATCCTATGTGACTATTCCATGTCATCATACGTGTCATGCCACATCCTCAACTATGCCATGCCATGCCATCACTACCTTAGTCTTTCACTGAGTTTGTCCTACAATCATATCCACCAGTTATAGGCTTTGCCATTCGTGAACACCTTTCACATCAATGACAACTATATACTCAACAGACCCATCTATCTATATAACATGGATCCAATGTGTATTCTTTCATGGCCATGATTACTACATTCATATATGACATGGATCCATGGTGTATGCTATTTGGAGGCCATGTTCTATCATTTTTATCATGGATATATCCATGCTATGGAAAATATTGTCTAACACTTATTTTCTATTTCATGTACTTTGACAAAACTAAAAATCTTGGAATCTCAACCATGTTTCTCCACTTTTCACTCCACATTTGGTTATAGTGTATTTCACCCATCATGTTCCCTTATGACCTCACACAGCAGGGAGCATCTGTTATAGCTCAAATTGACACTTTTCCTTCTGTGACGATAGTTTAAAAAGAGGACACTTAAATGGATGGAAGAGCCTATATTTGACCCCTATTTGATGGCCCTAAGAATTAGAAGTGAAACCCCAACTCTTTTGCATTCATTCTGAAGAGTTCCAACCTCAAAAAGAGCAAATTTTCACCCTATGAACTAGCAAGGAATATGCCATTCACTCCCTATCCTTGACTAAGGTGCAAATTTGCATGTTTCCTTCAATTTAGGTGCAAATTCCCTTGAAAAATCATAATATATATATATATTTGAAAATGAGGGAAGTTAGAAAGTTATGCAAACTAACTTGCTCGGTTGTAACTCTAGCTCCAACCACTAACCATCCTCTCTTCCTTCAATCATAAAAATGAATGGAATGGACCAAGAGGTCGAAACACCCAATATAGTAAAGTAACGTTGGAGGAATCACTTGTTTTCACACCCATAATTCCCTTCCATCAATGACCCTTGTTTCTAAACTCTTGTATCCATGCATACTGAAATTGTTTCCCTCAAGTAATTTCTCGCTTTTATGTGCTTAATGGATTGTAGTGGAATTGTGTGCATGCATGAACAAGAGAGACTAGAATTTTCATGTTCCTTAAGTTTTCGAAACATATGAGAGTATACTGTGTACATGATTTCACTATTTCAATAGATATTTGGCATATTTCCCTTCCCCAAATTTTGAGTCAATTTTGTAATTGATATTTGGCATGAAGGAATTATTGTTTTTTTTTTATTGATATTGATTAGTAATCTTATGTTATTCAGTAATACTTTTACTATTGTCAAATATGTTTGAGGAATGTTGGTTCTATTTGTTTTTCAAGTTGAAGGCTGGGCATTCTAGAGTATATTTAGAAAAGGATAAGGAATGGACTGGATCAACCATCATGAAAACGTTGCACAACCTTTATTCTCCTCATCTCTACTTAATTTAGATTTTCTTACTATCAATTGTATTTGGTATTATGCATGAGTGTGGGTCCTTTCTATGTGTTGATAGAGCCTTATATGTCAGTCTCACTTTATTCAGTATGTTGGTAATCTCACCCTAACCATAGGAATTATTTCCGTACAACAAATTCAAGGGAATATCATCCCTTTCTAAGGGTTTCCAAACTCTTTAACATACATCAAAATTCCTAGCATATTCCTTTACATCCTAGAATAAGGATGGCCACCAAATTCTTACACATAGAACATTATATGCGATCTTCTTTCCTTCATAGTGTCCTCCAACGACTCCTTCATGCACTTCATATAAAATAGAATTGTGTTCATGTAATAGTATGCACCTACATAAAACATTGTTAACTCCCAAATTATGCAAGTGTCCCATAATCAAATGGTAGTTAGTCGCTATGGCTATTAGTTGTTTTCTTTGAGCTAAAGTATAATATTCAAGTTCTTTCATATATGCTAAGAAAAATTTAATTTCTACAAATCGATAACATATCGATTCCACTCTAAATAAATAAGCATTAGACAGCTCACATCCAGGTTTCCTCCACTTTACCCTAAATCCAATTTGGATAAATGATCATGCCCCATGTTTTTCTTGCTCGTCTTAACCATAACTATAAAATCAAACTCCTATAATGGTAACAACCAATGATATATCCATCCCCCAAATACCAATATGTTTACTAGTTACTTGAGCGCTGGGTGATTGTGAAGAATTTGAACCTATTTCCTAGTAAATAGTGTAGCAATTTATATAGTTTCTAAACCATATCCAATCCCTCTTTTTTAATGGTAGTGGAACTATTTTCAACATCTAATATTTTTTTTTGTTAGTAAAGAAGATTAGGTGATCTATATTTCCTTCACCAAGTTTCACTAGTACTACGCTAAGTGCAATGGCTATAGCATATACATGCAAATGGAATAGTTGATCCCAATACGAGAATACTAACATGGGTGCAATGGAAGTGTAGTTATTTTTAGCATCTAATAATTTTCTACTAGAAAAGAAGGTTAGGTGATCTATATTTACTTCACCAAGTTTCATTTATATTATGCCAAGTGAAATGGCTAAAACATCTACATGCAAATGGAATGGTTGATTCCAATATCAAAAGACTAAAATGGGTGTAGTCATCGGATTATCCTTTAAAGTATCAAAATTGGTTTGACAATACAATGTTCATTCAAACAGGGTGTATTTTCTAAAAATATTCTTCGTCATTGTGGTGATTTAGTATAGTTTCTTATAAATTTTATACAATGCATGTATGGCCTAGTGATGAACACAACATCTTCAAAAAAGTGCGAAGAGACATATTGACTATTATTACTATATTTGCTTGATATATTAGAATACCTTCTTTACAAACCACATTCCCTAATAATACTCCAAAGTAAGTACAAATAAATAATTTTTGGTCTACATTTGTCTAACATGAGCCTTGGCACATGTATGCTACTTCAATAGGGTAAATATTGTCCAATCATTGAGGTCTACCTATAGGAATTTGTACATGAATTCTATAAAGGAATCAACTACAATCCTTGGAAACATCATTAGTGCATTGTTCAATACAAAGGACATAATATTATAAACAAAGTATCCTCATTATGTTGCAAAAGTTGTTTTCTCTTGTATTTTTATATAATCCTCACCTAATTATATTTAGAGAATCCATCAATAAAAAATATGCTTCTATACCTCCCTAATTTTATAATATTTCATTCTATAATTTGTATAAGGAAATGATCATGTACACAAGTTTCATTTAAGGATCTCAAATACACAAAATCATATTGTCCTATGTATACTTCTTAGACCAAAACACCATGGTCATTATCCACTTAGATTCTTCCACTAGAAAAATGACTCTTTCCATCGACATATGGTCCAATTCCTATTTAACTTTTGGCTTATACTTAGGATTCAAATACATAGGTTGTTTGCTTTACAAAGGCACGCATATGAATCATTTGTATCTTCATTTACCCCAATGATATTACAATTCCTTTCATTTCTAAACAATTACTTGGAAATATAACGTTATATTCCCTTAGTATTTCAACCACCTAGGTGATAGTTTCATCATATCTTTAATTCTAGTAAAAACTATTTTTGGGTTTCCTTGAAACTTATATTGTATTTCTTTGTTTTAAGAGGTTGTTTGTAATAGTACTTTCTGGTTCTAGGGTATTTCCCTCTTACCTCTAGTTCACCTATTGTTTCATCATTTTTCATATTTTAGAGTTCAACATCTTCTACAACAAGGTCTTCTTCATCTACCTTCCTGCAATGCATTGGCTTATTTTCTTGTTTCCAACTTCGTATTAATCATGAAAACCACCCTCTAAGATTAGCTTATAAGCTGGAGTTCCTTTCCACATAAAATTGAATCCTTTATTTTCTTCAAAAATCTAGCTAGTGTGAGATCCTCCAATACAAATGTAAATTTTAGGAAAAACCGCTTAAAGTATGATCCCATTCACTTGGCTACCTCGTAGTTTCCTCCTAAATATAACAAATCTAATGTATATTACCCAAGGTGTGAATGAACATATGAGTCCACTCATGTATTATATAGTGATTCTTAGTCCATATCTTATTATAGAGCCAAATATGATCCTTTGAGTCATCCATGTCTTTATAGATTTTCAATGAATCCAACCCTTGTGAAGGTTAAAATATAAGAATCATGCATTCTACTACTTATACCCAATCTACAAGTTTATGTTGATATGTTTCCCACCACCCTATGAGATTTTTTCGTCTGTACACCCATATCTTGCATATGTTGGTTCTTTAGTACATATGAATCCATTTTTGCGACAAATATTTTGGTGGACTTAGTCCCATCAAAACTTGGAAGGTCGCACAATTATTTTCCAATATAATGCATATATTTATGCAAGTACATGCACCTTCATGAGTACATTTCATATCCTCCCATCGAATATCTATCCATTGCTTCTGCTGAAGTTATATCAAAATATCACATACTTCTTCAACTTAGCTCTCCATCTATTTGTGGGGTTTATGTAATCTTCCTTCCATGCAGTAGAATTGTAAATGTTATCTATAATTGAAATTTGAACATCATCATTGATAATTTTGGTGAAACTTTCTCTTTCAATCGGATCCAAAGGTGCTTCCATATGTAAATCATTTTTCTCAAATGGAATCCTTCTCTTATTCAAATTTAAAACTAATTTGTTATCAAAGGCCCAATATATCACTAGCAAAGTAGGATAGGGGTATTTCTCATCCATGATCTCTATTACTTGAAATTTATCTGTAGTATTTACTCCATCTATATTTTATTCAATCTTCTCTACTATGTCGATGGGATAGATCTTGTATTTATTGGACAATCTCAACTGAATGGGTGATCAAACTAGATTTGGTCACCCCATTAGTTCCCAAGGAGTATTCAAAAGGATATTAACATTTGATGCAAGGTCTAACATCACATATTGCATGTCATATCCTCCTAAATCCATAGGTATTTTAAATTATCTCCCTATCCTCTATCATATCCAAGAGTGGCATAGACAGAAGAGGTTAATTAAAGCCTTTATACCACCGGAATTACTCCTCGAATGGTTCCTTAAGTCGTTATTGTCGTATTTGATTTGATTCACCATCCAAATAGTTTCACAGGTAAACCAATGTTGCTTATCATCATCTCTTCCAATTCCATATAACATTATAATTCTTATACTCAAATTCAAGTTTCCTACTACTTCTATTTCAAATTCCTCATTATTGTATGACTTATGCGTGTTGTTTCTCTTATTTGTTGAACTACCTCTTTAACTTATCTCTCCACTGAACTTGCTTCTTCATTTGGTAAATGTGTATGGTGGTGTGGTTTAAAAAGGGGGTTATACCAAATCACTTCACCCTCGACATAGTCTTATCGCAACCAGGTGAGGGTGTGCTTGACCACCCTATTGCTTTTGCTAGTAGAAAACTATCAACGACAGAGAAAAATTACACGATGATAGAAAGGGAATGACTCTCCATGTTATATGTGCTGCAGAAGTTCAGACACTATTTATTGGGTGGACATTTTCAAATGTGAACTAATCATTTGACATTAAAATACCTGGTCAACAAGCCAGTGTTGGGGGGAAGATCTGTCAATGGCTCCTCCTGTTTCAAGAATTTGAATTTGAAGTCATAGTTAAACTTGGTCAACTGAATGTCGGGCCTGATCACTTGTCACATATAGAAAGTGGTGAAGAACCAACCATCCTGGAGGATAAACTGCCCAATGCACAACTATTAGCGGTCACCATGATGGAGGATCAAAATAAGGATTTTAACGCTATCGTCCACTTCTTGAGTACAGGCTATGCGCCTGAAGGGTTCACCACTGTGTAGAAGAAACACTTGGTCGTCATAGTTGCTGACTTTACATTGATTGTTGGCCAACTATACAAGTTGGGCCCCAATGAATTATTGTGTTGATTTGTTTTCGACTATGAGCGACAGTGGATAATGAACGAAGCACATGTTGGTGTCGTAGGATGAAAATATGCTAGAAAAAAAACCTTGTGCAAGATATTGCAAGATGGATTATGGTGGCCAACCATACATATGGATACCAAGAGATTTTGCCGATGCTGCAATATTTTCCATAGGGCAAGAAAACCATTGCACTGCGACGAGATGCCACTTGCGCCATAGATAACACTTCAAGCATTTGACAAGTGGGTCATTGATTTTGTTGGACTGATCAGTCCTACAGGGAAGAGGATTGGCACCTGCTACATTATCACTGCAATGGAATATTTAACCAGATGGGTTGAAGCCGCACCTGTAAAATAGTGTACCATTGCGATTGTAGTGAAGTTTTTATTTGAAAATGTGGTAACCATATTTGGCTGTCCGAAAATTCTCCTAAGTGACTAATGTACGCATTTTGTTAACCATATGATTGATGAGTTGACTACAGAGTTCCAAATTCAGCATAGGAAAATGAGTCTCTTTCATGCTTGGGTAAATGGAACGGTTGAATCCTTCAACAAGATTCTGGAGAATGCATTAACCAAAGTATGCAATGTGCACTGTGGTGATTGGGATAAAAAAGTTTCAGTTGTACTATGGGCGTATCACACAAATTGCAAGCGATTGACAGAACACACTCAATTCAGACTAGTGTATGGGCAAGAAGTTGTGGTGCCGATGGAATACATTGTGTTGAGCCTAAGAATTGTTGCACTGAGAGAAATGACTGACAGATATGATGTCTAGCAAAGGTTGTCACAGCTTGTTTAGATGGAGGAAGAACGCTTCCTCACAGGATTCCATCAGAATATCGAGAAGAAAAGGCAGAAAGCGTGGCATGATCGCCATATCAGGACTAAGCCATTTAAAGTCGAAGGACTTGTTTTGTTGTATGACCATAAATTTTTCATGCATCCAGGTAAATTGAATATGCATTGGCTAGGGCCATATGTGATCACACACATCACTGACGTAGGCGCAGTGAAACTACACAAGATGGACAGAATGCCAGTCACAGGAATGGTCAAAGGAAATTTCCTAAAACCTTACTACGATGGCTGCGACATGCCTGGGTAATGTTGCAAAGCATGTTAAAAGAGAGAGAGAGAGAGAGAGAGAGAGGAACTCTTACGTTGCATAGATATGGAAAAAGTATGCAGATTGCCGTAAAGGTGGGAATGACAGCTAAACGTTATTAACACCCGGATCCTTGAAAATATTGAGGCGGTTATGACAACAAAGCATCATTAATTCGACAAAGTACTAGGAAAATGGCGGCATGCTTTTTGGTCCCATCAGTTGTCTTTGTCATAACTACCACCACTGCCTTGACAGGTACAGATCAACACTCGAGTAGCTGAGTTAATTTTGGAATGTGTCAAATAGGAAGCCCATGTGATCAACAAGACTTTGATATTTTGTGCAATGATTTCATTAAGGGCGATTGTACCCCTATAAATATGAGGCTTTGTTGTGAAGGTTTAGTTTACTTACACATAGAGAACTAGAGAGAACCAGAGCTTGAGATTTGAGAGCTGAAGCTAATGGTTATTGAGATTTCGAGTGCCAGTGAGCAATTAGATGTTATTATCGCCTCACTGTTTCCAATTGAAGAGGAGATTGCATCTCCAGAGGTACAACAAGAAGAAGAAGATTCAGAAACAATGGCATGACCAAGACCACATATAGCTCCTATGGCTGGTTCAGCCCCTGTTTTGGCCTCTGGTTTGGCCCCTGTTTCAGCTTCTGGTCTGGCCCCTACAGCGGCCCTGGTATAGAATCCACTAGTAAACATACTAGTTGTGACCGAAATACATATCCGAGAGAATGATCCTGCGTATCAGGAAACCAAGTAGAAAAGGAAGGAAAAGGGTCGTAAATCCCTTATTCACGAGAAAGAGGAAGAGATTGAGGCACACAAACATAACAGGCTTGCACTAGCCAAAGCCATCAAAGACATAGTCACAAAGCTCCCTCTGGAAGAAGGCCAATAAGATGTGGATACAGCCGCAAAGGTAGTACGATTGTTAAGGATCACTATAGACTTAAGAAAATAGGTCGAGGAGCTTAAAATGCAACAAATACCAAGTACACCTCCTGAGGTGACTGAAAAGCGCAAGAAAACAGAGCCAAAATGATGAGTTAACGGCAGGAGGTAAATACTGTGTGACAAGGAGAAGAGCTGAAATGATGAGGTAACGACACATCAATCAGATGTCGAAAGGGTTATAGGGATTATTCAGCCTATACAACAAAATCTCCAGCAGTTAGCTGAGTCGCTGGGAGAAGTACCATCAAAACACATCAGTTTCGACCGTGTGGAAAAATTGCAGAAGCAAGTAGAAGAATTAGTGCATGAGGTTGCACAAGTTGAAGGCATTTTGAAATAATTTCAAAACAAGGTTGGTCCTATGGCGCAACCTACATCGGAGTCCTAATTTTGCTTAGTGGCTCGGGA
Source organism: Pseudotsuga menziesii (assembly GCA_001517045.1). Taxonomy (NCBI): domain Eukaryota; kingdom Viridiplantae; phylum Streptophyta; class Pinopsida; order Pinales; family Pinaceae; genus Pseudotsuga; species Pseudotsuga menziesii. The sequence goes on along the minus strand of LPNX010539147.1, from coordinate 658,500 downwards.
TGAGCCACATGTGAGTGTTGGATGCCTGTTGGGATAGGAAAAGTGCATAAATAAGAAACTAAAGCGTAAGGCAAGAAGAACATGCGCGCACCGAATAAAAGCAAGTAAATGAATAAAAGGTTGCGCAGGGCATAGAAAGCTGTGACAAGGATTGCTGCGATGAGGAAAAGAAGATCCAGAGTCAATGGAATAGGCAGTTAGAAGGGTAAATAATGGATAGGTGAAAGTCAAGGAAGAATGCAGGAGCTTGAGTCAGTGGAAGACTAAAGGACAGTTTTGCGACTAGTTATGACCAGCACAAACGGACTGAAAGATGTTTTCGTGGCTAGTCATGGCCTGTGATCAATGTAATGCAGGATGTTTTGCGACCAGTATGGCCTATCATTAATGTAATAGAATATATTTTGTGGCTATTTATGACCGTAATAACTAAGTTGTACTCAGTCGACCCTGAGCAATCTTTTAAAATCTATAAATAGGTAGAACCCACTCTGTATAGCGTTTTTTCATTCAGCTACTTAGCTTGATATTTTCAGAAGGATTGCAATATTTCATTGCTGACTTAGAGAGAAGTCAGATAGTAGAAGGTTGTTGAGCCACGGATCTGCAGCTGAGTGTGCATAACATTTTGTATGAGTTAATCTGTAGCTAAGTGCGCAGATAGTAGAGTAGAAGAGTCGATCCAGGCTGTGTGCGAATCAGTAGGAGTATATAGAAGAATAAACCAGAGAGAATGAGAGCAAGAAGAGTCTAAGATAAAAGATATATCTTAAGAACAGTCTGTAAGTCATATACTGCAAGGTGCTACCTATATTTCTCATGCCATATGAAAATCACCTGGGTGGTTTTTCCTAGTTGGGTTTCCACGTTATTTCCTATGTCGCATGAATGTTGAATGCTTATGGTTAATGTTCAATGTTTGCTTACCTTCTATTGTTTATGATTATTATCGAATGAATGTATCAATAATGATAAGAAGTGAATGAATGAATATCTAAAGCATCGTCGAGCATTGTGTATTATTCCATTTCAAGTTGTTAAGTTGTAATATAAGTCGCAACACTATCATTTATATTTAAGGAATCAACTGCATCACATGGTTGCGCCGGTTGCTAAGTTGTCAAGGACAAGGCTATGTTGCACTGTTGCGTCACTATTGAACATTAAAAGACTCCATCCCTCCATCTCTGTTGAGCACCTTGGCCACACACCAAGGGACTGAAATCCCTCAACAAATGCAAAAACATGGTTCTGGCAGTTACACATTAATATATCTCAGGTGAGACTGCACCTGCCTCGCAGGTGTTGCTAGTTGAGCTTGCTCTGTCAGGCCGATGTATTTGGGTTTTTTGTTGGTGTTGTGTTGTTGTTGAACCTGGTCGCGAGAGAAAGGAAAAGTAGGCCAACAGGGCGAAGAAACAATTTGACACCACCAAGTTTCAAAAGTTAAAAACCATGCCTAAACCCAACAAAATATAGGAAACTAAGAAATCCCAAAGGAATAAAACCCTAAAAAATTTTGGAATATGAAGTGAGCAAGATACAACCAAAGCCTTCAAACTTCAATAGCATCCCAACTTTAGACACTAGAAGAGAGCACAATCTTGGAATTAAGAGGAAATTAAATGAGCCCCTGTGCACTACCAAGCCAAAAACTAGACCACCATACCAAATCTCTGACACAAACCATGGAGAAGAAAGGAATAAGAACCCAAATGCCACCACCATTTGAAACCCCTTAACCAGACCTTTTCTTGTGAATATAACCAGACTCCTACCACACATAAGTAAGATATCCCAAACGTATTTGAATGAAAGACATGGATAAACAAGCCACACACCATCAATGACTGGTAATGACCAGAAGAAAAAGCTCACCTGGAAGCTTGGATGTAGGATGGGATGTGGCAAGGGATACCAAGACCTGATTATTGTTGGACCATTATTTTGTAGTTTTGAAGATGCTACATGCCTTACTTTTCTCTACATTTTGAGTTTAACCTATGTACCCAATTTTGTGCTACACACCCTATTCTTGTTTATTGTGCCATATTATATGAATTTAAATAGAAGTAACATGCATGTTTATCCTTGTGTTAGAGGTTGCATTGTAGGAAGTTGTGATTGTTGTAACCATTTGTAACTAATTTAGAGTGTATATAAAGGAATGCAATTGACAAAATGAGGGCTAGATAGTTAGCTATTGTGACTTCATATAGATTTTTGTATCAAAGATTGAATGGAAAAAGGTGAAATTAAGGTTTGAAACCCTCAATCATTATATGGAGTCATAAGAGTTTGTATAGATTGATCTTATAGACTAAATAGAAAATATCTTGTGGCAATTCCCCTCTAATTTTTTGTGTAATGTGTATTGATATGAATGTCTAATGAATGAATATTTGTTAGTTTTTCAACATTAAGCTAGCATTATTAGGATCTTTAACTAAGAGAATAACAAATACAGCAATCAAACACAAGAGACAATGAACACGGTGTTTTTCCTCGGGGAAACCATAAAGGATAAAACCCCGCAACTTCCTCAGAGATAGAATCAACACCAAAATAGTAAAATCCCCAAAACAATAAGTGATCTCCTGACAACAGTAATCTTCTTCTTATCTAGCCCTAGTGTCTTCTCCTTCCTCAACTATGCACTACACTTGAGTGTGGATGAGTTGTGTGATAAATAGAGACTCCAGTTCTCTATTTATACTAATCCTGACATGACTAAAAACCTACTAGGGCTAACCTCTACTAGGAGAGTCTAATAACCCTAGTTCCTCGGAACTGCGGGGACTTTAACCCTTAGACAATCGGAGGGTTACTCACTATGACTTGACATGACTTGTTTACATTATTGATCCTACCGATCAAAACATAGAGGCATGACAATATGACTCAATTACATTATAGATACATCCCGAAATAAACATTGGGTTACAATACATAAGATACATAGATGAATACATTCTGAAGTTACAAATACATCAACACTCCCTCTTAACTAGGAAGGTATTCTTTCGACACAATTTTCAGCATTGGTCTTCTTCTCTATATTAGCTGGATCATCTCGTCATCTGCAACTCAAGTCTTCTTCATCTTCAAGTCATTTTCGTCTTCGGATCTAGGTCATCATGGGACATCATCACTGGATCTGGATCATCACTGGTCATCATCACTGGATCTGGATCATCACTCGATCTGGATCATCATCACTGGATCTGGATCATCACTCGATCTGGATCATCAATGGCTATCATCACTGGATCTAGATCATCATGGGTGCTATCTCATGATTCTTCTCATCACGGGAATTTCTACAGATCTATCCCTTTTTCATGATGGTTGTAGGCCTAGCCTCCATGTAGGTCTTCTTCAGCACTTATATCTGATCAACACATGATCGAAGAAAGGCTCATCATTTCTATCTGATCAACACATGATCGAAGATAGATACTGCACTTACATCTGATCAACACATGATCAAAGAATGGCTCATCATTTCTATCTGATCAACACATGATTCGAAGATAGATACTGCACTTATCTCTGATCAAAACAAGATCGAAGAATGGCACGCCCAAAACTTACATCTGACCTACTCATCAGAAAGGCACGCCCAACATTCACATCTGATCATGTAGGAACTAATCCTATAATCATATTATAAAGGCCCAGCACTTACATCTGATCAACACATGATCGAAGAAAGGCTTCAACATCTCTATCTGATCAACACATGATCAAAGATAGATACTGCACTTACATCTGATCAACACATGATGCAAAGAAAGGCACTGCACTTACATTTGATCAACACACGATGCAAAGAAAGGAACAACACTTATATCTTATCAACACATGATGCGAAGAAAGGAACAACACTTATATCTGATCAACACATGATGCGAAGAAAGGCTCAGCACTTATATCTGATCAACACGTGATCGAAGAAAGGCTCTGCACGTACATCCACCCAGGCGGGAACACATCCTACTCACAATGATGGAAGGTCTTGCACTCATATCTGATCATGAGGGAATGCATCCCAGCAATCATATCAGAATGGCCCCCATTCCTCCTCGACCGAGCTACCTGGTAACTGACCAAGTGCCTCCATTCTCCTAGAGAATGGTAGTTGCCTTACATTCGACCTACTCGTCGGAATGGCCAACACTCACATCTGACATGGAAGGAACTTAATCCTTTAGCCATGACAGAATGGTTCAGCCCTTACATCTGATCAAGTGGGAACACATCCCTCTATCACATCAGAATGGCTACTCAGTCCTAGGCTGAGTGTTCCTGGTAACTGACCAAGGGCCTCCATTCCTAGAATGGCAATTGCCCTTACATCTGTCCTACTCGATAGAATGGACAGCACTCATATTTGACATGGAAGGAACCAATCCTCTCACCATGACAAAATGGATCAGCCCTTACATCTGACCATGGAAGCAACCAATCCTCTCACCATGTCATAATGGCTATGGGTCTCATCATTTTCTCTTGGAGGAAACCTCAATCTGGAGAACACCAAGCTTCTCCCTGAAGTACTCAAAATTCATCCTAGCCAATGGCTTCATCAATACATCAGCTATCTGTTCCTCCGTCACAACATACTGGATCTTCACAGCTCCCCTCTGCACCATATCCCTGATATAGTGATACTTGATCTCGATATGCTTCGACTTGTCATGGAACATTGGATTCTCTGACAACTTCACGCAACTCTGGTTGTCACAATGTATACAAGTAGCATCCAACTAGAGATCAAATATATCAGACAGTAGCTTCTGCATCCATACTACCTCAAAACTAGCTGAACAAGCTGCAACATACTCTGCTTCAGCTGTACTCAGTGCCACACAGGATTGCTTCCTGCTAAACCAAGAGATCACACCTGATCCCATACTGAAGCAAGACCCTGAAGTGCTCTTCCTATCAGTGGCAATGCTTGCCCAATCTGAATCAACATAACCCTCTAGGTTAATCTTTTGATTCACATCGTACTTGATCCCATAATCAATTGTACCCTTCAGGTACCTCAGAATATGCTTTGCAGCAATCAAGTGAACATTTCACAGATGTGTCATGAATTGGCTCAAGGTGTTCACAGCAAAGCAAATGTCTCGTCTCATGTTCGTCAGATACATCAATGACCCAATCATCTGACGATACATCGTAGCATCAACCAACTCTGATGAAGCATCACTCAATAGCTTCAGGTTCGATGCCATAGGTGTGGCCATAGCCTTGCCATCCATCATCCCAAACCTCTTCAGGATCTCTACTGCATACTTTCCTTGTCCAAGGAAGATTCCATCTATACTCTGCCACACCTCCATACCTAGAAAGTAATGCATCATCCCCAAGTCCTTCATTTCGAACTCAGCGCAAGCTTTCTCTTTGTATCAGCAATCAACCCATCCATACCTGTCCAAAATAGATCATCTACATACAGTAGAAGCATCACTGGGTCGCCATATTCAACCTTGTACTAAAGGTTGGAATCTGCTTTACTCTTGGTAAAGCCCAAACTAGATAGAAAGCTGTCAATTCTGCCGTACCAGGTCCTGGGTGCCTGTTTCAAACTATACAGGGCTTTCTTCAATCTGCATACATGAGACTCTCTATCATGTGTCTCAAAACTGAGTGGCTGCTCTACATACACTTCCTCTTCCACTACACCATTCAAGAAAGCAGTCTTGACATCCATCTGGTGTATCTTCCATTTCATCACTACAGCCAGAGCAAGTACTGATCTAATGGAAGTGTATCTGGCTGTAGGTGCAAAGGTTTCTTCATAGTCTATTCCTTCTTTCTGAGAGAAACCCTGAGCTACAAATCTTGCTTTATACTTTTCAATGCTACCATCTGCAGCATGCTTGATCTTGTAGATCCATTTGGAAGTTACAACTGAATTCCCTTCTAGTCTTGGGACAACATCCCAAACATCATTCTTCATGATCGATTGATATTCTTTGATCATAGCATCCTCCCATTCTTTCCGTTCTGCCGCTTCTTCATAACTAGAAGGTTATTTATCAATGAAATCACATAGTAAAGCTATATACCCGGAGCAGGATCTGGTCCTCTTTCTTTCTCTGTGATTCTCTTCTAGAGCCCCATATATTTCCCACCTTGGATAAGTTCACGTACCCAAGCAGGTTTCCTCTTATGAGGATTCTTCTCCAGAGGTGGATCTACAGGTCTTTATGGTTCCTCAAAATCTTGATCTTCTTCTTGAGCTTCTTCGTTCATGGTTGTATCATGAATTCTGGGTACTTCTGCTTCTGCTTCTTCAGGTTCTTCAGTAGGTCTCTTTATGGATTTGTTGTAAGCTGTGTCTTCATCAAATGTCACATCCCTGCTGATGTCAATCTTCTTGTATCCTGGGAAATAGATTCTGTAAGCCTTCAAGCTTTCAGAGTATCCCACAAATATGCCCTTCTTTCCTGAAGGATCTAATTTTGTTCTCTTCTCTTTTGGAATGTGTATGTACACAGGACAGTCGAATATTCTAAGATGGCTGACTTCTGGTTTCTTGCCGAAGAAGACTTCTTCAGGAGTCTTGTTCTCAAGTACTCTATGTGGAGTACAGTTCTGTACATACACCGTTGTTCTGGCAACTTCATCCCAAAGATGCATAGGAAGATCTTGATCATGAAGAATTGCTCTTGCAGCTTCCATGATGGTTCTATTCTTCCATTCCGCAATCCCATTCTGTTGTGGATTATGAGTGGACAACTCCCTCTTAATGCCTGGTTCTTTGCATAAATCTTTGAATTCATTCGAAGTGAATTCTCTGCCATTATCTGATCGAATCATCTTGATCTTCTTTTCAATATGGTTCTCGATCAAGGCTTTGAATTCCTTGAACTTACTAAATACTTCGTCTTTGTTCTTCATGAAGTAAACCCATGTCTTTCTAGAAAAATCATCAATAAAAGAAACATAGTATGCATACCCGCTTAGTGAGTTTGATGACATAGGACCGCATACATCGGAGTGGATGATTTCTAGTATGCGTTTGGCTTTTCTTTCATTGCTGGGAAATGTCTTCTTTGTATTCTTCCCTTTCACACTTCCTTTGCAAACCCCATCATGTTTTGCTTGAAATTCTGGAAGACCTTCAACAGCTTTGCTTGCAATAGGTAGTGCTTTGTAATGTACATGGGCAAGCCTTCTATGCCAAAGTTCACTTGGCTCTACTGTGTCATGGATCAAGGCTTGTTTTGGATGGCCCTTCAATTTGTACAAACCTCCTTCTTGTTCTCCAATCACTACCGCATCATCGATAGTTTTTCCTTTTGGCCACATGATGACTTGACCATCTATAAATGCAACTCTCATACCTTTTGCATCCAATGTTGATATGGAGAGAAGGTTCTTCTTGAGTCCTAGCACAAACCATACTTCTTTCATTGTTAGAGACTTACCAGAGTCTAGTTTATATGAAGATTCCCCACTACCTTTTATTGGATATTGGTAGTCATCTCCTAGCTTCACCTTGTGAGGTGATTCATGTTCTGACAATCTCACAAAGGATTCCTTGAATCCAGTCATATGTTTGGAAGCCCCACTGTCTATAAGCCAATAATCACTTCCATGAGTAATGTTACCTGTGAGAGTGGAGATCAGAACATATTCATCCTCACTTGAAGAATCTTCACTTTCATATCTGGATCTCTTCTTGGATGGTTCATCATCCTCTGCAACATGAGCATGACGTCTTCTTTTGTTCCCCTTCTTCTTATGAGAGTGACCCTTGTTCTTAGGGCATCCTTTTGCAAAGTGTCCTCTTTCATCACATGTATAACATATCAATTTTGATAGGTCTCTTCTATTATTATCTCTATGATGAGGATCCTTACCTTTGGAGTAATGAGGCCTTCTTCTGCTTTTCTTGGAGTGGACTGTGAGAGCTTGGTCTTCACTTCCCATCTTCTCTTCTTGAGCTGCTATATGTGCTTCTTCTTGAGAACATTCTTCCCATAGTCTGCTGAATTTGACTAACTTCTTTCTAGCATAGATTCCTTAGATGAAAGAATCCCATGACCTAGGAAGGCCATTCAGTGTTGTCATCATAATCTCTACATTCTCCACTTCTTCATCTACAGCTTCTGATTATTCCTTGATCTGAGAAACCCTTGTGAAGTAAGACTGGATGGTCTCTGCATTTTGAATCTTCACATTATTCAGTTGGTTCCTCAGAGTCATCTTCTGGTTTCTGTTCTTCCCTTCAAACAATTTGGTTAGGGCATAAAAATGGCTTTAGGTGTCTTGAGAGAGGACACCTGTGGGATAAGGTGATCCTTGATGGAATCAGCAATTATTCTCTTTGTCATAACCATATTCTTCTTATGTAAGGCCTTTGCCTCATCTCCCTCTGGAACTGGAACCTCCTCATGAATGTAGGAGTCTAATTCATTCTCTTCCAGGACCAGGGAGATCCTATACTTCCAGGCTTGGAAGTTATCAACTCCCTCAAGCTTTTCATCAAGCTTGGTATGATGAGACATCTTAAAATGAGAATCTCAAATGGAAATACAAGAGATCTTAGATCTTACCAAGTCAAGATGTTGGATCTGAAACTTGAGCTGAAATCCTGCAGAGCTAGTTTAGGAGAAAATTAGGGTTTTGCTTTTCCAGAGATTTTTTCACCCAATTGCCTTGAAATTTGTCCCTAACTTTGATTTTGGGGAGGAGATCAATCCAGGCCTGGGCTCACTGAAAAATTCCTCTTCTGTGAAAAGCCCTAATTTTCGGCAGTAGTGTTGGGTCCAAAACTGAAAAACCTTAGAATTGGATTCTGCTTCGACAGAAAGATGCGCCCTAAGGAGGAGAGTTATTCTACCTTACTTTTGTTGAAAATATGTGGAGGAATATCCACAAACTAGGAAGCCCTAGTTCCCGCAGCTGCACAGTGTCTTCTTCTCAGGTTAGCTCTGATACCATGTTGGTTTTTCAACATTAAGGTAGCATTATTAGGATCTTTAACTGAGAGAATAACAAGTACAGAAATCAAACACAAGAGACAATGAACACAGTGTTTTTCCTCGAGGAAACCATAAAGGAGAAAAACCCACAACTTCCTCAAAGATAGAATCAGCACCAAAACAGTAAAAGCCCCAAAACAGTAAGTGATCTCCTGACAACAGTAATCTTCTTCTTATCTAGCCCCAGTGTCTTCTCCTTCCTCAAATATGCGCTACACTTGAGTGTGGATAAGTTGTGTGATAAATAGAGACTCCAGTTCTCTATTTATACTAATCCCGGCATGACTAAAACCCTACTAGGGCTAACCTCTACTAGGAGAGTCTAATAACCCTAGTGCCCCAGAACTGCGGGGCCTTTAACCCTTAGACAATCGGAGGGTTACTCACTATGACTTGACATGACTTGTTTACATTATTGATCCTCCCGATCGGAACATTGAGGCATGAAAATATGACTCAATTACATTATAGATACATCTTGGAATAAGCATCGGGTTACAATACATAAGATACATAGATGAATACATTCCGAAGTTACAAATACATCAACAATATTAATTAGTTTCCATGCACATATTCTATTTTCTTACAACTAAATATGAATGTGGGCTCAAAAATACAACTAAATCTGAGTGTGCAGAAGGAGAGTGTAAAAATGGTGGCTAACAAGCCAAAAATCAATCTATAAAACTAAAATGCAACAACATGTTACAACTGGTGAGTCTACAACATAGTGGCCAAAAAACCAACAAGCAACACTACCTATAAAGAAAATGACACATTAACCTATGGGGTATAAGTGCAAACAAAATCCTAGCTACAATATGGAAGCCCTTCGCAAATCGTATCATCTTCTAGGTGATGAAATCCCATTCCAACAATACGAAATGGAAGAACAATAGGCTAATAGAATCCCACTACCAAAAGGGACCTCGGGTACAAGAGCCCTAAATATACTGGAAACTAGGCTACCTCATTCATGACACGTCCGAAGTGGTTTCTTGGCACTTCAGCCCTTTGGTTCTCGACACCCAATATGGTACTCGACATGCATGAGGAGGACTATGAATGGTTAGCCTTCGGTGCAGAATGGAGTGTTGTATTCCACCCTGAATTTTGGAACCCCTTCGTCGTGGCTTACTACTATAGAGTGCGGGGGCCTCCGATAGACTGGTCATGAGCTTGTCAACAAGTACTAGAGGATTTTGGTACCCTAATCGACAAAAACTATGTCTCGGATGTAAGTGGAAAAGGGGTGCTATTTGGATTCCTATCCCCAGTGTCCTAACTTAACTACAATATTGTTTTGGTCTTCAAATGGGGTTACAATGTTGGTTGAGTTAAGTTAATTTCTAGGCTCAACTTGGGGTAATAAACCAAGCATTTTACTGTAGGGAGCAATATGTGTGAAAAAGTGATGTGTAATGTGTAAACCCAAACGATCTCATGACGGAGACACAAATGCAGAAAAATAAATAGCAGTAAATTAAAAGACAGTAAATATTTTTCAAAACAACTAATTCTTCCATAAAATAACATGTACATAAGTAAATGAGCACATAAGGAACTTAACAAGTTGTAGGAAACACACAGGGGGTCTTGACTACCAAGCTCGAATAAGGTGTCTCACATACAAGGGAAATAGGACCACAAAACAAACCAGGGGGTTGTAAGCGATTAAATCTAGAAGGAAACACTTGGGGAAGGGGTAGAACACAAACAAGGGGCCTAGAATAGGGTCTCAAACACCGAAAAGGACTGAAAAAACTGCAAGTTAGACTTGTCAGTGAAACAGCTTTGATCGGGATCACACAAAACTATAAAAGAGTCACAATCAGGGTAGAAGATCAGCAGAAAGACTCAAGTCACACAAAACAGGGTTTTTTGCATGACAGGTCACACAAAAATTGGTCACAGTAGCGACTGAGATCACTCAGGAATCCTGGAAAATTGAGATCTGGAGTTTGGTCCAGGTCGCACTTATCGGGGCAGAAGGCGTGACCTAGGTTGTGCTTATTGAGAAAAATGGTGCAACCTGGGTCACATATTTCTACAAGATAAGTTTGATTAATCCATAACTAAGGGTTTTTTAAGAAAAAAGTTTCAGCGTGGGGCAGGGGAGTAGGCACTAAGAAAATCTTGGTTCGTATATACAGCAGCGGGGTCAAATTTGTGACAACTAAAGGTGCCCAAGTAGAACAAAGCATAGAAACACTTGCAAAAATAGAGATCCGAGGGGATTAAGACAGTGGAGTAGCCAAAATTGTAGCGGATATTTCTCCGCTACTACATGCAAAAGCACATACCCTAGATCAGCTGAATCATAGGGTAGAGTTTATTGTGTGAGGGATTTCTCAACCTCGACTTGCAATAATAAGCAGTAACAACAACAATAATGTTTAATATAACTAATGCAAAAATAAAAAGATACCTTTGAAATGGTCCACTACATCCATTTGAGGAAGTGGTCCGTAGGCTTCCCACGACCCTGGTCTCTGTGTGTTCTCCAACAAAGGGTTTTCACTGAGAAAGGGATTAAGGTTTGCATGGAGAGAACTCAACGTGTAATGTGGGATAGTGTGGCTAAAGGTGTGGAGTGTGAAAAAAAGTTCCAGGAATGAAGGAATGACAAAAAGTTGAAGAATGTAATGTTTGTGGGGAGACCTTCACAATGTATTTATAGGATGATCCAAGGGTTTTTTTTACCCATGGTAATGAAGCATGGTATTTTATTGTGCATGGTATTTGTCCATGGTTTTTGACCCATTCTCATTTTAGGGTGTTTTTTATCCTTTTTGGAGAGAGTGGGGTTATGTCACAATAAATGCTCAACTTCCATGTATTTATGGGGGAAGGAATAATAATGTTTTGGACCATTTTTTGCGGAATTTTAATTGTGAAGGTTAAAATGGAGGAAATATTGGTGGGATAATGATGTTTAATTATAGATTGGACCATAGAGAGCTAGGTGAACAATTTTTGGTGTTAAAATAATTGTGTATTATAAGCAGCTTAGGTTTCTTTTACTTCCTCTTCATAATATTTCAAAGATATTAAAAATATGAAATATTTTAAAAACTTACTTACAATACTAATTCCGTTTCATGATATATTGTGAATTATGATAGGAAAGTTGAAACAAAGGCTCAATTTTTCCAATTGGTGATTTGTTTAAAAGTCATGTTATCTACACTAATATATAGGGTAGCTCATCTCCACAATGGTAGGATTTGGATCAACCCTTCCATTATGATCACAGATTAATATCACAACACATGGAATTGCGTCATTATCCCTCTGTGCTCAGAAAAGTTATAAATCTCCATGTTAGAGCTTACCAACTCATGGGTTCCTAATTGAAAACCATGTTGTCTTTTGGTGCCCATACTGAATTTTGTGTTAGGCTCAAGAGTCTTTGATTATCCCCACCATGTCATCGATATGAAGCCTCGTGACCCTCTCTAACTCTCATTCTGGACATTACCGAAGGGACCCTCAAACTTTTGCATTTTGTGCTATTAAATTTTCATATCATTTCTTGTGTTTTGAGTCTAATGCTTGTTGCAGTTTTCCTTTAGACACTTATCGACAATGCATTCTCCTAATACTGCTCACCTTTCATACTTATTGCACTCAAATATTGCTACCCTTACTGGAGGATACATGCTTCAAGAGTGTCCACATCTTGCACATCATTTTTTTTGTGTGTTTTTTGCATAGGTATGTTAAGTGTGCATGGAAGGTATTTTCACACCATGCAACACTCATCTTCTCCAATGGACTATATAATTATTTTATTCTTTTTTCAAGCTTTATAATATGAAAAAAACACAAAAAAACATTATTATAAGAAAAGGAGGGGAGGGAAATATCTCAAATGTTTATCATTGTAGTGGTAGCAATCAAGTCATCTTTGAACCCAATCTTGAGTCTCTCAAAAAATTGGGTTTTATTTTTGCCTTTAGGATGTAATCCTTAACCTAAGAGTTATTACTCCTCTGATTGGCTACTCTTCTGAGCATTATGGAGAATATGTCAATGTCTCCTACATTGTGGATTTGCATCATTGGTCCCTTTGTGTCCAAACTTGCCCAAGTAGCTATTGTGTCATGCTCATTATTGAAGGATATAGTATTTTTTATCCATTTCACAATTTCCTTGACCTTATGTGTCATCCATTCCCTGGTGTCAGTCTATTCTCATCATGTATCATTGAAATAAGTTTTCAAACTCATGCTCGTGTGGAAGGTCCCCATTGACTTCTCACAAGAGGGTTGTGTCTCATTGATGATGACTCCTCTGCTATGACCAATTAACCTAGAGTCATATCATCCTAGCCCTATTTACATCATAGAAAGGAGACCTTGAAATCAACATATGATAATTCCTCATTGGTTGTTGATTAATGAGTGGTTTCACTTGATGTTTAATGTCAAGAAATTTATTGACATTTTGGTATTCATGATGTAACTTGGATTTCATTTTCATCATTGGTGGAAGTATCTTCCATATACAATAGATTTCATTATTGGTTGTTTCTCAAGGGGTCTCTTTCGTGTGTTATTTACATTCGGTGCATGCAAGAGATGTACTCATTGATCCATTCTATAAACAATTCTCCTAGTCCCTTCCCAATTAAAATGAATCCTTGTTATTTCCTCATGTTAGATGATGAGGGATCCCTTAATGCCTCCCTTCCAATGGGTCTCTTCCCATCAACATCAACTAATCATGCTCTCAGAATGAGATCTAGAGTCCCAATAGTACCTTGGAGTTTATAGTCATTTGTGGCAACTTACCTCACTATTGGATAGTGGGAATACATCATGTCTCTTACTTGATAGATTCTACAAGTGTTTGAATCCAAGACATTTATTCACACTTACTAGAATGTACTAGGTACCCTGGTTCCCATCATCATCATCGATAGGTTTCCTCATGACTGTTAATTGTATACATAGATGATCGGTAATCAAATTGTTTCCTCCATTTTCATCTTCAACCCATCTAC
>LPNX010539147.1:601945-644003 GCA_001517045.1 Pseudotsuga menziesii | reverse complement strand
TCACATGGGTAGGATTTGTACCTTTAGGTAGTTTGGATGGAAAACCTTGGGCCAACAATAGCATCCTCTTTTTTTGTTATTACTCGAGTTGTGCAAGACTGTGCCACACCTCATATGACAATGGTACCATTTGTGGCAACTTCCCTCACTATTGGGTAGTGGGAATACATCATGTCTCTTACTTGATAGATTCTACAAGTGTTCGAATCCAAGACATTTATTCACACTTACTAGAATGTACTAGGTACCCTGGTTCCCATCATCATCATCGATAGGTTTCCTCATGAATGTTAATTGTATACATAGATGATCGGTAATCAAATTGTTTCCTCCATTTTCATCTTCAACCCATCTACTCACATGGGTAGGATTTTTACCTTTAGGTAGTTTGGATGGAAAACCTTGGGCCAACAATAGCATCCTCTTTTTTTGTTATTACTCGAGTTGTGCAAGACTATGCCACACCTCATATGACAATGGTACCATTGGGAGAACCATTACTCAAATAAGCTACATATTGTTCTCCTAATGAATGATGAGACATAGATCCATTGTGTATTCATTCATGGTGACTGATCTCCATATTGACATAAATCCATTGTTATCTATACGTTGTTATCATCTTATGACTGGCATGGATCCACTATGTATCATTTTCATGGCCATGACCCTATTGGTTTATTGGTCAATACTGAGAGGGGGAGGGGGTGAATCAATATTGTTATCTTTTTACTAATTTAACCACTTTTTAAATATATCATTAAATACACATAACAATAAGAATACACGGAGCACAATTTTAACGTGGAAGCCCAATAGGGTAAACCACCAATATGTCCTATTACTGCAAAATTGTTATTTACAAATAGTTTTTCCTACTACTACAGACAAGGATGGTATTACACCCTATTTACCAACAACTAATGGAAGGAGGCTACGACCCCCTATTTTATCAGCTACTACTAAAAGGATGCTACGACACCCTATTTACCATCAACCACTGGAAGGAGGCTATGACCCCCTGGTTTATCAGCTGCTACTGAAGGGATGCTACAACACCTTGTTTGTTAGCTATGATTGATAGGATGCTCTTACACCCTATTTACCAAATTCTACTGGTAGGAGGAAACAACCCCCTACAGGCCCGTTTCCTGCCTTAGCACCACCCTTCCACCCTAATATGTTTTATGTAATAGGCTAGATTTATTTTCCCTCCATTCTTTGTCACACCCACTGGTCTTTGTTTCTAATTTTTTGATGTAGATCCTGAGACACATCTCTCACACATACCTCTCTGTATAAGTACCTTCATGTTTCCCACGGATGCATCTCTTTATTCTAGAAACATACCCTTTCACAATCTTTCCCTTTCAAATCTGATAGTCACACCTTTTCAACAATCTGTGATTAACGATTTTTAATTAAATAATTAATTAAAAAATTCTTGATCACTTCTAGTTTGTGAGATCCCTTCTTCTTTGATTACAAGATTCGTTAAACCAATACCTATGGACTTCCTCTCCTCCATCAACAAGAATACTCTATCTTCAGACCTTCGGGATTCACTTTTTCTCATGCTTGTTGGCTTCTTTCCATCCTCAGCGAGCTCTCTATAGGATATCTTCATTGCAGGCTCATCTGTACATGTTTATCTCACAAAACACAGGTTTCACCTTCCATCTATGAGTTTCATGTTGGACATTCTTCTTTCCCATTTATGGGCGCACCTCAGAATTCATTTCTGCAACTCAGCTTAACATTTTTTGGTGCTTCCACAATCTCCTTCTCTAGAATAATTCCAGGTCGTTGATCTAATTTTGAGTCTCTCTGGTCCGTCGATATAGCACATAGATTTACCCCTCAAAATCGTATTTCTGCACCACGGTTTCCTCATCAATGATTCCCCACCATATATCTTCGTCGAGCGTTTTCCTAACCGTTGATCTAAGCTAAGATGCAGATTGTGGGATGCGAAAATGTATCAATTCCTCAAATCATATCTCGACTTTCCGCAAGCTCCTTTCCATAATCTCCTTTCTGCAAGATTCTTTCCGCAATTCCCTTTTTACATTTTCCTTCCGCATCGTCAATCTCTTTTTGCAGAACTAATATCAGCCGTCCGATATTGATTGTTGCGGAACTTCATCCTTCCACCTATCTTTTGTGGAACTGATCCTTAACCGTCAGATCTCGTGCGGGATGCTTCCTGACCATCAATTTCAGATTGAATGCGAATATCACCATGACTTTGCGGATCTGCATGACTTCTTTGTGGAAATCCTCTGCGACTGTTTCTAACAGTTTGGAATAATTATATACACAGAGAATTTCATCATGCTGTTGATTATACTAAATTTATAAACACTCTCATAGATATAGTTTCTCTGAAGAATTTATAAACACTCTCACAGATATAGTTTCTCTGAAGAATTTATAAACACTCTCGCATATATAGTTTCTCTGTTCTTTTATTGTTTACATATACTCTGTCTCCCGTTCATTTCACTCTTCTACATTTTCACTCTTCATTTGTCTAGCCATCTTTGTCATTCATATTGCATCTCTAATTCCACTCGACCTCTGTTCTTTGTTTCATTAACCATTTTTTACATCATACTGTCGACACTGTTTAGGAAGTCTTTAGATCATTCATTCATGTTGTCTTATCATCCATGTCCATCTCATCCATTGCATTTGTTATAAATGAACTTTTATGACATCATCATTAGGATACCATCATATTCCATGTCATCATATGTTTCATGCTACATCCTCAACTATTCCATGCCATGCCATCACTACCTCAGTCTTTCACTAAGTTCGTCCTGCCATCATCATTAGGACACCATCATATTCCATGTCATCATATGTGTCATGCCACATCCTCAACTATGCCATGTCATCACTACCTTAGTCTGTCACTGAGTTTGTCCTGCCATCATATCCACTGGTTATTCCTTTGTCATTGGTGAACACCTTTGACATAAATGACAACTATATACTCAATAATCTCCCCCTTTGGCATTGATGGAAACCTCTAAACATTCACCCCCTTTGACATCAACGACAACTATATACTCAACAATGTCCCCCTTTGGCATTGATGGAAACCTCTAAACATTCACCCCCTTTGACATCAACGACAACTATATACTCAACAATCTCCCCCTTGGCATTGATGGAAACCTCTAAACATTCTCCCCCTTTGAAAACAATGACAAAGGATAACCTGTTATGCCAATGTTGTACCTATTTTGATATAGGGTTTCCTTGTCTGTATACTTTTTGACAACTCCCCCTATCACCATATCTCCCCTTTGTTAACTGAATTGTGTTATTTAATCAATGTATTATCATTTATCTTAACACTTCCTTTCTTGCAATAGCTTCTTGGATGATAATCTTAACTGATAGATCCATGGACTCCCCCATCACTATACTTCCTCTCCTTTGTCAACATTTTTGTGATAGAATTTACAGTCAGCATATTTGTTTTTCACACTCTTCCATTTTCTGTCTAGGATACATGTTTTTTATTTTAAACTTTGTTCCTGCTGCCATATCTAATGGTCTATTCTTCCTGTAAGTTCACTGGCTTCTTCTTTTACCAAAATTCCTTAAGCTTGTGCATTTATATATTCATATAAAAACCTAGCATATGCTGTTGGATTCTTTTGGATTTTAGATCTATATTATCAACTGTCCAGATACCCATAACTTTAGATCCTAAACATAAAGATTACTTTAGTTTATTATGTAGTTTCTCTGGTCTCACTATCTATGACACAAATACTCATAACCTCAACCTTTTCCTTTTTCAATGCTGAACTCATCCTGCTACCTTATCAATAGACTGAATTTTTATTTTTTAGACTTGAGTTTTCTTCTACTGTCAACAATTTTAATGTGTCATGACTTGAAATACTAAATGAACATAATCATCTTTATCTTCTATCTGATTGCAGACATCATGGTCTTCAAGACTCTCACATTTTGTTGTTCTCACGTTACTTCATTCTTTCTCTTATGTCATCCATAAACCAACCTTGATCACCCATCATCGTTGAAGAATATAGCTTTCAATATACTTCAACATTAGACACCATTTGAGTTTTCTCTTCGATACCAATTGGAATTTTCTGACTTTAACTCCCCCTGAGTATAAGATCCCTTCTAATGTTGTTTTCATGTTTTTCTTTAAATCGCGAGGGACGTTTTAGAAAAGGATCCCGCAGTCATCACTACATCTTTCTTCATCGCCTTCATTTGTATCAGTGTATTCTTTTATATCTCCATCTTGCTTTTCCTCATAAAGGATGTCATGCTTATTTATGCTTCTATTATGCTCATCATTATCTTTGGAGACCTCACTAATGTTTGAAATCTTTATTTCTTCTACATATTTGGAGTCTTCCTTTCTTCTCCACATCTTTCGTTTGATGTTCTGAGATTTATTTGCAACAGTATTCCTTGTAGGAGTCTTCAGTTTACAATCTCTTGCCATATGTCCATGGTTATTACACTTATAACATTCTATGTCATATTTTTGTAGTGTAAAAAGATTCTTATTTCCCTTCAATCTATTACTTGATGAATTCTTCTTGTATTCAGAAACCTTTCTTTCAGTTCTGCAATTTAAGGCTTTATGACCAAAATTATTACAAGAATAGAAGTGAACCAAAAATATATGTAGATATCTATTTGGTCTCTTGGGTGCTATATTATTTCTATTTTTATCTTGAGAAATTAAGCCTGCTTTCTTGCTTCCTTCCTTTTTAGTTGGAGTCTTTATTACTTCAGTATAGCTTTTCTTACTTCCTTCTTTATTGGTGACTGGGAAACTCTCTGGCTTCTTTTCTTTAATGAACACTAAACCAAATCTGTCACTGGATGATCTTTGGCTGTTCATAATGTCATCTAGAATCCTTGAGTTGTTCTCAAACATTGATTTAATTGATTTTTCATCAACTCCTTCTCTAATTTGAGTAATTTCTTTCTCAAGTTTTTCATAATCTTGAATTCTCTTCCTGAGCAAAACTACTAAGTCTTCCTCACTCTTCTTGGGATCTTGAAGTTGGTTTCTCAAATCAGTAATAACCTAATTTGTCTCTTCTTGGTATTTAGACAGTTTCTCTTTCAAAACTTTGTTTCTTTTCCTACATATTTCAATTTCATCTACAATAGCCATGTATTGAGCTTCTATGTCCACTTCTAATTCCTCATCTAAATTTGTTTCTCCTATAAATAGGATTTCTTCATCTTCACTCATCTCCTCATCTTTTCTTTCTTCCTTGGAATAGAAGTTCTTCTTTTTTTTTCTTCAACTTCTTCTTACCCTTATGACAAAAATATTCCTCATGGTCACTCTCCTCTTATTTTGGGTAGGAACTCTTATGGGGAAAATGTCCAATCCTTCCACAGTTAAAAAATTTCAAAGGTAGCTTACCTTTGTATTTTCGTGCCTTTCTTAAGTTTACTTACAAAGAGGGCTTCCTCATCATCTAGATTCTCTGATTTATTTTTGGAAGAGACTTTAAACGTTGCTTCTTTCTTTGAGGTTTCATTTAGTCTAGTTCTCATCTCATACACAGTGAGAATTCCATGCAGCTCATCTACCGTCACTATTTAAAGGTCATCTCATTCCTCTAGGGTGGAAACCTTAGAGTCATATCTCATTGATAATGTTCTTAGTATCTTGCTTACCACTTATTTTTCTTTCAATTTTTCTCCAAGACCTCTAATAGCATTAACCAACTCATCTACACGAAGAAGATATTCCCCAATATTCTCTTCTTCTCTCATTTTGAGGCTTTCAAATTGTCTTTTATATGTCTACAGTTTGGATTCTTTGACCTTAGATGATCCTTCATAGATAATCTTCAACTTATCACAGGCCTTTCTGGCAGAAGTGCATTGCATAATCTTAGTAAACACAGTTTTTGTCAATCCACTCAAGATTGCATTTAGGGCTTTAGCATTGCCTTCATATTGTCCTAGTTCTACTATGTCTGTAGGGGTACTGGTTTCCTATAGTAACCTCCTTTTCAGTTGCAATTGAAACCTTATATCCAAGGGACATTAGATGGCACCTCATTATTACACTCCAGTATGCATAGTTTTCTCCTGTAAATAGTGGAGGTCTGTTAGTGGCCAAGCCTTCTTGTTGATCCATAGTGGTTTTATAAAGGATCTACCTTCCAGTGGTTAAATTATGCTGAAGGAAACCGCTCTGATACCAATTGTTGGTTTATTGGTCAATACTAAGAGGGTGGGTGAATCAATATTGTTATATTTTTACTAATTTAATCACTTTTTAAATCTATCATTAAATACACATAACAACAAGAATACAGAGAACACTTTTTTAACATGGAAGCCCAATAAGGTAAACCACCAATACGTCCTATTACTGCAAAAAAAATATTTACAAATAGTTTTTCCTGCTGCTACAGATAAGGATGGTATTACACCCTATTTACAAGCAACTACTGGAAGGAGGCTATGACCCCCTGGTTTATTAGCTACTACTGAAAGGATGCTATGACACCCTATTTACCAGCAACCATTGGAAGGATACTACGACTCCATAGTTTATCAGCAACTACTGAAAGGATGCTACAACACCCTATTTACCAGCTACCACTTGAAGGAGGCTATGACCCCCTGGTTTATCAGCTGCTATTGAAGGGATGTTAGGACACCCTGTTTTGTCAACTACAACTGACATGATTCTCTTACACCATGATTTACCAACTTCTGCTAGAAGGAGAAAACAACCCCCTGCAAGCCTGTTTTATGTAATATACTATATTTATTTTCCTTACATTCTCTGTTGTTATAGCTGATTTTACCACTCCAGGTGAATCACACTTGTATGGCCTTCCCCTATCCCTCTGCAGACCCCTTAGACCCCTTGGACCATTTTTTGTCCTTTGATGTTTCCTTGACCATCCCTATAAACATGTGAAAATTAATACATGCGACTTTTAAACCCCTAATTGCATATATACATGGGTCTGACCCCTAAAACTGCATACATCGGGATGTGTGCAAAATCCAAATCCTTTTGGAGTTTTCCTTGACATGGATCTGACTCACTTGACTCTTGGCCTTCCATATGCCTTGAGATCGCTCAAATTCAACCTTTCATTACCCCTTTGAAAAGCTATATAAGGAACTCTTTGGATACATTGAAGGCATAAGAGAATTGAGAGCAAAGAAACTATAGTCCATTGTTTCCGGAACTTGTGCTTGAGTCTGCATCCCTTTGTCCCTTGGAGCACTTTTGTATTCTTCCCAAGCTTGCATTTTGCTTGTGAGCTTTCTATGGAGAGATGGATGATTGAGGTGGTGGAGGCCCAAGTGGGGGATTCAGTTTCTCTGATTTGCAAACGTGCCGACAAAGGTTGTATCCATTGTAATCTCTGATTTTATATTAATAGAAATATCTTTTCCTGTCCAATAATGTATGTTTGAATGAATATTTTATCCATGGATGATTTCAAATGCTTATACATTGTTGATTATATATGCTACAATAGATCTAACACCAACATATATAGTATGCTTGTCTTGTTTACTTGTTGTTGAGGAAGTGATTGATCAATTCAAGCTGAAGTTGGAAAGCTCAACAGGGATCTACTTCAACCGTCCGGAATAAGGTACGGGGTCTGATCCTTTAGTGTTAGGTATTTGATGTCTATTGCATATTGGAAAGGATTGATTTATGGAGTCAAGCTGTCTGTTGTGGTACCCCAAGCCATAGGAATTTCTCTTCATAACAGGATTGGTGACTCCGTTGGGGAGTTCCTAGTAGTTGTCCTTTGGGGGTTTTCTATCGGCATTCAATTACTTTGAATTGCTATTTTTCTCTTGTTTCTATGTCGGGTCTAGGGGCATGTTTGCCTGGTAGTGTCTGATTGGTGTGAATTTTGTCTCAGCTTGTCTGTTTGCCTTTATTTTTATGCACCTTTATTCCTGTACGCGAGTTTTTAACTCACAGTCACGGATATACGCGGGTTTCACTTCTATTTCCGCGTACACACGCGGGTTTACTGCAAACAGTCGCGTATGCCCTTAGTTTTTCCTTCTAGAGGAATATGGATGGTTGCTGGGTGAATTTTGATGATTGCTGAGTCTCCTTTGATACTGCTAGAGTATGTATACACCTCTATTTCTGACCAGAGATGTTTTTTTAGGGTAAAATTTCTTTTTTGAAGAATGTTCTTGTCATTGCATTTTCGATTTTTTGTTTTGGGATTAGTGCATTATATTTCTTTTACCTTAGTACTTTGCTTGAGTGCTGCTTGAGTGTGCTTGCAGAGTCTGGGGGTTGTAGAGCCATTCTTTTTCTTTAATAGCTCATCTTTATTTAAAAAAATCCAAAAATATTTGCTTATCATCATGCATTGCATCTTGCATTTTGCATAGTACTTGCACTAGATTTGCTTTGGAGTATTAGTAAGGATTTCATATAGGAAAGCTTGCATTTATCATTTGAAGAAAATTGTACATTTCACATAGTAGCATACCCGGTTTTTCATGGACACAATGCATTTGCATTGATTGTTAGGTGTGCATTTTGCTTCATGTTGTGTCATAACGCCATTAGTTGCATGGCCATATACCTCTTTTGAGTCATAAAGCCAATTAAAATCAACGCTTAATTAAAATGAACTACACTATTTTATTTGATAGGGTTCACCAATAAGATTAGGTTTTAGGGTCTTGGAATAGTTCATTGTGAGTAAATTCTCCAAGACCACTAAACAACAACATGTATGTGTCTGTCCAGGTAAGTGTGTGAAATTCCTTGGTATAACCAGTGTTTCTCAGGATCCTCCTCTCAAAAGGGAGTTAAGCACAAGTCAGTGTGAGTGGTTATTGATTGGGATGACCCCTAGTCATAATTGAGTAGCACTGTCGATATTTCCAGGATTGTATTTGTATCTGAGGGCTCTTTCGAGAGTTTTGGGCTTTGCTACCCTGCCCATACGGTCAATCCCGCCTGCGACTATCTGCTTGAGCATTGATTATATTGAGGTGACCTTAGTGGCCTTACCTAGGATATAGAGGGGGTACTCTGTAGGGGTTATTCTGTGGGTGTCCCGTCCAGGTTGGGGTCAGACAGCACAGTCACTTTACGCGTTGAAGCTGAGGGCCACAATAATTGGTTACATACCTACGCTTGTTGTGTATGGGAGTCTCAAGCCTCTCCTAGGCGAGACATACCTACTTCATTCGGGAGCTCACTTATCCTACCTTTGATTGCTTATGTTTGGCTTTAGATTTTCTTGGTGATTGCTCTGTGCACGTTAGCTCACCTAGGGTTTGCGTAGATAGAGAGTCTTTTATATTTTTTGAGTCATTGTAGATTCGGGTGAGGCTCCTCGCTGTTCTCGTCTTTTAGCAAGACTTCTACCTTCTACATCTCCTCCTCCTTTGGGAGAGAGAAATAGATAGTCCAGGTGGACTACTTCGTACATTGATTCACACACGATGGGAGACCATGTAGAAGTTATTCCTAAACCACCTTCTCCCATTCAAGTGGAAGATGGGGAGTTTACTCCTAACTATGATCCTTCACCTGATTTGACTGAGTTAGGTCCTGTAATTTCTGAGATAGGTGCTTTTCATGATAGACCTACTTACTCTAGTGTTGATCCCCCATCGACGCATTGCTGGTATGGAATGTTGGAAGATGATGAGACTCATTTTGAACCCGCGAGCACTAGTTATGGTAGTTATGGTATGTCTGGTTTTCCCACACATGATTTGGTATTCCATGTCAATTATAAGTTTGAGCCTAACACTATGCCTGGGGGCACTCTCATTCCTTACCATGCGGAGAGGTTTGGGAGCACAAGTCACATTGTACCTTCCATCCCGGCGATGGAAGCTACATCACATATTCCTCCTAGGTCTAGGGTTAGTGATCCTATTAGGATACCAGATTCGAGATGAGTGACTATAGGGAATAACACGTACATAATTACACAGGTCCCTTCATCCTCTATCCCTAGTTCTTTGAATGTTCACCCTCCACCTCATTCACGTGGTCCTTCAGGCTGCAACGTTGCTACGAGTCATGTCCATACTGCGGTTACTCGACCAGTTGTGTCTCAGGTTCAATTACCGCCCGTGGTTTCGGGAGTTCGTGTTCATACTTCTAGAGGTCATATTACTACTTCCGAAGCGTATATTCCTACTTCCAAAATGTATATTCCTATTTCCGGAACGTATATTCCTACTTACGGAGTGTCTCATGGGACATCTCATGCGATGACTTATGGACCCTATTATGGGACGCAATATGGATAAGATTCTTCAACATATGGGTGCGGGTATCAACAACCCGCTTACTCTCCAAATTACGGCTTTGTAGCTCCAAATAGTCAAGGTACACCACACTATGGTGCTTCCATGCCACCCTATATGGGTCAAACGGGAGGAGGAAACTATGGCCAAGGCCATGGTGGTTATGGTAATCAGACCTATGTGAATCAGAACTATCAGGGAGCGGTCCATCGACCTACTCATCCTAGGCTCCCTTTCCTCACCACGCTAAATCTTCCTGACTTGTCGAGATTGACAAACGATCCTGTAGCTCATGACCCGGCTTGGCCGGCTATCCCTACTAAGCTTCCCTCGGACATACCCAAATTCGAGGGCAAACTGGGAGAGGATCCGAGCGAACATGTTACTATCTTTCACCTATGGTGCTCTTCAAATTCCTTACACCAGGACTCAATCCGTTTAAGGCTGTTTCAACGCACCCTTATAGGGCCTACCACGAAATGGTATATAGAGCTACCTAGGGGGGCATTCGCTTTGTTCGATGACCTAGTGATGACTTTTCTTAAACACTTCTAGATACCAGTGCGTTATGACGTTGATACAGAACTCTTGTCAACATTTCAGTAGGATAAAGCCACACATATCTCGGATCATATCCAAGAGTAGCGTAGACAGAAGAGGTTAATTAAATCCTTTATACCGCCAAAATTACTCCTCGAATGGTTCCTTAAGTCATTATTGTCGTATTTGATTTGATTCACCATCCAAATAGTTTCACAGGTAAACCAATGTTGCTTAGCATCATCTCTTCCAATTCCATATAACATTATAATTCTTATACTCAAATTCAAGTTTCCTACTACTTCTACTTCAAATTCCTCATTATTGTATGACTTATGCGTGTTGTTTCTCTTATTTGTTGAACTATCTCTTTAACTTATCTCTCCACTAAACTTTCTTCTTCATTTAATAAATGTGTATGGTGGTGTGGTTTAAAAAGGGGGTTATACCAAATCACTTCTCCAAATCACTTCGCCCTCGACATAGTCTTGTCGCAACCAGGTGAGGGTGCACTTGACCACC
Source organism: Pseudotsuga menziesii (assembly GCA_001517045.1). NCBI lineage: Eukaryota > Viridiplantae > Streptophyta > Pinopsida > Pinales > Pinaceae > Pseudotsuga > Pseudotsuga menziesii. The sequence goes on along the minus strand of LPNX010539147.1, from coordinate 632,624 downwards.
CTATTGTTTTTGCTAGCAGAAAACTGTCAACGAGAGAGAAAAATCACACGATGACAGAAAGGGAAGGACTCTCCATGGTATATGTGCTACAGAAGTTCAGACACTATTTATTGCGTGGAAATTTTCAAATGTACATTGATCATTCGACACTAAAATACCTGGTCAACAAGCCAATGTTGGGGGGGGAGATCTGTCAATGGCTCCTCCTATTTTAGGAATTTGACTTTGAATTCATAGTTAAACTTGGTCGACTGAATGTCGGGCCTAATCACTTTCCACATATAGAAAGTGGTGAAGAACCAACCATCCTGGAAGATAAAAATTCGCGATGCGCAACTATTAGTGGTCACCATGATGGAGGATCAGAATAAGGATTTTAACACTATCATCCACTTCTTGAGTACACGCTATATGCCTGAAGGGTTCACCACTATGTAGAAGAAACACTTGGTCATCAAAGTTGCTGACTTTACATTGATTGTTGGCCAACTATACAAGTTGGGCCCTAATGAATTACTATGTTGATGTGTTTTCGACTATGAGCGACGGTGGATAATGAACGAAGCACATGCTGGTGTCATAGGATGACACTATGTTGGAAAAGAAACCTTGTGCAAGATATTGCAAGATGGATAATGGTGGCCAACCATACATATGGATACCAAGAGCTTTTGTCGATGCTGCGATATTTTCCAGAGGACAGGAAAACCATTGCACTGCGACAAGATGCCACTTGCACCACAAATAACACTTCAAGCATTTGACAAGTGGGTCGTTGATTTTGTTGGACTGATCAGTCCTCCAGGGAAGAGGATTGGCACACGCTACATTATCACTGCGATGGACTATTTAACCAGATGGGCTGAAGCCGCGCCTGTAAAATATTGTACCGTTGCAATTGTAGTGAAGTTTTTATTTGAAAATGTGGTAACCAGATTTGGCTCTCTGAAAATTCTCCTAAGTGACCAATGTATGCATTTTGTTAACCAAATGATTGATGAGCTGACTACAGAGTTCCAAATTCAGCATAGGAAAATGAATCTCTTTCATGCTCGAGAAAATGGAACGGTTGAATCCTTCAACAAGATTCTGGAGAATGCATTAACCAAAGTATGCAATGTGCACTGCGGTGATTGGGATAAAAAAAAATCAGTTGTACTATGGGCGTATTACACAAATTGTAAGCGATTGATAGAACACACTCAATTCAGACTAGTGTATGGGCAAGAAGTTGTGGTGCCGATGGAATACATTGTGTTGAGCCTAAGAATTGTTGCACTAATAAAAATGACTGACGGATATGATGTCGAGCAAAGGTTTTCATAGCTTGTTTGGATGGAGGAAGAACGCTTCATCGCAGGATTCCATCAGAATACCAAGAAGAAAAGGTAGAAAGCATGGAATGATCACCATATCAAGACTAAGCCATTTAAAGTCGAAGGTCTTGTTTTGTTGTATGACCATAAATTTTTCATGCATCCAGGTAAATTGAAGATGCATTGGCTAGGGCCATATGTGATCACACACATCACTAACGTAGGCGCAGTGAAACTACACAAGCTGGACAGAATGCCAGTCGCAGGANGAGAGAGAGAGAGAGAGAGAGAGAAGGGAACTCTTCCGTCGCATAGCTACGGAAAAAGTATGCAGATTGTCGTAAAAGCGGGAATGACAGTTGAACGTTATTAACACCCAGATCCCCGAAAAATATTGAGGCGGTTATGACAACAAAGCATCATTAATTCGACAAAGTACGAGGAAAATTGTGGTGTGCTTTTTGGTCCCATCAGTTATCTTCGCCATAACTGCCACTACTGCCTTGACAGGTACAGATCAACACTCGAGTAGCTGAGTTAATTTTGGAATGCATCGAATAGGAAGCCCATGTGATCGACAAGACTTCGATATTCTATGCAATGATTGCATTAAGGGAGAGCGCACCCCTATAAATATGAGGCTTCATTGTGAAGGTTCAGTTTACTTACACATAGAGAACTAGAGAGAACCAGAGCTTGATATTTGAGAGCCAAAGCTAATGGTTATTGAGATTTCCAGTGCCAGTGAGCAATTAGACGTTATTATCGCCTCACTGTGTCCAATTGAAGAGGATATTGCATCTCCAGAGGTACAACAACAAGAAGAAGATTCAGAAACAATGGCATGACCAAGACCACATATAGCTGCTATGGCTAGTTCAGCCCTTGTTTCAGCCTCTGGTTTGGCCCCTGTTTCCGCTTCTGTTCTCGCCCCTGCAGCGGCCCTAGTATAGAATCCACTAATAAACATACTGGCTATGACCAAAATACAAATCCAGGAGAATGCTCTTGCATATCAGGAAACCAAGCAGAAAAGGAAGGAAAAGGGTCATAAAGCCCTTATTCATGAGAAGGAGGAAGAGATTGAGGCACACAAACATAGCAGGCTTGCACTAGCCGAAGCCATCAAAGACATAGTCGCAAAGTTCCCTCTGGAAGAAGGCCAATAAGATGCGGATACAGCCGCAAAGGTAGCATGATTGTTAAGGATCGCTATAGACCTAAGAAAATAGGTCGAGGAGCTTAAAATGCAATAGATACCAAGTGCAACTCCTGAGGTGATTGAAGAGCGCAAGAAAATAGAGCCAAAATGATGAGGTAACGGCAGGAGGTAAATACTGTGCGACAAGGAGCAGAGATGAAATGATGAGGTAACGACACATCAATCAGATGCCGAAAGGGTTATAGGGATTATTCAGCATGTACAACAAAAGCTCCAGCAGTTAGCCGAGTTGTTGGGAGAAGTACCATCAAAACACATTAGTTCTGACCGTGTGGAGAAATTGCAGAAGCAAGCAGAAGAAGTAGTGAATGAGGTTGCACAAGTTGAAGGCATTTTGAAATAATTTTAGAACAAGGTTGGTCCTATGGCACAACCTGCGCCGAATTCCTAATTTTGCTTAGTGGCTCGGGATGAGCCACATGTGAGTGTTGGTGGCCTGTTGGGATAGGAAAAGTGCATAAATAAGAAACAAAATCATAAGCCCAAGGCAAGAAGAACATGCGTGCACCGAAGAAAAGCAAGTAAATGAATAAAAGGCTACGCAGAGCAGAGAAAGCTGTGACAAGGATTGCTGCGATGAGGAAAATAAGATCCAGAGTCGATGGAATAAGCAATTAGAAGAATAAATACTGGACAAGTGAAAGTCAAGGAAGAATGCATTAGCTCAAGTCGGTGGAAGACTAAAGGACAGTTTTGCAACTAGTTACGACCAACACAAACGGACTAAAAGATGTTTTCGTGGCTAGTCATGGCCTGTGATCAATGTAATGCAGGATGTTTTGTGATCAATATAGCCTATCATTAATGTAATAGAAGATATTTTGTGGATATTCATGACCGTAATAACTGAGTTGTACTTAGTCGACCTTGCACAGTCTTTTAAAATCTATAAATAGGTAGAACCCGCTCTGTATAGTGTTTGTTCATTCAGCTACTTAGCTTGATATTTTCAGAGGGATTGCAATATTTCATTGCTGACTTAGAGAAAAGTCAGATAGTAGAAGGTTGTTGAGCCACAGATCTACAACTGAGTGCGCATAACATTTTGTAGGAGTTAATATACAACTAAGTGCGCAGATAGTAGAGTAGAAGAGTCGATCCAGGCTGTGTGCAAATCAGTAGGAGTAGATAGAAGAATAAACCAGAGAGTATGAGAGCAAGAAGAGTCTGAGATAAAAGACATATCTTTAGAACATTCTGTAAGTCATATACTGCAAGGTGCTACCTATATTTCTCATGCCATATGAAAATCACCTTGGTGGTTTTTCCCAGTTGGGTTTCCACATTATTTTCGATGTCGCATGAATGTTGAATTCTTATGGTTAATGTTCAATGTTTGCTTACATTGTATTGTTTACGGTTATTGTTGAATGAATGTCTCAATACTGATAAGAAGTGAATGAATGAGTATCTAAAGCATCGTTGAGCACTGTGTATTATTCCATGTCAAGCTATTAAGTTGTAATATAAGTCGCAACACTGTCATTTATATTTAAGGAATCAACTACATCGCATGGTTGCGCTAGTTTCTAAGTTTTCAAGGACAAGGCTATGTTGCAATGTTGTGCCACTGTCGAACATTAAAAGACTCCATCCCTCCATCTCTGTCGAGCACCTTGGCCGCACACCAAGGGAATGAAATCCCTCAACAAATGCGGAAACACGGTTCTGGCAGTTACGCATTAAGATATCTCGGGTGAGACTACGCCTGCCTCACAGGTGTTGCTAGTTGAGCTTACTCTGTCAGGCCGATGTATTTGGGTGTTTTGTTGGTGTTGTGTTGTTGTTGAACCTGGTCGTGAGAGAAAGGAAAAGTCGGCCAACAGGGCGAAGAAACAATTTGACACCACCAAGTTTCAAAAGTTAAAACCCGTGCCTAAACCCAACAAAATATAGGAAACTAAGAAATCCCAAAGGAATAAAACCCTTAAAAATTTGGAATATGAAGTGAGCAAGATACAACCAAAGCCTTCAAACTTCAATAGCATCCCAACTTTAGACACCAGAAGAGAGCACAATATTGGTATTAAGAGGAAATTAAATGAGCCCTTGTGCACTACCAAGCCAAAAACTAGACCACCATACCAAATCTCTGACACAAACCATGGAGAAGAAAGGAATAAGAACCCAAATGCCACCACCATTTGAAACCCCTTAACCAGACCTTTTCTTGTGAAGATAACCAAGACTCCTACCACACATAAGCAAGATATCCCAAACGTATTTGAATGAATGACATGGATAAACAAGCCACACACCATCAATGACTGGTAATGACCAGAAGAAAAAGGTCACCTGGAAGCTTGGATGTAGGCTGGGATGTGGCAAGGGATACCAAGACCTGATTATTGTTGGCCCATTATTTTTTAGTTTTGAAGATGCTACATGCCTTACTTTTCTCTACATGTTGAGTTTAACCTATGTACCCAATTTTGTGCTACACACCCTATTCTTGTTTATTGTGCCATATTATATGAATGTAAATAGAAGTAACATGCCTGTTTATCCTTGTGTTAGAGGTTGCATTGTAGGAAGTTGTGATTGTTGTAACCATTTGTAACTAATTTAGAGTGTATATAAAGGAATGCAATTGACAAAATGAGGGTTAGATAGTTAGCTATTGTGACTTCATATAGATTTTTGTATCAAAGATTGAATGGAAAAAGGTGAAATTAAGGTTTGAAACCTTCAATCATTGTATGGAGTCATAAAAGTTCGTATAGATTGATCTTATAGATTGAATAGAAAATATCTTGTGGCAATTCCCCCTCTAATTTTTTGTGTAATGTGTATTGATATCAATGTCTAATGAATGAATATTAATTAGTTTACATGCACATATTCTATTTTATTACCATTCAAATATGTTCCTATAATGTTTATCCTTGGGTGAAACCATATCCATGTTGGGATATTGAATATGCTTGTAGTAATGAACTTCATTGTTGTCCTAAGCTTAGAACCCAAGGTTTAAAATTATTTCCAACAATGGGTTCCATTGATGGGGTAGGACAAAGCTTTTGAAGAAGAAACTAATATGACACAAAGACCTTCATTGAGGGATATTCAAGGCTAGATAACTGAAAGAGAAATTGAGTTCACACATAAGAAAACCTAGAACTTGCTACAAATAGACCTCGAAGCATGGAAGGATAGATACCTATACTTTTATAAGCACAAAATCTTTTTCATTGAATTTTATATTTTATTGCATAAATGTATAAAAAGGAAAGAGGAAATTAATACTTCAAGATGTTACCAAGAACAAGTGGTGTGGGATCAAGCAATGATAAATACATTGAAAAACATAGACAATAAATGGACCCGAGAAATTCATTTTTGGTTTAAATGAATTAAAGTGAGATGCATTGTGGAATTTTTTATTCATGAGTATCATACTTTCTTTTGTGTTTTTAATTGAGAATTTAGGTGATACCTAGAGGTAGGGGTAGATTACTAGAAGGAATATCATTATGGCTTAATATGTTATTTATCAAAAAGGGTTAATGCAGACAATGACTGATGCCATCGAAACATAAGTCCCTTGCATTAGGGGCATATGGGAAGAAAGAATGGAGATGGGATAAAAAATAAAAAGAAATATGGACATGGGGGCATAGAAGAAGGTGAGAGTATAAATATGTGAAAGGAGAACCATGCTATGTAAGGAATTTTAGAAAATACATTTTGAAATTTTAAATAAAAGAGGAGGATACATGGTAAAGAGTAGTATTAGGATTTAGAATATACAAATGAAAGAAGGATAGCAAGAATGTGATGTTACAGAGACCGCATCAGAGGCACATGTGCGAGAGATAAGGCGATTGCAGAGAATCAATTTGTACGGGGACCATGATGAAAGAGATGACAATGTAGTAGGTGTATATGATGTTGTATACTAATGGTTGGTACAAAATTTTGAAGTTATTGATGCAAATGAAAGTGGTATTGCAATTGGTAGAATTATTCAGAGAAATGTTGAGGATGAATTCAGTGAGAGGAAGGACACTTCAATGGTTACGGACCTATTTGAGCACATAGGGTTAGAGGGAAATTTTGGATCCATTGAAATGGAAGTTTGAAAAGTAAGTTGGTATAATCCCCTTTTTGAACCACCCACTGCACGCATGTTGTTAATAGAAGGAGAAAGTTTGGCATAAACAAAGGTCAATACTGTGATTTAGTAGAGGATGGAAGGAGTAGTACCCAGTAGAGGAGTATATTAGCAAGGAGTTTAAAATTTTCAATGGAAAGGACAATAATTGATCTCGTGATTAAAATTTATACATTTTCTGGGACCAAAAAGAATGTCATGGAAGAATATTTCTCCATGTATGAACCCATATAGATAGTGAATAAGATTACAAATGACATAGTAAAGGTTACATAATTGAAAACTACATTTAGGGATTGCACCCTTCAATGGTATATGAAATATAAAGTCATTAATCCTATGAACTAGATTATAAGTTTCTATGAGATAAGGCATGACTCAATCAACGAGTTTTAGAAGGTCAAATCATAACAACAATGCATGTAAGAGCTTAAGGAGATTAAGCATAAGGTTGGAAAATTTGTTTGGGACTACAATTAGAGGTTCAAGGACTTGCTAGGAAATGTAATGTTTAGATTACAAGGTGTTCAACATAGGGAATGGTTTATTATCATATTTTTTCTTCACATCTGCGTTCCTCTTGCACAACAAAAGATCAACTCTCAATGGGAGTTGGAGATAGCTATAGGAATCCGCACCTAGAGGATGTGAGTCATCACTAGGGAGGGCATATATTCAAATCTAGCTCGTTGTACTGGGAAAATCATAACAACTTGCTAAAAAAACTATAAGAATAAAAAAATATGTATTAGATGAAAATGCAATGATGATTAATTTACAAGAGGGATCCTATATAACTATTCCTAAGTGGGTACCTTAGTACATTTTCATTGAAGGTCAATCATTTTAGTTAATATACTAACTATATTATATTCCTTTAATTATATTTTATTATATTGATATCTTATTTAATTATATTTATTATCACTTAGCTTTAGAGTTTATGTATGTTGCATGCATTGACAAATAAATTGTAGGGCTTATCTAAGAGAAAATAAGTGCACGAGAGTGCCTAGTTCACTATGTGAAGAATAGAGGGGCACCATAAAAATGAATTCCCTGTGATGATTAATTATACTAGTACATGTCATGTTCCCATCCATCATTCTAACTATAGGAGGGGGTAGTTATGAATTTAATGTTTCAAAATTTCACCCCATGGGGCCATTATTTGAATGTAGAACTAATTTAAGCCTCCCATGGGAAACACAAGTAAGATATGCATGTGCAAGTGCATGAGTATAAAACACATTGGAATTAAAAATATATTCACACACACATCACACATAAACAAACATATTCATAACATGAAGTAAATATAATCCTTGCAGGCTCATAGACGATAAAAATTACTTATCTTTTAATTGAAGAAGTGTTGATGCCTGGAAAATCCCAGGTACCGACAATAGGGATTCTCCCCAATAACCATTCCCAATTAGATCGTTTATCATTTGGTGTGGGGAATTCGTCCGGTTAGCGACCCGAATACCATAGAATTAAATGAGAGTTTAAATCTTATTTTATCGGTTGTGGCTCGGTCCACCGTTTATGTGTGTGTGTTTTTATTGTTTTATAGATGATATGCAAGTGCCTAAATTAAATGCAGATGATCAAGAAGCAAAGACTTTACAATGTGATGCGTAGGTTCTTACCTCCCATCTTATTCCCTTTGTTCTTCAATCACAGATTGCAAATAATAGCTATGCTAAACTAAAATATCCTATCTAACCTTTCCCCGGGGAGCAAGATTATTATTTGTGTGAGTAATGTACTATATTTTATGCACAAATAAATTTTACAGATAGTCGATATAATTCAGAATACATAAACACAGTAGAAAATTAACATAGAGATAGCTCAATGTTTGTTAAAACATTCATTACATCACTTGCTTCATAACAATCATGTTGGTTGTGGAGCCTAATCTTCCAGATCCAGAGATATTATTCAGTTGTGATTGTAACCTAGGAGTAATGTACACTCATTCCCCCTACCTTGGGGTTCGGGGGTAGCACCCTCGAGAAAATGGGGGTTTGGGTGCGGAGCCCCCGAGAAAAAAAAATTGGGATGTGTGTTGGCCAACAGTATTGCGGACCCATGGTATTGGGTTAACCCTAGAATTTTCCCATTGTATTTCTCCAATAAAATAAAGCATTGCAACACGACTATGTATGGTATTGTATTGTATTGGAAGAGAGACTGTGAGAGTGTGAAGAGGAAATGCAGCGGTTTTGCTACAGGGTGTATCCCTTCATCTTTCTGGACTGTAATAAAAGGAATGGCAATTTCTTTGTGGATGTAGCCCATCGTTTGCGTGAACCACATTATATCTGTGTCTCTCTGTAATGTTTTCATGTGTTTTGCATCTTGTTTATTGATTTCACTATATATCTGTTATTGCTCTGCGGTCCTGTTTTCTAACAATTGGTATCAGAGCCAAAAGGTCTATTTGGTTGGTAAACTCGCAGGAAAGAAGGGTTCTTGGTTCGAGTGGGAGCAATGGCGGAAGAAGGAAAGTTTAGGGTTGAGAAAATTAATGGCCAAAACTATCAGTTATGGAAGATGCAAATGGAGGACTATCTGTACTAGAAGGATCTGTACTTGTCGTTGGGCGGAAAAGAAAAATAGTTGGCGGTTATGAAGGATGAAGAATGGGAGGTTCTTGACAGAAAGGCACTGGGAAAAATACGGTTATGCCTGGCTTCGTTGGTGGCCTTCAATATTTCGAAAGAAAAAACAACAAAGGGTGTGATGAGCGCATTGAGTAAGCTCTACGAAAAACCCTCGGCTTCTAACAAGGTATTTTTAATGAAGCGTTTATTTAATATGAAGATGTCGGAAGATGGATTTGTTGCTGACCATTTAAATGAGTTTAATACACTTACCAGTCAGTTAAATTCTGTAAAAGTGAACTGTAAGTAACTTTGTCCCTAGTTCAAACACTCTTAAGTTTGATGATGTTGTTGGTGTTATTCTTAGCGAGGAAATGCGAAGAAAAAGCATAGGTGAGACATCAGGTAATGCGTTGACCATGGAGAGCAAAGGGAGACAAAACGAGAGAGGAAGGAGCCCAGAAAATCGTGGCAAGTCTAAAAAGGGAAGATCCAAGTCCATATTTGGAAAAATAGAGTGCTGGAACTGTGGTAAGAAAGGACATCTAAAGAAAGACTACAGAGCTCCAAACAAAAAAGGAGAAAGACAGCAAGAGACTACTCAGGAAGCGAATGTAGTAGGTGATGTGTTACAAGATGCTTTGATTCTTGCATTAGATAATACTAGTGATTATTGGGTAGTAGATTCAGGGGCTTCAAGTCATGCTACACCCCATAGGAAATTCTTTCATGATTATGTTGAAGGTGATTTTGGGCATGTGCTATTGGGGGATGATGAACCATGTAAAATTGTTGGAAAGGGTAAGGTACGGATTAAGTTAAATAATGGAAGTGAATGGCTACTAAAGGATGTAAGGCACATTCCTGCTATGAAAAGAAATCTGATCTCAACAGGGCAGTTGGGAGATAGTAGTTGTTTGTCTATGTTTGGAGAAACATGGTGGAAGATCACTAAAGGATCAATGGTAATTGCAAAAGGAGATAGGATAGGTACGTTATATTTATGTCCTCATAATACTGATTATTCTATCTCTGTAGCTTCCACAAAAACACGTGCGGCATTGTGGCATCATAGGCTTGGCCACATGAGTGAAAAGGAGATGCAGATTCTCCACTCAAGGAAACTGCTTCCAGATCTGAAGCAGGTAAGTTTGGAATTCTGTGAGAACTGTGTTTATGGAAAACAAAAAAGAGTTAGATTTATCAGGGTTTGGAAACAAAAGAAGAGTGAAAAGTTAGAGTTTGTCCATACAGATGTATGGGGACCAGCTCAGGTACAATCTCTTGGTGGCTCTCATTATTATGTTACTTTTATTGATGATGCAACTAGAAAAACTTGGGTTTATTGCATTAGACAGAAATCTGATGTGTTTGATACTTTTAAGAAGTGGAAATCTTTGGCTGAGAATGAGACAGGAAAAAGGTTGAAATGTCTTAGATTTGATAATGGAGGTGAGTACTACAGCAAGGATTTTGACAGTTACTGTTCACAAAATGGGATTCGCAGAGAGAAGACAGTACCTGGAACACCACAAGAAAATGGTGTGTCAGAAAGGATGAACAAAACGATCATGGAGCGTGCAAGGTGTGTGAGATTGCAAGCAGGGTTGCCCTTATAGTTTTGGGCTGATGTTGGAAACACTGTTGTTTATTTAATAAACAGAGGGCCTTCAAGCGCTTTGGATGGTGGCATTCCAGAGGAGGCATGGATAGGTAAACAGGTAAAATACTCATTTCTGAGAACTTTTGGTTGTGAAGCATTTGTCCATATTGATAAAGATGATAGAACAAATCTTGAGGCTAAATCCAAGAAATGTACCTTTATTGGATACGGGGTGGATGATTTTGGTTATCGCTTATGGGATCTTAAAAATCACAAAATCATTAGGAGTAGAGATGTAGTATTCAATGAAAAGGTCATGTACAAAGATTAGTTGTAGGGAAAGAAAGAAGAAAAGGAAAACACAGAGTACAAAATGCTTGATGAAATCAAAGAAAATGAAGTTCCAAAAGCACCAGAAAATCAAGAGCAACAGGAGGTACCTGAAACTCCTGCAACTGTAAGAAAGTATACCAGGTTAAGTAGACCCCCTAAATGATTCTCTCCTTCACTGTATTATTTATTGATGACTCATTCTGGTGAACCAGAATGTTATGAAGAAGCAATGCAGGTAGAAACTAGAAAGAAGTGGGAGCAAGGCATGGATGAGGAGATGGACTCATTGGTAAGAAACACGACTTGAGATCTGGTTAAGTTGCCTGCAGAAAAAAGGGCATTGCAGAATAAATGAGTTTACAGGTTGAAGGAAGAATATGGAGGAAAGAAGCGGCACAAGGCTAGACTTGTTGTAAAGGTGTTTGCACAAAAGAAAGGTATAGACTTTGATGAAATATTTTCTCTTGTTGTTAAAATGACTTCAATTAGAACTATTTTAATTCTAGTGGCGGTAGAAGATTTGCATCTTGAACAGTTAGATGTAAAAACGGCCTTTCTCCATAGGGATTTGAGGGAAGAGATTTATATGCAGCAGCCATAAGGGTATGAGGTCAAAGGGAAGGAGAATTTGGTTTGCAGGTTGAAGAAGAGCTTGTATGGCCTGAAGCAAGTTCTAAGGCAGTGGTATTTAAAATTTGATAAGTTTATGACAGAACAAGATTATGATAGATGTCATTTTGACCACTGTGTTTATTTCAAGAGGCTAGATAACGAAAGATATATTATCTTGTTATTGTATGTGGATGACATGCTTGTTGTAGGGTATAACATGCACGATATAAATGTGCTCAAAAGAAAACTAGATAAATCATTTGCGATGAAGGATTTGGGTGCTACAAAGCAAATCCTTGGTATGAGAATAACAAGAGACAGAAAAAATCGCAAATTGACCTTGTCTCAAGGTGAGTACATAGAAAAGGTGTTGCAGAGGTTTAGAATGCAGAATGCAAAACCAGTTAGTACACCTTTGGCGATCCATTTCAAACTAAGCAAGGATATGTGTCCAGAGACACAGGAAGAGATAAATTACATGTCCAAGATTCCCTATTCATCAATGGTTGGGAGATTGATGTATGCCATGGTGTGCACAAGACCAAATATTGCACATGCAGTGGGAGTTGTGAGCAGGTATATGAATAATCCAGGTAAAGAGCATTGGAAAGTAGTACAGTGGATTCTCGGGTATTTGAGAGGTACCACTTCTCATGCATTATGTTTTGGAGGTTTAGACACTGTTCTACAAGGATATGTTGATGCAGATATGGCTGGTGATAAAGACAGTAGGAGGAGCACCACAGGGTATGTGTTTATTGTAGGTGGAACACCAGTAAGTTGGATTTCAAAACTGCAATAGGTTGTTGCACTTTCAACAATGGAAGCAGAGTATGTTGCTGCTACAGAGGCTAGTAAGGAGATGATTTGGTTGCAGAGGTTCATGGAAGAATTGGGTAAGAAGCAGGAGAATAGTAGGTTGTATAGCGACAGCCAGAGTGCCATTCATATTGCAAAGAACTCAGCCTTTCATTCAAGGACTAAACATACACAACTCAAGTACCACTTCATAAGATTTGTTCTAGATGAAGAACTGTTAAAACTAGAAAAGATACACACTAGCCAGAATCTTGTAGACATGTTGACAAAGGGAGTAACCAGAGAGAAATTGAGTTCCTTCTCGGTTTCTATTGGCCTTCAAGCATGAAGGTAAAAAGAAGAAATTTGCCAATTCTAAGGTCCAGAGCATAGTCCAGCGAGTGTAGTAGCGATGGAGTTGTTGTGATCAGTCTCCAAGTGGGAGATTGTTGGTTGTGGAGCCTAATCTTCCAGATCTAGAGATATTATTCAGTTGTGATTGTAACCCAGGAGTACTATACACTCATTCCCCCTGCCTTTGGGTTCAAGGAAGTGCCCTGAAAAAGGGGGTTCGAGGGCAGAGCCCTCGAGAAATTTTTGTAGGGATGTGTGTTGGCCAACAGTATTGCGAACCCATGGTATTGGGTTAACCCTAGAATTTTCCCATTGTATTTCCCCTATAAAAGAAAGCATTGTAACACAACTATGTATGGTATTGTATTGTATTGGAAGAGAGACTGTGAGAGTGTGAAGAGGAAGTGCAACACTTTTGTTGTAGGGTGTATCCCTTCATCTTTCTGGACTGTAATAAAGGACTGGCAATTTCTTTGTGGACATAGCCCATCGTTTGGGTGAACCACGTTATAACTGTGTCTCTCTGTAATGTTTTAATGTGTTTTGCATCTTGTTTATTGATTTAACTGTACATCTGTTATTGCTCTATGGTCCTGTTTTCTAACAAATGAAAGGAAATCATTCACAACATAGAAATAGTTCAAAAGTTAGAACGATCTCACAAATTTATAGAGTAAGCTAAAACAGAAATAGTTCTATATTCAGCCATCTACACAGCATGCATTTGAAACTCCAACAACTCCTTCTCCAACAGAATTTTGATCCTCTTTATTATAACAAGAAATATTTCTTCTTACAACAAGTATTTTGCATATTAGATTTAGAAAAGTCCCCCTCTCATTCGATTCTACTTATATTTATACATTGCAAAATGACCATTGGTCTCCCTGCCCTTTGGGATACCTTAACTTTCAGTTACATAAAGTTTGTCTTTAGTGTGTTCAAAAAGTAAATATAAAATATTACAAATATATCCATGTGTGAATAGGACAAAACCACTTAAGTGGACCCATTCAAACTATTTATGAATTGCTTCTAGGCTAAAGCATCTCAGACAATTGTCTCGAACTCTGTGGGATCTAAAAATATGATCGTGACCTCATGCTTAGACAGTTGGCCTTTTATGTCTGCTACTCTTGCAGGGGTCACTCTCAGTAAATATTCTAGTAGAGCGTTACTAACTGCTACTTGGGCCACTAAACTCTTTATCACCTTTGCATCTAAACCTTTAACCAGCTGAATATTTAACTCATCTTCTTGTAGCTTATCCTTTAGTTGTTTTAAGTGTTCTTCATGCGCTGGAAATTGTTGTAGCCTTTGTGATGAAGAGGTCAGACATTTTTTTGTGAGCTGTATGCATCTTCCTGTAAAATTATGCCCATTTTCCCGTTGTCTTTTCCACTGCTTCCATTAGCCCCTCAGCAGCTCTACTACTGAAATTTACAATATCATATTTGATCTGCAAATTTTCTAGAATTTTTATAGGTGTGTTTACTAGATGCTCCATATTTGTCTCTAACCATGTCAGTTGGCCTTGTAGAGTCCCCATAATTTCCTGGGTTTTGTCCTTGAATTTTTTAGCCACTATTGAGATCTCCTGCAGTCGATCTTCGGCTTGCTTGATCCGAAAAAACCTCTTTTTCCAGCTTGACCTATACTTGATACATTTTTCTTCTAAGTAAGAGAGCATGCTCTCTGAGAGGTGCTATGTCTATTTTCCTTTCATTGGTTGCCTTCAAAAGCACTTCCAAAGAACTGTTATGCACTTCAAGTTCTGTGATTCGAACTTTGTGCTCCTCTGCTTGCTGATCAGTTGGAGATTTCAAAACTTCCATTTCTACTATCTTTCTCTCTAACTTCTGCTTCTCCCTATCAAGGGTCATGTTTGATTGTTTCAAATTATCCCTTTATTCCCCTAGGATTTCGTAATCCTGCTGAAGCTTCTCATAGTCTGAAAGAGTAGATTCATATTTTCTCTTAGAGTCTCGACCTATTCTTTCCTCCTTCCTTAAAACCTCTTTCATTTCTTCCATTTTACCCTTGTACTGATCAATGGTTTCAGTGAGTCTGCTAATATTATGAGCATTTGCAGTTGCAGTTGCAACACCCATGGAGGCCATTTGCTTAAGATCTTCTTCTACATTTTTTTAAGACCGTCTTCTCAATCATTGTGGTGCTTCCGGGTTGAGTTCCCATCTTTAGAGACTTCTCAATCTTCCACACAATAGCCTTCCTTTTGGGATCAAAATATACGTCCTCAAAGCATGCAACTTCATGTTGTTTAGACGGGGTAAATGGCACCAACCCCAATTCAACCATCGAGAGATTCCCTCCAGTAAGTATATTGCTTGAAGTGGAAGGGAAGTTCTCCGAATTGTCTCAAGTAGGACTTTGTCCCTAATTTTCACCATCCAGGTCCTCTTAATCTTTCTTTCTTTATTCTTCCATGGCCTCTCCCTAGTTTTGTGCTTGCTACTCTGGATTTGAGCTTCTTGAGTTATTGATCTTTCGAACTTTGCAATCTTTTCTTTGATTGCTTCTTCTTTCTTTCTCTGCTCTTCTTCCTGCTCCTTTCTGGCAGTTTCCTCTTTCTCTTTTCAGGAAGCTTCTTGCTCCTCCTTTTCTCGCTAGGCTTCTTTAGCTAAAAAAATTATTGCACCTTCTTCCAGTGTACGAGCAATCTCTTCTTTTGATTTTCTAGCAACTTCTTCTTCTTGACCATTTGATTCTGGAAAACTGCTACTACTACTGCCTTTAACTCCAGCTATTGAGGTCTTCCTTTAAATCCACCTACTCAAAGCGGTCATGTTGATAATATTCCTGTACGTTTCTTCATCCTTGTCCACATAATCTGCATATTCAAAATTTACCTTAAGGCGGGCTCGATGGGTTGCAACCTTACCCTATGAGTCATTCCTGTGAAAGCTCTTTTCTCCGAAGTGAAAGATTTCCAATTCCTTAATGAACTTTGGGGCACTCTTGACTTTAGAAAACTTATAACTCCCCACATACAAAAGTAGTGGTGGAAACACCAATTTTTTCAGATCAAACAAGTGACTTCCAAAGCCATCGAAGAAAAGTTGTCTCACAACTTCCTTATGAACTATGTAATCTGTAGCATATCTTGGAAGCAATGAGGGTGCTTTAGTTCCCCAATACATCCTGAGGTATGTGCCTTCTTCAGAGAAAAATTAATCCCCAAAATATTTGATAGATGCCAAAGTCTCTTTGGATAGGTACTTACACTCCTCCAGAAAAATTAGTTGGTACAGAGGCATCAGGAACTCTTCACAGATTAGCTGGTAGTGACAATGGTATTTGTGGGCCCCCAGTATATGATATGCTGTGTAAATAGGAGCTTTACCTCCTTTCCATTGGTAGTTGAGTCTTTCAAGCGGGTAAAAGTAAAGTATACTATCAATCAAAAAGGAACCCATGTAGAATTCATATTTTCTTTGGTGCAAACCTTTTTGGGATGCAGTAATGGAAGTAGATAGACTATTGGCTACTATATCAGCCCAGTTGAAAATTTTCCCTTTCATGGCTACATAGTAAATCATTGGGATCCATCCAAACTTATAAGTTCTACCATCAGCTTTGCCGAAAATCCTACTCAGCATCAGTACTACCATTTTGTATGGGGTACATAAATGAGCAGTTTCGTATTCCCCGGATTGCTTGTACCTGAAAGTATTTCCTTCAGCTACCATCATCTTTGATGCAGCTATGTAATCAAATTTTATATTTTTGACCCAGTCAATTGTCATGCTAATTTCTGACGGAGCTAGACTATATGCTTTTGCTATATATCCAGGTGTGAAGGATGCAAATCCTTTGTCCTCCACGTTTTTCATTATCATCCCTGCTACATCCACTTTGGGTAGAATCCATCCGATGACCTCTGCACAAGGGAACATCTCTAGCCTAGTGGATACCTTGGTGATTCCAGATCTCATTATATTATCATATAAGGCTAAGTCTTCCAACCCTGCCTCTGGAACCTTCTTCTCCACAAGAATGTGGTAGATTTGACCCCATTTGAACTCGGGTTCTACCCCGGTGACTGACTTTGTATCTTCGTAAATTATTTCTACCCTTGGTGTGGGTGAAATTTCTACATCTGAGTTAGAATCTACAATCTTCGCCTTCTTTTTCCCCTTTTTTGTCATGATGTCTGGCATAAGTTGTGACTGTGATAACACAACAAAAATATTTCAGCATTTATATCATTAAACAACTTATGCATTCAAACGAGAAAATAAATGACTATGATATGCTTAGGCAAACCGCTTAAGAAACAACACTAGTATTCTTCATTACCCCACTATCCTTGCCCATCAAGACAAGAAAAACACCCCGCAACTCAGTAGGTCAAAACTTAGGTAACAAAATGCCTGCACAGGAGGGCCTCCGCCTCTAGACTCTAGAATGGAAAAAATAACTCAAACGCCTATGATACCCTTCCTCCCGCAGGAAAAAAAATTCTAAGCAGCTTACAACCTGTAGGCAATGCTCCGAGGCTCGAAGGTGGCGATGCCCTAGTTTCAAACCATCGGGCTCAACATCCCATGGCTGGAAAATACAATACCAAAACCTACAAGGTTTGCTTGAAACGAGGAAGCCGTAGCCTCTACTATCGCCCGAAGGCGAGAAACAAGTCAGCTCCATGCTGGAGAAAAGCTCAGGCCTCTAAAGATTCATCATGATCTCACAAGTTTTGAGGGAAAAATGCCTCTGAACTACAAGGTGAAGCTCCAAAAGCAGGTAAGGTGGCCACAGAAAGTTTAAAACCTCGAAAAGGGAACAATGAGACCTAAAAAGTAGGGGGGAGCACCCTTTTAAACCTAAAAGAAAAATACCTACCCTCCCCTACATGGCATATCGATAACTGATAGCTCAAAGCTCAAATCAAATCACAAAACCAACAGAAGGTAAATGGAAACCTACCTGGAAGGCAACAGGCTAGACACGCAGTCGTAGATGATTTGGCTGAAGTGCCACGTGAGCTCCAATGGCGGTTTCTACCACTCATGCAAAAGTCTCTAACGGGATAAAAATCGTGACTAACAGTTTTCAAACTTACGGTCAATCACACAGTGGTGAAAAAAACCTTTCAACCGGCGTATAAATAGATATCCATGGGTAAAAACCAATAAAGACAGTAGGTGGGCTCTTAAAATCTCACGCACAAGTTAAAATGTTGTTGGCACCAAACATATCACATTAGACGGTTACTGATAATTCAAAATGAAAATAGCCCCGAGAAGGGAGGCTCTATTACCCCAACACGACCATAACTATCTGCTTTAAACCCAACAAGTCGCCTGCCTTCCATCATGGCTTCGACAGTCAAAAGGCATCGGAAAGTAATGATGGAAGACTGTCGCCATAGTGGCTCGACGATGAAAACTATTCCACCGAAGCGGGATTGGTGAGGATTGGGTGGCCGACGAAGAACCTTCTCCACCATTGCGGTAGAAAAGAGAAACGTCTCCCGACACAGCGGATCACACAAAAACCAAAGACGAGGATCGGGTGGAAAGCAAAAAACGTTTGCCGTAGCGACAAAGAAAGAACAAAACTGCCCGACGAAGTAGGACAAAAACGATCGAAAGGAGCTCCGACATTCAAATCATGATGCCACCCACCGTTGTGGCTTTGATCTCCGAAATCTTTCGATGTAGCGGGGAAAAAATGACCGATTGCGCTTTAGACACATCCTCTTCTTTAGAGGCTTAAAAAGCAGGATCGAGCCGCTGTTGCGGCTAGATTCTCCACAAACTTCCGCTATGACGACTCCAACAAAACAAGCGAAGCGCAATAAAAATATCAGCCGCCGTAGAGGCTCCAGACTTGAGAAACCATTCGCTATAGCGGATTAAACATGAAGATCCATCCGTTGTGGCGCCTCACAAGAAACTTTTTTGACTTAGTGAAAAACCCAAAATCTTGAAACTTTCCCATGATAAAAACAAGCCATAAATGCTGGATTTAAAAATTCAAATTGCCTAAGAAGCAAAACTAAAATTTCAAAAGGGGGACCCTAAAAAAATGCTAAATTTTTTTGGGGTAGTAGTTGCAGCAGCAACAATTGGCGACTGGCTGACGAACAAAGATCTCTGAAAAACTAACTTTTAAGATAAAAAAACTGTTGTATGGCATTCTGTTAAATCAACTCTGGAATTCTGTTAAATCAACTCATCCCAAAATTTTCAAGATTTCTTTAAGATGTCCAGACCTTTCTAGGAATGTAAGATTTAGAACTTTAACATTAATTATAGTTCACTAGGGTAGGGTAACTAGGTTTTCAAATTCCCGATAACTCTTTCGAGGCCAAAATATGGGGTTGATTTACTTCTGCATTCGGTAGCGTATAGCTCAGATACCACTGGATCGTAACAGAGTGTGGAAAGACATATTCTTTTGTTCATCATTCCCATGCCTTTTGCATTCTTTTGATGCTTTTAGAATTTTGTCCTTTTGAGTCTTCTTAGATTGCTCCTTTCATTTGGAACTTGGTTTAGGTTCTTCCATCCATTGTGTCCTTTTGTGTGAGAAATAGTTTGTTTTCAGCTGAGGGACGGAGAAGAACCTCTGAGAAATTTTATCCATTTACTGATTTTATTCAATAAGTTTTTTTATATATGCTTTGACTCTTTAAGCCTTCTAGCTTTTATTTGTGGCATGGGATGATTTTAAATACCATACACCTATCCAACCTATTTCGTTTTCGTGGGTCCATTGCTGTTAGCTTCCTAGGGCAGATTTAACGTGAAGTGGATGGAGCCCCAAAATAGTATTCTAGACTCTTCTTACCTTAGTTATTTAACGGGGTTTAAAACAGGACTTCAATGTGTTCATAAGAAAACCTCCCTTCAAATAGTCTGTCAAATTAAAGAATCTTATCCTGATATATTTTCTGATAATAGGTAAATCCAATAAGCATCCTTCTGGTCAAAAGAATATTTATAGTTTGCCCAAATTCCAATGTTCCCCAACACCAAATGTTGTGCTGGCTTATTTGAAAACTGGAATAAAGAAAATAAAACAAACTGAAATAAATCGACTGCAAAGAAAGCAAAGCAAATTAACTAAAGCAAACCTAACTATGAAAAAATTGAGGCAAAAACAAAAGTTTATTTATGTACAGAAAACTTCAAAAGCATCAAGTAAAATAAGGTTTGAGAACCAAACCATTGACTGGCAGATTCTCTTCCCACCCCTACAAATCCCTTAACTTGTATGTCGAGGGGCCTAGATTTTCTGCAAACTGAAATGGGCCTATCCATAAATGTTGAAACTTAGTGTGCTTACCCTTTTCATCATGTGAGTGATCCCACTTCAGAGTCAAATCTCCTACTTCAAACTCTTTAAGTCTGGACTTGTGCTTGTCAAACCATCTTTTCACAATCTCTTGCTGGTGCTTAAACCTTTCCTTGGACTTGGATCTGGAATCTTCTAATTTTAGCACAGTATTGATTCGGGCTTGTAAAACCTCACTATTAGACCCTCTATATGCTTGGCCTAATTCAGAAGAAGGCGACAAAATGTTAGGGGGTGGGATAGCTTCCTTACCATAAACTAAGGTATAGGGTGACACACCTAAGGAGTTCTTGGGTGTAACTCGATCATCCCAAAGTGCATTATGAAGAGCTATATGCCAGCTTCTCTGATTCTCTATGACCGTTTTCTTTAGAATCCTAATGATATTTTTATTAGTAGATTCAGATAACCCATTACCTTGTGGATAATAGTTAGCAGAATAATGTAATTTAATTTCTTTCTCATTAGCAAATGCGGCAAGCTTAACTGACGAAAAATAAGATGCATTATCAAAAACCAGGGAAATTGGAACCCCAAACCTAGTCATAATATGGTCTTGTAAGAAATCCATAACCACATCTTCATTTACTTTCCGTAACGGGATTGCTTCCACCCATCTAGTAAAATAATGTGTGGCCGTGAGGATGTACTTGTGTTGCAATGAAGAATTTGGATTAATCTCTCTAATAATATCAATTCCCCATTGCTCGAATGGTTCAGAAATAAGAAATAGTTGTAATGGCCTTGCTGCCTTTGCTTGTCTTCCCCCGCTCCTTTGGCATGTATCGCATTTCCTTACGTAAGCGTGAGCATCTTTAAAAAAAGTTGGCCAATAGTATCCAACCCTTAGAATCTTGTGTGTTGTAGTGTCTCCTGAAAAATGACCTCCAACAGGGCCATCATGCAATTCTTTCATGACTTTGGCTGCATCTTCTCGTTCCAAACATCTAAGAAAAACTTCATCATAGTTTTTTTTCTGAAAAGAACTCCGTCAATTATCTGATATGACGTTGATTTTAAGCGTAATTCTCTTCTCTACTTGGAATTCCAATGTTCAAAAAAGTACCCTTGTTGAAGATAGTGCACCAGGTGTCTTTACCAGGATTCTGGGGCAGTAAATATGGGACACATATCAATCATGTGCAATTCAGCCTCATTCTTCCAATCATCATCTTCATCCTGACTTTCGGCCATTAGTTTGCAAAGTCCTTTCCCTTTGATGATAGTTGCTGGTTTAAATTCTAACTCATACTCCTGCAAGGTTGTCACCCAGTTTCCTCTTCTCTCTTCTAACTCTTTCTACATGAAAAGAGTTCGGACTGCCGGGTGTGGAACAACTACTTTGGTTTTGGTCTTTAAGTATATATGGACTTAATTATTTTACCACCTTGAAAACTGCATATGCTTGTTTATCAACTGTGGGGTAATTCAATTCAACACCTTGTAACCCAGTGCTCATAAATTATATGGGGTATTCATCTCCCCCTTCTTCTTTCTGCGTGAGCACTGCTGCTAGCGAGTTGTCTGAAGCAAAAGTGTATAGAATGAAATCTTTCTCAAAATTAGGAATTTTGAGAGAAGGTGCATGGGCTATTGCCGTTTTAATTTTATTGAATGCACTTTTCTCTAAATCAATCCATTTAAATTGAACACATTGCTTGACCATTTGTTGCAAAGGTTTGACTATTTGAGCGAAATCAGACACAAACCTTAGCACAAAGCTGATTGTCCCCATGAAATATTGCATGCCTTTCTTATTATGGGGTAAAGGGATCTGTGCTATAGCTTTAATCCTTTCTGGGTCTATGGAGACCCCCTTCTAAGAAATTATGTGACCCAAAAGCTTTCCTTCTAATACAATGAAAACACATTTCTTCGGATTCAGAGAGATTCCATATTTCCAACATCGATAAAAAAATTGCCTTAGATGAAAAATATGTTCTTCTCTTTTCTTGGAGAAAACTGCAACATCATCCAAATAAACCACCATGCTGTAACCAATTAAACCACGGAAAGTTATGTCTATCGCCCTTTGGAATGTTGCTCCAATGTTAATAAGACCAAAGGGCATTCTTCTGTACGCAAAAGTCCCCCATTTAGTTCTGAAAGTGGTCTTCAATCGATCTTGTTTTGCTACCAACACTTGGTTTTAGCTTGAAAATCCGTCTAGCAGAGAGAACAGCTCGAAGCCTGAGACCATCTGCAATATCTGCTCCATGGGCAGGACTGGGTAGTTATCTTTGTCCGAGGCACGATTTAGATTTCTGAAATCCACACAAAGTCTAATTTCGCCAGACTTCTTTCTCACTGGTACCAAATTTGCAACCCACTCCGAGTGTCTCACTCTAAATGTAATCTTGGCATCAAGGATCCTCTTTACTTCATTTTGAATCAGAGGTTCTAATTTAGGATGCATCTTCCTTAAGGGTTGTTGAAAAGGTTTGACTCCTGCTTTAATTGGGACTACATGTTGTATAATGCGGGTGTCGTAAGTCTTAATATCTTCATATGTCCAAGCAAAGATATCCTTATATTGTTTAAACAATCTAATGAACTTGCTTCTTTCCCCTAGTGAGCAGTACTTTCCCAAGTTTACATATTTGGGCTCCGCTTCTAACCCCAGATTTAACATCTCAAATTGCATAGATGAACTGCGCGTTTTGACATTTGCTGGTCTTTTGAACTTGTTATTCAGATCAAACATTCCTTCGAAGGTTCTAACCCCTTTGGGTATAAATTTCCCATTTTGGAGATTCGCTTGATGTTCCTCGCCATCAATTACAGAACCTTTGAAATTCTCATCATTAGTTAGAAACTCTAGGATTTGTGGATTGTCATCGAACACTCTCAGACTAGTGATGTTGTCGGGTACGACAGGCCTAAAAATCAATTCAATTGTACATCTATTATTAGTAGGAACAAGCCTTGCAGCTGAAGTAGCTAACAAGTCAGCTGCCGCATTTTTCAACCTAGGAATTGAATTAATGTTAAATGCATCAAAATTTACTATGAGGTCCAAAACTTCACTTTGATATCCTTTTAAATGTGGTGATAAACAATGAATTGTGTTTCGCACCTATTTAACGATAATTTCAAAATCACCATAAACTTTTAAATTTTTTACTTTGAAGTCAATTACCTTTTTCAAACCCTGGAATAATGCTTCGTACTCGACTGCGTTATTGGTACATTCAAATTCTAATCTACAAGAAAGAAAATGTTTCAATGTTTTATGGATCGATCAAGATACAACCAGCTCCTGATCCTTCCTGAGTTTTTGAACCATCAAAATATAAAACCTAAAACCTATCTGCTAATTCTATTGTACTAGTGCTACTTTCTACATATGTAAGTTAACTATGTTATAGTCAATTTTATCAGCCTGCGAAAACTGAAGGAGCTCGGGTTGTGTATCTGATCCAATGTTGGCTTCTTCCACTTGGTAATTTCCTGGTTCCAGTTCAATAAAATAATTTCCCAAAACTGAATGTGAAAAATTTACCAATTCATTCTTCCCTTCTAGCTGCATTACATTATACTTCATATGTGGCTCTCTTAATACTTTAATATGATTCTGACAGTTGTTATAAGGAAACCATAAATGTGACCAGTTAGTAGCAAAATAACCATCTAGCTTCGCAGACCATTCCCTGCTCAGAATTAGGCCATAAGCCTCAGGGATATCCACTACCATAATGTCTATAAATTGGCACACTCTTTCATCTACAGCTAAACGTATCAGTACATCATTCATATCTCCCACTACCTTCATTGCTGTTCTATCCAATTGTATGATTTTTCTTGCAGAAGGCGTGGCTTGTCCATTTATCTTTTTATAGACCAAAAGAAGCATAACATTTGCAGCTGCTCCAGAGTCTACTAGACAGTTGTGCACATTGTGATTAAAGATCTCGAAAGTGAGTAGAAATGGTAATGTTCTGGATTTGGATTCCCCCCTATACTTGCTTCATTGATCTCTTCCTCAAAATGAATATTATCTTGGGGTTTATGTATGGGTGCATCAAAGGCTTCCAAGAGCTTCTTTCTCTATTATGGTAAACTACACATTTCGAATGTAATATCTGTATCCGGATATTCTCAATGATTACTCAATTGAATAATCAACCAATGGAAAATATTGAATAAATATTAAAGATTAATGATGATAAAAGATTACAAAGGGAGTGCCANTTATTATTTAAGTTTGTTACATTGCATTTAGGTTCATGATGCTTTGTCCTCAAAGCATATTTTATAAAACTCTTTTATAATTTAGATATTGTAAGTAAAACCATGGGTTATCGTAAAACCATGGGCTATTTTACTTGTCTTTTTTACTTTTCCCCTTTTATTTCTTTGTTGATAATTTTTTTTTATTCTTCATTTTTCCCTCTTTTATTGATAATTATTTTTATTATTTTGATTTTTTTTCTTCATTTTTCCCTCTCATTATCGCTTCATATTTCGAGTGGAATTAATACTTCTTCAATGAAATTCAAATGACCAAAGGCCAATTTTTTGTCAAAAAACAATTTTTACCAGAGAAATTCTGAATATGGATGGCTAAAAGCCATTGTGAGGTCAAAGACCTAAATTCAAGGAAACCTTGATCATTTTGGACAAAAGCCGGAGATCAGCAGAAGCCCTAGGAAGGGTTGGATCTAATACCAATGTAATATCCGTATCCGGATATTCTAAATAATTACTCCAATGAATAATCAACCAATGGAAAATAATTCCATATTGAAAATATTAAATAAATATTAAAGATGAATAATGATAAAAGATTACAAAGTGAGTGCCATATATATATTAATTGTAAAGGCACTTTGGCTACCATCTATAAAAGGATGCGTCATTTTAGAATAGTTTACTAATAACCATTTATTAATTATTAATATCAATATATATTAATATTAATAATATATATATATATATATATATATATATTGTTTGTTTGTTTGTTGTTATTATTTAAGTTTGTTACATCGAACAAAGAAATATTGCCTTTAGTCTTTTTTATATCCTCTATTATATCGTACCCCATCTCACACTCTGTTGAACTTTTCTTGATACTTTCTACCTTATTTTTTGCAGTCTTTACTGGCTTACTGATTGAGGGGACGCTCTGCCTTGTTATGACCAAATCAGGTATAGTTTGAGTATTATTTTTTATTTTCTTCACGTTCTCCTGAAATTTCTTAATTTTGGGCAGTAATGTATTATCCTCAATCAGTGGACCCTTGCTTCTTGTTGTAACATTTACAGCTGATAGTTGTATTTCCTCAGTAAGTTCTTCATCCTCTAACCCCAACATGGGTGCACAATCCCACAAAATCATGGTAGTTTCCTCTGGTTCCTCCTTCGATCCATGAGTCTTTTCCTCTTCGACCACAACTTCTGTTAATTTAGAATCTAGCAACTGATTCATAACCAAAGTCATGGAGTTAATCCACTGTAGGAAGTTCCTTTCGGAGTGGGGTTGTTGATGAAATGTGCAAAATTTTTCCATTCCAACTTCAGTTAAATTCGGAGCAGACAGACTGTGCGTGGGTGAATGGAATAGGCCACTTTCATCTCTTCTCTTGTAATAAGGCTTGAAATGTTTCTTTGCTTCCTTCTCTTTCTCCATGTCAATGATTTTGTTGGATAACTTCTGTACCATTTTGACCACATTTTCTAATTCATGAGAATGTTCATCCTTGGGCCTTGTCAACAACAACGGTTTTTTACCACCAAAATTTCGTACTTCTGGTTCTACAAAATATTTATTTACACTTTCAAGCTCAGCTTCTATTTTTTTAGCCTCCTCATAAGTTTCCACCAAGGAAGGCTTTACTAATATTTTAACAAACATTGCTATGTCAGGGCCAAGGGCTGAAGTGTAATATTCAATTAAAGTATCTTCAACAGGATTTATGGCAGCGGTGAAATTATTTAAATGTGCAGCAAATCTCTGACTAAAATATTGCACTTTCTCTTTCTTTTCTTTCCTTAGATCAAGTAATTCCTACATCAAGGAAACAATAGTTCTTTGGCTCCCAAACTTGTTCTTAAACCATTTTTCAAAAGTATTCCATTCGGTGATTGAATTTTCCTGTAAGCCAAAATACCATGACACCGCTTTACCTTTAAGAGTGTGCGGGAATAGTCTACACACCATGTCTTCATGCTCTACATCCAAACCTTCTAAGGATAAGAAAAAGCTCTGCATGTGATCATCTACAGGAATTCCTTCTCCCGGATCAAATTTAGTCAATGACTTTTCAGGATTCTGCGGTAAAGCATGTAATGGAGGTGTCAGGGCGAGTGGAGAACTGGCCCTCCAAGATGGTGCTGGATTACACTGATTTGCATTCAGATTCAGAGGTGCATTTCTGGCCATGATTCATCTAGGAGATTGAAACGGAGACCGAAGAGGTGAACTGTACAGGGATTCAGGTCCTAATTGATTAAGAGGTTGGTCAATTTCTTGTAAGGATAAATCTACCAACTCTTCAAAATTTCCTACTAAGACTGAATTTCTTGTGTAAACCAGATCCCTTCTACGAGCTGGTCTTCTTGGTAAGTCTAGAATATTTGACAATCCTCTAAACTTCTTTGCATATGATCATGTAATTCTCCTTAAATCTTTTACTACTTCAAAAGAAACAGGATAAAAGTGCTCTCAATCTTCTAACTCAGGGTTAACTCTTCCTTCAGGAATGGAGCCTTTAGGAAAACTAGTTTCTAAACTATCAATGGTGAACTGATCTTGAGAAAACAGATTTCCTCGGCCAGCCATGCACTAGCAGCCCTCGTTCTAGCGCCAAAACTGTTGATGCCTAGAAAATCCCAGGTACTGACAGTAGGGATTCTCCCCATTAACCATTCCCAATTAGATCGTTTATCGTTTGGTGTGGGGAATCCGTCCGGTTAGCGACCCAGCTACCGTAGAATTAAATGAGAGTTTAAATCTTATTTTACCAGTTGCGGCCTAGTCCACCGTTTATGTGTGTTTTTTTATTGTTTTATAAGTGATATGCAAGTGCTTAAATTAAATGTAGATGATCAGGAAGCAAAGACTTCACAATGTGATGCGTAGGTTCTTACCTCCCATCTTATTCCCTTTGTTACTAAATCATAGAAAGCAAATAAAAGCTATGATAAACTAAATTATCCTATCTAACCTATCCCCATGGAGCAAGATTATTATTTGTGTGAGTAATGTACTGTATTTTATGCACAAAGAATTTTTACAGATAGCTGATATAATTCAGAACACATAAACACAGTAGAAATTAACATAGAGATAGCTTAGTGTTTGTTAAAACATTCATTACATCACTTGCTGCATAAGCTTCATAACAATGAAAGAAAATCATTCACAGCATAGAAATAGTTCAGAAGTTAGAACAATCTCACAGATTTATAGAGTAAGATAAAACATAAATAGTTCTATATTCAGCCATCTACACAACATGCATTTGAAACTCCAATAGCTCATTCTCCAACAGAATTTTGATCCTCTTTATTATAACAAGAAATAATTCTTCTTACAACAAGTATTTCATATATTAGAGCTAGAAAAGTCCCTCTCTCATTCGATTCTACTTATATTTATACATTGCAAAATGACCTTTGGTCTCCCTGCCCTTTGGGCTTCCTTAACTTTCAGTTACATAAAGTTTGTCTTTAGTGTGTTCAAAAACTAAATATAAAATATTACAAATATATCCATGTGTGAATGGGACAAAACCACTTAAGTGGACCCATTCAAACTATTTATGATTTGCTTCTAGGATGAAGCATCCGAGGCAGATGTCTTGAATTTTGTGGGCTCTAAAAATTTGACCGTGACCTCATGCTTGGACAGCTGGCCTTTTATGTCTGCTACTCTTGCAGGGGTCACTCTCAGCAAATATTCTAGTAGACAGTTACTAACTGCTGCTTGGGCCACTAAACTCTTTATCACCTTTTCATCTAAACCTTTAACCACCTGAATATTTAACTCATCTTCTTGCAGCTTATCCTTGAGTTGTTTTAAGTGTTCTTCATGTGCTGGAAATTCCTGTAGCCTTTGTGCTGAAGAGGTCAGACATTTGTTGTGAGTTGTAAGCATCTTCTTGTAAAATTCTGCACATCCGTCCATTGTCTTTTCCACTACTTCCATCGGCCTCTTAGCAGCTCTACTATTGAAATTTACAATATCATATTCGATCTGTAAATTTTCTGGACTTTTTACAGGTGTGTTTTCTAGATGCTCTATGTTTGTCTCTAACCATGTCAGCTGGCCTTGTAGAGTCTCTGCAATTTCCTGGGTTCTATCCTTGAATTTACTAGCCACTGTTGAGATCTCCTGCAGTCGATTTTCGGCTTGCTTGATCCGAAAAACTTCTTTTGTGAGCTTGACCTGTACTTGATACATTTTTCTTCTAAGTAAGAGAGCATTCTCTCTTAGAGTTGCTATGTCTATTTTCCTTTCATTGGATGCCTTCAAAAGCACTTCCAGGGAACTGTTCTACGCTTCAAGTTCTATGATTCAAACTCTGTGCTCCTCTGCTTGCTGATCAACTGTGGATTTGTGAACTTCCATTTCTGCTATCTTGCTCTCTAACTTATGCTTCTCCCTATCAAGGGTCACGTTTGACTGTTTCAAATTATCCCTTTCTTCCCCTAGGATTTTGTAATCTTGATAAAGCTTCTCAAAGTCTGAAAGAGTAGCTTCATATTTTCTCTTAGACTCTCGACCTATTCTTTCCTCCTTCCTTAAAACCTCTTTCATTTCTGCCATTTTACCCTTATATTGATCAAGGGTTTTAGTGAGCCTACTAATATTATGAGCATTTGCAGTTGCAGTTGCAACAACCATGGAGGCCATTTGCTTGGGATGTTCTTCTACATTTTTTACGACCATCTTCTCAGTCACTGTGGTGATTCTGGGTTGAGTTCCCATCTTTAAATTCTTCTCAGTCTTCCACACAATAGCCTTCTTTTTGGGATCAAAATATACATCTTCCAAGCATGCAACTTCATGTTGTTTAGATGGGGTAAATGGCACTAACCCCAGTTCAACCATCGGGAGATGCCCTCAAGTAAGTATATTGCTTGAAGTGGAAGGGAAGTTCTTTGGATTGTCCCAAGTAGGACTTTGTCCCTGATTTTCACCATCCAGGTCTTCTTGATCTTTCTTCCTTTGTTATTTTGTGGCCTCTCCCTTGTTTTGTGCTTGTTGCTATGGATTTTGAGCTTCTTGAGCTATTGATCTTTCCAACTCTACAATCTTTTCTTTAATCACTTCTTCTTTCTTTCTCTGCTCTTCTTCTTGCTCCTTTCTGGAAGTTTCTTCTTTCTCTTTTCGGGCAGCTTCTTGCTCCTCCTTTTCTTGCTGGGATTCTTTAGCTAAAATTTTTCTTGCACCTTCTGCCAATCTACGAGCAGTCTCTTCTTTTTGTTTTCTTGCAGCTTCTTCTTCTTGACCCTTTGATTCTGGAAAACTAATGCTACTACTGCCTGTTATCCCTAAAGTTGGACCTAGACTACGGGATCCAAGCTTAAGGAAATCTTTAAGTCTGATAAAGACCAAATCAAAATAAAATCAAACCAAAATACAGACAAAAATAAGACTTGAGGCTAGTATCATAGGTTTGTACAGTTTTCAGGAATAAAATCACAATACAATTTATGTATATACAGCTGGTATATATCACAAACTATTAAATACAATTATTCACAGAAAAGATCAAAGTGTTCAACAGGTTGGTGAGACAATAATGGCTGAGATGGCATGTATGAGTCTTTTCAAATAGCATAACATGCAAAACAATACTTCATGCAAAGGATTCTATGATCCTGAGATAAAAAGTGTAACTACTATTGTTTATCAAATAAAAGATAACTGTTATCTTCAATGAGAATTACAACATGGATTATTAATGACCACAGAAGCAAAAGAATCATCAAAGACAACAATTCATAAAGTACAATGGCAAAACATCATTATATCACTTTCATAAATAGAACCTGTGAAGCTGTAAAGAGCTTATGCTAAGTGAAATCTGGTTCAGTACACATCCAGCATAGTCCCAAAACTACCAAGCAACCAACCCCCCTTCTGTGTTCTCCTGAAAGGAAGAACCACCCCCCTTCTACTAGCTCCATGGATCTATTTATATCAAAAATCTTCTATCTTAAACTAACTATAGATCCTATAAACATGGATCGACCCCCTACAAAATGGGACATCAAATCCCCTTCAACATGATTTTGCATACATGTGTCTTACAGCTGTGGTTCTTGAGTTTAACAGATGTAGACAGTGTGAATTGTCTTCACCAACAGAGCCTGGTTTGTTATCATCTTGATTGCTCTCGACATCACTTAGATATATACAATCATACTTTTGTCGAGCCG
>LPNX010539147.1:581867-601217 GCA_001517045.1 Pseudotsuga menziesii | reverse complement strand
CAATGGTCCTTCATGCCTCCAAAAAGAGTAGATTTTCCTCAGTAAGTGCCCAAGCTACATTTTTGTTGATATTTACAGAGATTAACATCATGAACACAAGGGTAATGGTTGATCCAATAAGGATCCATGAGCTCCAATTCTGCTTCAAGTTCTGCTTTTAGTTCAGCCATCTCTGAATGTCGTGATGCAGAGTCCATTGTTACAACACTATGTGTATATCTATCACTTTCTTCATTAAAATATCCTCTGACCATGCTTCTAAACAGCTGCTGGGTCTCAAAACCCACTATGCAGTACTTGTCCTCTGTTTTATCCAACTATGCATTCTGCGTATTATGAAATTGAACTGTTTACAATACATGCTTTTTGTAAGAATATATTTCCCAGTATCAAAACTCAACCTAGGTTATCAGTCTGCTCAAGTTGATATCTGAGCTTCTCAGTTTTGTTCTTGCTTGAAGTAATAAGAAGCAGTACACCATCTCAAAATCCAAGTTTTGAAAGAAACGCTCTGTAGGTGCTGATAGATCTGCTTATGCTAAACTTACGGTACATGACATTTATCTCCATTGACACAGCAAGATCGAATATGATTACAAAGAAGCTCATAACATAGCTGCCACTTGCTGGATCTGGACAACAAGCTCACGGGTAGGTTCTAATACCAAGACAATAGGCCCATCGCCTGGAACTAAATAAGGTTATGCATTTACATGAACAACAGCAGATAAAAGATATGCCAGTGTCTTTCCACAATGAACAGTTCTGGAATTTGCTTTATTCCTTGCTGAATAGTTTTTTGACACTTCCATTACTTTCCTCGCCAATAGTCAATACTATAGGTTCATCAGAATCATGTCCATATAAATACCCCTGTTTCCATTGCTCCAGATGTTGAAATATAAGCTGGGCATCAACATAGTAAACGCAGTAACTGTGAAAAGCCTTCCATCTTCATCTTTAAATCAGTCCCCAAGTCAGAAAGAAGAAGTGCTGTGGCCTGAGAGCATGTCTCATGGAAAGAGTCTTTATCTACAGCTCCCCCTTTCTCAGCTGTGTTCACGAATTGCTGTAGAAGGTGCAGAAACCTACTAACCATTATCTCGTTGAATTCATAATATCAAATGCATGACCAGCTCTATCTATCTTCACAACGAGATTTTTTTTTTCCACCAGAAACAGCAGATTTTGATATTCTGTCATTAAAATGCTGCCAGCTTGGAAGGACGCTGCCAGTTTGTAAACAAAAATCACCCTGTACACATACTCTTTTGCAGATTCATGGGTTCTTAGTTGATGAACGGAAATTTTAATGCTTTTAGGTAACCAAGGGAATCATAAGGGCAAGCAATCAATCATAAAACATAAAACAAAAACAACAAAAAACCAATCCAAATAAAAAATTTGGCAATAAGAAGTAGGAACAACCCTAGAGATAACACTGCCTTTAAATCCAACTATTGAGATCTTCCTTTTAAGCCGCCTATTCAAAGCGGTCATGTTGCAAATATTCCTGTACTTTTCTTCATCTTTGTCCACATAATCTGCATATTCAAAATTTGCCTGAAGGAGGGCTCGATGGGCAGCAACCTTACCTTGTGAGTCATTCCTATGAAAGCTCTTTTCTCCGAAGTGAAAGCTTTCCAATTCCTTAATAAACTCTAGAGCACTCTTGATGTTATAAAACTTATAACACCCACATAAAAAGGTAGTGGTGGAAACATAGCTTTTTTAGATCAAACAAGTGACTTCCAAAGCCATCCAAGAAAAGATGTCTCATAGATTCCTTATGAACTATGTAATCTGTAGCATATCTTGGCAGCAATGAGGGTGCTTTAGTTCCCCCATACATCCTAAGGTATGTGCCCTCTTTAGAGAAGAAGTAATCCCCAAAATCTTTGATAGATGCCAAAGCCCCTTCAGATAGGCACTTACACTCCTACAGAAAAATTAGTTGGTACAGAGGCATCAGGAACTCTCCACAGATTAGCTAGTAGTGACTGTGGTATTTGTGGGCCCCTAGTATCTGATGTAAATAGGAGATTTACCTCCTTTCCATTGGAAGGTGAGTCTCTCAAACGAGTGAAAGCAAAGTATACAATCAATAAAAAAGGACCCCATGTAGAATTCATATTTTCTTGAGTGCAAACCTTCTTGGGACGCAGTAATGGAAGTAGATAGATTATTGGCTACTATATCATCCCAATTGAAAATTGTGCCTTTCATGGCTACATAGTAAATCAGTGGGATCCATCCAAACTTATAAGTTCTACCATCAACTCTGCCGAAAATCCTACTCAGCATCAGTACTACCATTCTGTATGGGGTACGTAAATGAGCAGTTTTGTATTCTTGGATTGCTTGTTCCTGAAAGTCTTCCCTTCAGCTACCATCATCTTTGCTGTAGCTATGTAATCAAATTTTATATTTTTGACCCAGTCAGTTGTCATGCTAATTTCTGACGTAGCTAGACTGTATGCTTTTGCTATATATCCAAGTGTGAAGGATGCAAATCCTTTGTCCTCCACGTTTTTCATTATCATCCCTACTACATCCACTTTGGGTAGAATCCATCCAATGACCTCTACGCAAGGGAACATCTCTAGCCTAATGGATACCTTGGTGATTCCAGATCTTAGTATATTATCATATAAGGCTAGGTCTTCCAACCCTGCCTCTGGAACCTTCTTCTCCACAAGCATGTGGTAGATTTGACCCAATTTGAACTCGAATTCTGCCCCGGTGACTGACTTTGTATCTTTGTAGATTATTTCTACCCTTGGTGTGGGTGAAATTTCTGCATCTGAGTCAGAATCTACGATCTTTGCCTTCTTTTTCCCCTTTTTTGTCATGCTTTCTGGCATAAGCTGTGACTGCAATAACACAACAAAAATGTTTCAGCATTTATATCATTAAACAACTTATGCATTCGAACGAGAAAATAAATGACTATGATATGCTTAGGCAAACCGCTTAAGAAACAACACTAGTATTCTACATTACCCCGCTATCCTCGCCCATCGGGATAAGAAAAACACCCCGCAACTCAGTAGGTCAAAACTTAGGTAGCAAAACCCCGGCACAGGCCAACTTCGGCCTCTAGACTCTAGAATGGAAAAAATAACTCAAACTCCTATGATACCCTTCTACCCACAGACACGAAAATTCTAAGCAGCTCACAGCCTACAAGCAGTGCTTCGAGGCTTGACAGTGGCGATGCCCTAGGTTCAAACCACCAGGCTCACATCCCACGGCTGGAAGATACAATACCAAAACCTACAGGGTTTGCTTGAAATGAGGAAGTCACAGCCTCTACTATCCCCTGAAGGCAAGAAACAGGTTAGCTCCATGTCAACAAAAAGCTCGGGCCTCTGGAGATTCATCATGATCTAATATGTTTTGCAGGAAAAACACCTCCAAACTACAAGGTGAAGGTCCAAGAGAAGGTAAGGTGGCCACGACAAGTTTAAAACCTTGAAAAGGGAACACCGAGACCTAAAAAGAAGGGGGGAACACCCTTTTAAACCTAAAAACAAAATACCTACCCTCCCCTACACAGCATATCGACAACTAACAGCTTGAAGCTCAACTCAAATCACAAAACCAACGGAAGGTAAACAGAAACCTACCTGGCAAGCGACATGCTAGACACGCAGTCGTAGATGCTTGGGTTGATGTGCCACGTGAGCTCCAATGGCGGTTTCTACCACTCACGCTAAAGTCTCGAACGGGATAAAAATCACGACTAATAGTTTTCAAACTTATGGTAAATCACACAGTGGTGAACAAAACCTTTCAACCAACGTATAAATAGATATCCATGGGTAAAAACCAATAAAGACAGTAGGTGGGCTCTTAAAACCGCATGCGTAAGTTAAAACGTTGTTGGCGCCAAACATAGCACATCGGACGGTTGTTGATAAGTCAAAATGAAAGCAACTCTGACATCGTTGGCTCTATTACCCCAACACGACCGCAACTATCTACTCTAAACCCAGCAAGAAGCCCGCCTTCCATCACGGCTTTGGCAGTCAAAAGGCATCGAAAAGCAATCATGGAAGGCTGTCGTCGTACCAGCTCGACAACGAAAATTCTTTTGCGGAAGCAGGCTTGTTGAGGATTGGGTGGCCGACGAAGAACCTTCTCCACCATTGCGGTAGAAAAGAGAAATGTCTCCCTACGTAGCGGATCACACAAAAACCAAAGACAAGGATCGGGAAGAAAGTGAAAAACATCCGTCATAGCGACAAAGAAACAACAAAACCACCCGACGAAGTGGGACAAAAAGGATCGGAAGGAGATCCGACATTCAAATCACGATCCCACCTATCGTTGCGGCTTCGATCTCCGAAAGCTTCCGATGTAGCGGGGAAAAAATGATCGATTGCGCTTTAGACACATCCTTCGCTTTAATGGCTTGAAAGGCACAATCGATCCGTTATTGCGACTAGATTCTCCACAAACTTCCACTACAGCGGCTCCAACAAAACAAGCGAAGCCCAATAAAAAGATCAGCCACTGTAGCAGCTACAGACTCGAGAAACCATCTGCTATAGCGGATTAAACATGAAGATCCATCTGTTGTAGCGGCTCACAAGAAAAATTTTTGACTTAGTGAAAAAACCAAAATCTTGAAACTTTCCCATGATAAAAACAATCCATAAATATTGGATTTCAAAATTCAAATTGCCTAAGAAGCAAAACTAAAATTTAAAAAGGGGGACCCTAAAAAAATGCTAAATTTTTTGGGGGTAGTAGTTGCAGCAACAACAAGAAGATATAAGCAATTGCCGATGTAAGAGAAATTCTCCACCCAACAATAAGAATCAACTATAGATACCACGCCCAAGCTAGGCTATGAGGACACTAGGGTGAGGAAATACCTACAAGCCCCTCTCTCTCTCTCTCTCATGGTTAACCAATATTCTCACCATTGAGCACTGCATGCATCTCATTCATGCATCTTAGCCATGTAATTCTCTTCCATTGCCCCACACAACATAAGGAAGGCCTATTTTTTCTCTTCTCAATAGTTTATAGCAGTATCCCCTTACAATGATTTTCAAAGTGTGTAGAAAGAGTCCAACCCACTATATGCTTTTAGAGAACCTCTTGCAAAATCAATCCATGGATTCTCAAGCATCCATGAGTGGAAAATAAACAATGGAAAAAGGTTCCTATCTTTCCTAGCCTCTATGCTCACCTACAACCATCCTCTTCACTCTAATATCTAAACTTTCCTCCTCATAACACTAAATTTTGGTTAATTTCATAGTCTAGTAATTGGAAATGAAAAAACAGCATGAAAACTACGAAAAAGATACATAATGCATGAATTCTGCATGGAAAATGAGTGATGGACTCTAATGGAGATGAGAGGATTGGTGAAAAGACAACTAACATTACTTGTGACCATAGAGGGAGTGACTCTTACAATTATCATAAAATTATATTCATCCCATGCTTCCATAACTACAAGAGAAAACTTTCGCACCAATCTCACACATGCATTAAATGATGGGATTTAATAAGTCAAAATGAGGTAAGTGGTCCATTTAGGGCACATGGCATAAATGGATGAGTTCTAAGGTTGACAATTGGAAAAAGAGGATGCATTCTCCCATAGGTACTCATTCCTCTTCCTTTTGAGTGGAATCATAACCCCTCTAGTGCTCTTTACACAACCATCTTGGACCATTTTATTATTTTCCAGCATAATATTTACATAGCCTTTAAGTCATCATGACATGCCAACCACATGGCCCATATATATATTTTTGCATTATACATTGCTATCCATTCACTAGTTGGGCCTTGGCCTTGAACTCTACACTAGGCATCTTTACTAACAACCTTAGAATGTGCTATGGGCAGGTGGAAAACATGATGTTATGAGATGTCGAGTAAGAGATGTGCATACCTGAAGAAATTTATGCATTGGATAGGGACATACTTGTGTGACTCTCTAATATTTAATGGGACGAGATCAATTAACATATTTTAGAGTTGATAGAGGAGTGTGCATGAGAAGAACAATGGCTCCTGGTGATAATCATCATCATGAAATGAGCCCTTGCAAACTTGTGGGTTGCAAATAAAGACAATATATGAACAAGGGAATAGGTGGTAAAGAGCATGCCATCTTAGGATTTGGAATTGGTAAACAAATATAAGGGGACAAGATAATGACGAGTGCATATGCTTTGGCTAGAGGAGATGGGATGAAAAGAACTTCCTAGTACAGTTTGATGTTGTGTATAAGCTAGTATGTGTAGGATGAGACAACAGGAGGAACAAAACACTGGGAAGTTATACAAAAGTAAGTCTATACAACATTTAGATTTACTTCAGAGAATCCCATGTTGTTTGGGACTTTGAAGGAAATTAAAGACTCCATCTTTCATGATAAGGCACATCATATAAATCAAGCACACAAAGGTAGTGCGACACATATCATAAGAAGCTTGAGAATTTGAAAGATCCCATGCACTAATAGTATATGAAGGTAGATGAGCCAAAATAAGAAGATGAACAAAGAAACATAGATATTAAGGATTCCATTGGATAAAAATAGGTTAGAGGAAAAGATCTTGAGAACAATACTCCTTGTAGACAACCTTTAAAAGTAAAGAATGGAATATTGGAATAAATTTAGAACCTAAAATGGAAATTATTGGAGGTTACTGTTGATCGGGATACTATCACCTAGGTAGTTGACTTACTAAAAGAGAATGAAGATCCAATTTTTTTAGGAGATGAAGGGGATTGCAAGAACCCTAGGAAAAGTGAAGTTTCAATTGGAACATGATTCCAAGCTAGTGAAAAAATGACCATATTGGTTGAATCAGAAATATAAATACCAAGTGAAGTAGGAACTTGACATAATATTGAGTGTAGAAAAACATTTTCTAGTAGAAGAATCGAAGTATTCCTATGTTAATTCAAAATAAGAAGACACGGGAAATTTTGATTCGTGTTGACCTCAGATCTTTGTATGCATCCTACATACACAATATTTTTTGCCACAACATTTATAGATGAAATATTAGAGAATGTGGAAGGAACATAAGCTTATTCTTAATTGATGGATTCTCAGGATATTGTCAGGTTAAAATCATAGATAAAGACAAAATAAAGACAATCTTCGTTACCGAGTGAGGGTCATTCACTTATAATGGCATGCCATTTGAATTGAAGAATACACTTGTATTCTCAAGAATTATTGTTGTTGCATTCAAACAATTCATACATAATTTCTTGGAGATTTATTTAGATTATTGGACCGTATTATGTATGTTAAGGAATCATATACAAGTGTTGATGCTGCTGATGTTAGATATATGCAAAAAGTTTCATATTTCATTGAACTTGTAGAAGTGTATTTTTGGCACCCCATTTGGAGTTATGCTAGGATATGTCTATAAGGAGGGATTAGTGGTATACCAGGCAAAGATAGTTGTGATTGTGGACATGCCCCCTACATCTATAAAGGTCCTCTATGCCATACTTGGACATACAAGGTCTTACAACAAATTTATTAGGAATTATGCATGTGTTACAACACCACTAAATAAACTTTTAAAAGAGGTGAAATTTATCTAGAGTCCAAAAGTGCCAAGGAGCTTTTGATGCTAGTATTCCTTGTTTGGACAAAATTGTTGCACGTGCACATTCATGTTTCAATGATTATATTTGACACAAAGCTTACACAACCATGAAAAAGGCAATATTGAACATCCTATTTCTTTTTTAGTAGACAATTATTTGATGCAGAACAAAAATACACAACTATAGAAAGAGAAGGCCTTGTAATGGTGTATGCATTACAATTTTTTTAACATTACCTTTTGGGTAATGCATTTAAGATTTTCATTAAAATTATGCACATAAATTTAAAGCGAACAAGCCATGTTAGGGGAAGGATTT
Organism: Pseudotsuga menziesii; assembly: GCA_001517045.1. NCBI lineage: Eukaryota > Viridiplantae > Streptophyta > Pinopsida > Pinales > Pinaceae > Pseudotsuga > Pseudotsuga menziesii. The sequence goes on along the minus strand of LPNX010539147.1, from coordinate 593,291 downwards.
GTAAGTGATTGTTATTATTTCAAGAATTTGATCTTGAAGTGATGGTTAAGCCTATGAAGCACAATGTGGGACCTTATCACTTGTTTAGGTTGGAGTCATGAGAGAGTGGAGGTAGTGTGGACAATGATTTGTCTGATGCACGTTGATTATGGGTTGAAGCAATACCGGATTAATTCAAGGAGATTGCAAAGTTCTTAACGACTAGGAAGGCATTTGAGAACCATACCTATGCACCACAACAACAACTAGCAACTTGTCCTTTGGTTTACCAACTAATTACGAGGTAGCTACATAAGATTCACATGGATGGGATCCTACACAAATGTGTCTTTGAACATGAACACGATGCACTTATTCGTGAAGCACATGAAGGGCTTGCTAGTGGACACAGTGCAAGAAAAACAACCAAGAAAATATTGCACGCAGGATTATAGTGGCCCTCATTGCATCATGATGTTAAAGAATTGTAAGAGATGTAAAGATTATCAACATGTGGGAAAACCATCTAGAAGGAATGAATTGCCTTTGTTCTTGGTGGTGGCATTGGAACCATTTGAGAAATGGGCATAGATTGTGTTGCTTTAATCAATCCCTTTCCGTGGATAACTAGAGAACACTGTATTAACATTGCAACTGGGTACTTAACGCATTAGGGTAAAGTTGCATTGGTCAAAGATTACATTGTATAAATTGTTGCATGATTTATTTTTTAGAATACAATAACAAGGTCTGGTTGCCCAAGAGTTTTGATGGGTAATAAATGCACAGAATTCATCAATGCCACAATCATAGCATTAAATCAATAATTTATGATTCATCATTATAAAGGTACACCATACTATCCACATGTTTATGGGATAGTGAAATAAGATTTTGGAATATGCCATAGCAAATATTTGTAATGTGGAGCAAAGACCCTATTTTGCAATTTTGAAGACCATACACACAATGGGCCTTTACATGCATAACTTTGCTCTGGCATTGAGTTTAGCCTGCACACTAAGTTTGGTGCTATGTGCCCTTTTCCTATTCTACACACTACATTATATGAATGTAAATAGAAGCGGTGCACTAATTTATCCTTGAATTAGAGGTTGTGGTGTAGGAAGCTACGATCGTTGTAACTTGTAACTAATTTGGTATGTATATAAAAGAATGTAATTGACATAACGAGGGTTTGATAATTATGTATTACGATTTTCATTTAAATTTTTGTATCAAAGATTGTATGGAACAAGGAAAAATAGGGTTTGAAGCCCTCAATCATTCTATGGAGTCATAACTAGTTTGTATGGACTGAATAGAAAAGACCTTGCGATGGTTCACCCTCTAAATTTTTCGTGGAGTGAATAGAAAAGACTTTGCGGTGGTTCCCCCTTAATTTTTTTTTGTGTTATGTATTAATCTAGATTTCAATTGGATGCAAATTAATAAGTTTCCATGTACATATTATATTTTCTTACCATTCAAATATGTTCTTGTAATGTTCATTAATGTCTCAGGTGAGACCTTATCCTTGTTGACATGTTAAATATGTTGAAGGGTATTGGGTATGCTAATACTAAGGAACTTCACTGTTGGCCTAAGTTTAGAACCTAGAGCCTGACATTATCGTCAATAATGATGAACCAAAAAGGCGACTAAGGTAAACCTTAACTGGCTTAAAAAATTGTCAAAGCACCTTTTTACATTTGCTCGACACATTCTCTCTCACATAGTTGAATTATTTACAAATTTAATTAAAAAACTAGAATTTAACAAAATTTCATCATAGTCAAACTTAAATTTAAACCTCTATCATATAGCTTTAACTAAGACAAAAAATTTAAGTCTTTAATTAATTTTACAATAAAAAAATATTAAAATTACATTTAGATAACAACTTCTTTACTTTCTTTATTTGTTATCATATATAACCATATTCCTTAAATACCTACTCTCCCTGTTCCTTAGAGACCAACTTCCCCTCCTCTCCATATATATAAAGTCAATCATGAATTGATTACTTTGCTTAATTCAAAAAACAACATTCAAAATTTTGAATAATGTTCAATGATTTTACATGATCATCCACCTCAACTTATTTAGTCCCATCACCGTTCAATAAAATATTAAATAATACATTTTATAAAATTAATAAAAAGTTTTTATTTTTATTTTGAAAAGTATATATAGTTATAAACATTAGAGAACTAAATCAAATAAATAAAAATGTCAAAACACATAACTTAGTACCAAAATCTAATAAAATAAAATAATAAGAATAAGAATGAGAATGACAGACTGGTTTCAGAAATTGTTGTTATTATTGCCACAATTTACAGCTTATAAGACTCGACTTGAAGAAAGGTGCTGGTATTTATGAGAAATCCCATTTAAAGGCAGTTGATGAGTTTCAAAGAAATTCACAATTGGCTAGCATTGCAGAACTCTGGTTTTGTAGTCGAATATAGAATGTTTTGTAACGATCAGCCTGCAAAAAAAATACCTAAAAGAGTTCAATTGGTAGTTAGCCAGTTACAGGAAAACAAAACAACAGCTGCGACGAAGGAGATAACAATACAAATCTGATGAGATAATTGGCTTAATGTTGGTCTGTTCTTCTGCTTCCCCAACTGCTTTTTTAATCTGTTATACCCAGAAGGAGCGAGTTCTATTTGCCCAGCTGGATATGACCCACTAATGGTCAGGCATTGCCATGTCTCCAATTGTTTTGAGCTTTTGAAATCTGTAGCTGAAGTGGGACGGACTTTTCTCACAAATTCAAAGGAAGAGACGACATACAATCATGATTTAACTATTGTAAATATATATTTACAAGGCCACATGTAGCTTATTGTGCATGGAACAACTACAGATGGTCACACATCGTTTACATGGATCGCTTCTTCTTTCTTGGCTCTTTACATTTCTAGCAAATACAGGCGTTCGGCTTCCGGCATTGCAGACATAATTGCACGCAACCTGGAATTCATTTCTTCAAGCCGAAATTTCCACCACACTGTCATTTGTAAGCATGCCCACAAGGACGCGCTGAATGGTTTCCCTGCTTTCAATTAATGGTAGGATGATGATGACCAATGATCCAATAGTGCCCCAGGCAATGGAGATAACTGCCCAAAATGTGAAATATCCAGTGCTGAACACCCTTGCTGGAAGTGAAAGCACTGGCCAGAGAATGACAATTACAATGGTAAGTCCAATACCCCACTTGATGATCCATGTTTTGGCTCTGTTCAGCTTCTCTTCTTTGAATTCCTCTGTAGGTAGGTCTGTTTTGTCCTTCTCAACCATGGTAATCGACTTGGTAGTCTCCCAATCGTAATTTTGGGGCCATACAAGACTACAGGCAGCATGAATTAGCCCCCCTGTTAGTACTGATACAAGGTTTCCTGCAAGCATGGGTGCATTCTTTCCTGTTGTGTCAATGTTAACCCGCCCATATTCCACTTTTGTCACAGAGAGCCATGTGGTTATCCCTACCACACATCCAATTATTGCCCCTGCTATGGCTCCTACTGCATTTGCCTTCCTCCATAGAAGCAGAAAAGCTATGGGCATTACAGCGGAACCAATCAGCACTCCCGTGGCTAAATACATCCATCCGAGCGAAATGCCAGCCTTGTTCAGCGCCACTGCTAGGACCCCCATAAAGCATCCAAAGACGAGGACCACTGCCCGAGAGACTTTGAGAATCTGCTTTCCATTAGCATTGGGGTTGATATAGCTACGGTAGACGTCATAAGTACAGAGTGAAGACACGGCAATAAGCTCTGAGGAACCAGCAGATGTCACAGCCCTGCAGACATAATCAGTTATAAATTCGTCGATCTGTAAGTAATCGGTAATTCAATTTATTCATTTACAATGTAATTTGAGAGATATATTTTGTATTCACATATTGCATAGCTTATATAGCTATATAGAGATGTGTAAGTGATTGGTAATTCAACTTATGCATTTACAATGTAATTTGAGAGATATATATTGTATTCACATATCGCGCATCTTATACAGCTATAAATAGATGTATAAGTCTTATGTAATCTGTATATGATGATGCCCAATAGATCGTGTTAGGTTTTCCAAGGATGATAATAAGTTTCACTTTCATTTCATGGTCTCTCTCTTTCTCTTGAGTCTTGCACGGATTCTTTTCCTTTCATTTCATTCTCTCCTTCCGTCTCTTATTCAAAGGGCCAAGTAGCGTTTGATGTTCAAGACTAAATATACTTGCTTGATATGTGACATGAAGTATGTTTAGAATTCTCAGTACTCATCTTGTCTACAGACCAAAAAGCAGTCCACGAGACTCATCTTGTCTGGGTTTCCTATTTCCAAACTGAAAACCACTGGTAACTGGGTATGCCAGAAAGCACCTGAACAAGGGTTACGTGAGTCTTAGTAATAAAGAGGACATCTAGTGAGCCAAAAGTGTTAAACATCATGCTTGGTAATGACAAAATATCCCACTGCCATTCTAGTAACCTATTGAAACCTATGACCCGTGTTTCCTCTCCTAACACCCGGTCAGTTGGAGTACCCAGGGTGGGTTCACCGTAGAGGAAGGGCGTCCTAAATGACCGCCTTGAGGTCCTTGATGACTGCCCATTTCCCTGCTTGACATGTTGTAACAATATGCTCTCTAGAGCATTTGAACTTTGCAACATATGATCTTGTGAGATCCTTGTCTAGGTAGATCTTGTGGGGGAGGAAGAAGAGCTTATGCTTGGCCTGAAGGGCTCAAAGTTGATTCCTTGAGGCTCTAATTCAGAGAAACAAGGTGGACTTAGACCCATACTGAGCCCACTCGAGGCCAATGTTTGGAAGGTCTAGAGTATCTTGGAAAAGCAAGAGTTTGGCCTAAAGGGTTCCAAGGAGAGAGAAGTTGTGGGAAGCCCTCTAATCTTCACATTAAGCTCTCAGACCCATCTAGTACGTTCCTCCATGAGTTTAGCATGCACTACTTTCTCCAACTTAGGGAAGGGGGTAGGAATGCCTTTTCCTCAAAAAACCCGTTCCCATGAGCTGATAAGAGTTTTGGTTTCCTATTTGAAGATATCTTTTAAGAATGGATCTCCTGTTGTTTGTTCTTGAGGTCTAAAATCATTGCTTGTAAGGCGTCACTTGGAGGATGAAGAGCTTCTTGTGCCTTATTTTTGGCCAACAATTGTTTGAGAATTAAGTTCTTGGACTCCATCATTAGAAACCGTTAGCACCTCTATTTGTAACTACTCTATTAGCTTAACGAAATTCTGAAGTTGCGTTGCCATCAATATCGGAACCGTGGAGAGAATTATTGAGTTCTTGAATACTAAACCAATACGCGGGTTGCATGAGTGATAACTCCAATTTTTCCAAGTAATTGAGTTGCCACTAATTTTCCTTGCTAGAATCCTGCACAATCCTCTTTGGTGGGTTTTGGGCCCTCCCGTGAGTTCATTAAACAAGATGTAGGTGTAATTTGGGGGTTCTAAGGAGAGATTGTAGGGTGTGTAGGAGGGTTGGGTGTCTCCATTGTAGAGGATGGGGGGGCAGAGTCTTAGACTATAATAGGCATAAGGGGGGAGGTATGAAGAGGGTGGGTGAGAGGATTAAGGGGTGACACAGGGATATAGGGAAAAAGGGGGGGCACAGGGTGTCTCTATGAGTAACTGGAAAATCCGTAGCAGGGGGAAGAGAGGGGCCGATGTGGATGAGTAGGAGAAGTGAGAGGAGAGGATGGATGTGAAGGTGAAGGGGGAGGGGAAAGGAGGGGAGACAGGGGTTGAGGAGGGATTGCTAGTGTAGAAGGGAGGCTTGGATGTGGGGGGTGCAAATGAGGCTGCAGAACATGCCACAACAAACCGATTTTAACCTTAATAAATGCTAGTCCACAAATATGTTGGAGTTGAATTGTCATTCTTGGAGCTGACCTATTACAATTGGAGTTGACATATCATGCCTATTGGAGTTGACTTCAATGGTGTCCCCTAGTCCATTGTTTGTCTTCTTGTTGATGTTGGCAAGTGGGCGATAACGTGCTAGGGTGTTGGACAAGCTGATGAGGTGCTAACCTTTGAAGGTGGGCTTCGAAAGAGATTTGGTGAAGGTATCAACACATTGATTTGAGGAAGGAACAAATGTTGTCACAAGTTGTCCTTGAGCATGGAGATGCAAAATATAATGCATCCAAATCACAATGTGGTTGGATTTTTTAATATTCACTGGATTGCGATTAAGCTCAATGATACTTTGATTGTCACAAATAATGTAGAAGAAGTTTGTGCATGAATGTTTCAACTGTGTTCATATTGCAATGAATAAAATTAAAAGATGAATAATATTAATTATGATTATTATTTATTTAAAAATGAATATTTTTAATTAATACAAAATAAATAAGATAATAAGGGAATGGAGGAATTTAAAAACTGAATAATATAATAATTAAAATTAATTCATGAAAACCTCATTAAAAGTCAAAACAAGATGTAAAACACTTATGAATAATGCACTTATTATAATTAGTTAATTTAAAAAGATGAACAATATAAATTAATATAAAATATAAAAGATAATAAAGGAATGGAGGAATTTAAAAACTAAAAATAATATAAGAAATAAAATTATTTCATGAATACTTCATTAAAAGTTAAAATAATATGCAAAACAAGGAAAATAAAGATGATGAGGGATTGAGGAAGCCTTAAAATGGGTGGAGTGTCCACCCGAAATGCATTGATCATTTCTAAAGCTCTACACAGTGAAATCCAGAAGATTGCACACAAAGGTAGAAGGAGGTCGTTGAGCAAGACCTAGTTCATCAAATATCATTTGTATCCATCAAAATGCTTCTTGGCACACGCTGTGGCCTCTTGGAACACCAACAAATTAGTCTAGAGACAAGAGAGAACAAGTATCTTGAGGTAAAGTGTCTCTTGTCAAGATTACTCACCTAGTCATCATTAGAAAAACCAAGGAGATGGATGTTAGTGCCCTTAAGATATGCACAAGATAGCGCAAGAGAATGCCCATGTGAGGGGTTCCCTTAAGTGAGCACAAGATATGATATGATTAACAACTTGCTAATGACTCTCATGAGGCTTTGCATGTCGTGGGAACCATACTAATTGCAAAGGAGATATCTATATGCAAATGTGTAAGATAAAGCAAACTTCAACAAAAGATTGATAGAGTGATGCATCAAATATTGGTGAAGGGCATTTGGCTCGAAACTTCATCCTTGAAGCAATTGGAGTACACACTGGCATGCAATCTTCCATCCCAAAGTGCTACAAGAGATCTAGGGTATATTGAAGTTGAGAAAAAGAAATCCCAACAGAGGTTTGAGAAATGTGATGTCACAAGAAAAGATGAAGCAACTCTAAATCAATCATCTCAAAAGAGTCCTCAATGAGGGTTTTGCCATTTTGGTAGCAAATACATAAATCATGCTCAACCTTGCAATGATTGAAGCTACAATAGATAAATAAATTGTGAATCTCCTCATAGAAAGTGCAAGGTGCTTGATTAAGACCTAATAGATAATTCTTGAGTTTGCAAACCAACGGAATATGACCATTTTTTATAAACCTTGGTGATTGTTGCATATAAATATCTTCTTGGAGATCTCCATGGAGAAAAGTACTCCCAAGTCCTGACGTCCATCTGATGAGCTTCACAATTCAATAAAGAAACTATAGAGAGAATCATTTGACTTGAGGCCATACTAGCAATTGTAACATACGTCTCTAAATAGCCAATGCCCTCTTTTTGGGAGAAGCCTTTAGTGACAAGATGAACTTTAGGATTCTTGTTAACACACAATTTAACACCCTCAACAGTGCAGGCCGAAAGCATGATTTGATTTTCGCCCGCAACATGAAGACATAGCTAAAAGCACTAAAAGAGACATCATCTCTTAATCCAACTGTTACTTTCCGAAAGAGAAGGTGTGAATAAAGACCCATGTAACCCGCAAGGGAAAACTTTCGTGATTGAAGTGCCTACCAAAAGCTAAAATCAAAATCTCCACAAACTGAAAGTGGAAGGAAAATACATGGAATATGTGTTTTGTGCATTAAATGTTCCATGATTCATGACAAATGCCCAAAAATATGGAAATAATGTAAATGGAGGAAATTAAGTTGGGATTCCAATCCCACATTGAAAAGTTCCCTCTTACCACCAAAATCCTAAATCTATATAAGAAGCATTTAAGGTGAGGATTGGAAGAGAAATGATTGAAGGGCAAAGTTACTAAAGTGAAATGGTGAGAGAATCTTTTGCTTCACACTTTTGGTGATCAAAGGCTTGAAGAGCAAGGGAGGGAACCTAGAGAAAAGGAGGAAGTATCTCATGATGAGGTTGTACTCTTCCACTTTTCTTTGAATGAATATGAAAGAATTCAATTGTCCCCCAAATGATTGTGTTTAATTGCTTGTGTTGAAGTGTTTATGTTTAGCAATTTGTAGGACCACCCCATACATAATGTGGTATAACAGGTAGATCTATTCTAAATTTCTTGATTATTTGTCCTAGGGGGATAATTTTTTTCGAATATGTTGATGCATCTGCATATGTTAAACATCCATAATTATTATGTGATTTGTTGAATAAATTTATCCAAGAGATAGGCTTGTAGTATGTTATCCAAGTCATTACGGGCAATGGTGCTAACTATGTTCTTGTTGGGAGGAACATAATCTGAAAGGTATGCATGCTTGTATTGGACTCCTTGTGCTAACCATTCCATTGGTTTGATGCTAGAGGAGATGGGAAAACTTCCTTGGATAAAGGAAATCATTGATTCAACTCGAAGTGTGACAATATATGTATGTGTGTGTGTGTTCTTTCACTCATGAAACAATACATGGGGAACAAGGAGTTGGTGCATCCTGTAGTCACACGATTCACCACTAACTTCATTTCTCTTCAGTCCCTCCACAGGGCTATGATGGAGTTGTCGATGATGTTTCTTTTTGGTGAGTGGGTTTCTTGTGTCTATAGCACCAGACATGATGGGCAAGCAATAGCTTGATTGGTGCAATTTGATCCTAGTTTTTGGGCAAGGGTGTAGGAGGTATGTTCCATCAATAAAATTTTGGTAAAGGTTCTTTGATTGGTCGATGGTGACAAGCCCACAATGGGATACGTGTGTGTGGCCATGGATAGGGCCAAGGAAGTTATCCATCGGTACTATGAGGACAAGGGAGAGGAGAGATTCACCAGACAAGCTCAGCTATGGGGTGTGATTGATGAACGATGGAATAATATTCTCCATCATCCCAGTCATGTAGCAGGGCTCTACCTCAAACCCGCGTTTTCTTATGCATGTGGATTTCAGTTTGATGATGCGGTCATGGATAGATTTCTCTAGTGTGTTCAGAGGATGGTGTTAACTCTCTTTGAACGCTTAGATACAGACAAATGGAGATCTATATGCTGATAGCTGACACTTTTGGTTATGACACGACTGTCCAAGATAAAACCATGAGGATGCTATGTAAGCTTTGTTGCCCACCTATTTCGACTAGGTGGCAACTCCATGTACATGAAGATGTACATAATTGTACAAATTGTACCTTGGAAAAATCTGAGAATTTTTTCACTTCCGCAGGGCAATTGCCCCTTTGTAAAACGAAATGTCCGCTCCCCTGCATGGGAAAATTAATGTAATTTTATGTACTAGTGTGGGTCATATGGTATGGATGCCACACCATGGAACTGGTTGTTAGGGAAGTCCCCTCATCGAGTGTTTTTTCCCTTTCCAATTAATCTGGTTGAGTAAACGATTTTAATTGGTTTGGTTTTTCACTCAAAATCCTCCAAAGTGGTGACGGGCGTTCTACCAGTCAAGTCCATGGGGTGGCTAAGGTTTCAAATGTTATTCATGACCATGCTAGACATTTGTCTAGAGTCTTGCGGAGTTTTGTTATGTTGTTGTATTTTATTAATTTTTTCCAGTTAATTAATTTCACTCCTTGGTGGTTAATTAACTGAGTTTTGATGTAATAATGTAATTTGCTCAAGCACTGGCACTTTGTAATAGGGGCTATGAATGCAAGATAAATTGCTATGAAACCCCCTAAGCCACTGCTTCGAGTCCCATGTCATTCTGATAAGGGGTTGAGGAGATAGACCATTTTTGGCTAAGCAAGGTCTATTTTTCTTAGGGAATTATTTAATTTCCCTAAGTCAAAAATTCACATTTTTTGATTTTGAAGTAAAAAATAAAAAAATGCCATGGTAATTTGGTTTGGGGGTTGCTAAGCCTAGGAAAATTTATTCCAAATTTTTTCACCCCCCCATGGCCAAGGTATAATTTTTTCAAGTTATTTTTAAAATTTTTCCTAAGTCAAAATTGGAAAAATTTAAAAATATTAATTTGAAAAATTAAATCTAAGGTGAAATGTGTATTTAGCTTAAGTCTAAGGTTAAAAATTTATCTTGGATGTAAGCGTTTAAGTCAAAGCCTGGTTAAGAGGTGATCCAAGTAAATGTCTGAAGATCTCCTAAGTGGGGTGCCCCTCTTGTCTTAATAAAAAGATAAGAATTAAAAATTAAAAAAATAAAAGATAAAAAGAAATAAAGAAATAAAGAATAAAAAGATACAAATAAAAAATAAAAGATCAAAAATTAAAAAAGTTAAAAAATAAAAAATAAAAAATAAAAGATTAAAAATAAAAATAAAATAAAAGATAAAAAATAATAATAATAATAAAAGATAAAAACAAAAAATTAAAAATTAAAAATGAGAGATAAAATAAAAGATTAAAGATAAATATAAGATTAAAACTTGAAAATAAAAGATTAAAAGATTAAAAATAAAAAGATAAAAATAAAAAAGATTAAAGATAAAAATTAAAATTTGAGTCAAAGGGGGCCCCCACTTGGTCAAAAACCCTAGATCTAAGGGTGGAGAATGATTAAGACATGGATCAAGCACTCAAGCCATGGATTAAAAAGCAATCTAAGGGTGTAGATTGGTTGAGAGTGGTAAAAAGTCAAAAACCTAGATCTAGTGGTGGAGATTTAACCTAGATCTAGATCTAATCTTGGCCGTTGATCTTCAAGGGGTTGGGGTCTTCCTCAACTATATAATGAGGGTCTCACTCCCTCATTTCACAGGCTCTCTCATGCTATTGTTATGCTGCCGGATTATTTCTCCACTATCTTCTCAAGCTATCTTGCTATTGTAATCTTCTTGCCCTAGTTGGGCCACTTAATCTAAGGAATCTTTGGAGGGACATTGGGCTACTTTTTTCCATTTTCATGATCAAATGTTGTAAGGTAACTTGTATATTCTTTTAGCTTTGCATCTTTTGTATTTGTCTAGTTAGCTCTCCACGAAGTATTTTGTGGAGAGATTAGAGAGTAAAAGTATTTTTGCTCTCTTTTGTGAACTGTTTGACGTTTTTCTTCAAAGTATTTTTCAGGGAT
>LPNX010539147.1:547196-581790 GCA_001517045.1 Pseudotsuga menziesii | reverse complement strand
TTTAAATTTACTGTTTTAGTATCATTTAGGTGGCTGAAAACTCAGTTTTCAGCCCCCTAAACTTCATATTTCTGTCATACTTTCGCTCAGATTTTTTTAATTGCAGTTGTATCATTGTACCTTCAAGTACAATTTGTTTAAACCTTTCAAATTTTAATGTCTTTGGTATTTACTCTTTCCTTTCTATCTATTTGCTATCAGTGGAAAGTTAATTCATTGTCTTTCCTTTCTTTGTTTTCATTGTAAATGTGTGGTGGACACACTATGGTGGCAAAGTCCCAGAGCTGCAAAAACTTGCTAATAGGGTGCTAAGTCAAACGTGCAACTCTTCAGGGTGTGAGTGAAATTAGAGTGTTTTTAAAAAGATACTCTAAGAAGCGCAAAAGGTTAGAAATGTTAAAAAATCAAATTTAAATTGTTTATAATTATATTAATTTTCAATTTTAATTTATAAAAAGTTTGAATTTATCATCACCCCCTAAGTATGGTCCTCATATTGACACAACTTAGATACCAAACACCTTAATGACACAGTTTACGTCTACTACAACCTAAGTTGCATGAAACGAGGAAATGGGGATGAAATGGGGAATCGAGGAAACGAGGGAAACGCGACTCGCTAAGATTTGGAAACAGGGAAATGCGATATATATATATGATTGTGAAACATAAATGATAAAATTATAAATCATAACTCATAAAGGATTACATAATGCAACTAGTAATCTCCAAAAACATCCTCTATAAATTGTTAGAGTTTTAATGGTTATACAAGATCTTAAAATATTTAGCATGAGAACATCATAACCATATGCAATGGGATCACTGAAAGGTAGACAAGTGCGACACAAAAGAAAGACATAAGAATTTTATATTGGGAAACCACAAGGGAGAAAACCCAACAACTTCTTCACTATAGATTTGTCACTTAGGGCAATGTCCAACAGAGATAGAAAACCCAAAGATAAGATGTCTTCTGTTGCTTCTTCTTCTTCTTCTACCCCAACGAACATGTCTTCTTCTCTCTTGGAGCGAACTTACTTTAGATTTTAATGTGTCCAAACGAGGGAGGGCGCCTCCCTATTTATATTAATCATGTGTGTGGCCTTTTGGTCTAACAGGGCCGACTTCTGGACCCTGTTGGGCCGACCTATCCTAGGGGTACTCAAAAAATACATTTTACAATATTCTTTTGGGGACTATTGCCTCGACTTACAACGAAGGTTTTACCTCGACTCTTACATGACCAATTACATTAATAACACCTTTCGATCGGAGGGAAAACATCCCCAAAAGGAAGTACAATAAAAGTAGAACAAAATATAATAATAATAATACAAATAACACAATGAAGAATACCTTTCGAAGTAACATTTACAACAACGCTCCCTCTTAACAATGAAGGTATTCTTCCAACCCGATCATCACCACAACTGGACACAATCTCTGGACATCATCATTACTAGATCATCATCACTTTGGATCATCAACGCTCGATCATCATTACTCTGGATCATCATAACGACTGCAACAACTCTCATCTCGTTGACCATTGACTAGTGACATCTCTCGAATCTATACGTCCTCAGAAGATCTACAGAGCTAGCCCTATTTCATGCTGGATGTAGGCCTAGATTCCATATAGGGGCTTCATCAACATATCCATACAGTTCCAACCCTTTTTCATGATGGATGTACCTCGTACAGTGCTAGTCCTTTTTCATACTGGATGTACCTTGCAATGCCAGTCCTATTTCATACTGGATGCATATCTTTGCAGTGTTAGTCTTGTTTCATACAGAATGCCTTCGCAGGGTCAGTCCTGTTTTATACTGAATACGGATCTCTGCAGTGCCAATCCTTTTTCATACTGGATGCCTTCGCAGGTTCAGTTCCATTTCATACTGAATGCGGATCTCTGCAGTGCCAGTCCTTTGAAATATCCCAAATCCCGATATTTTCTATTTCTAAACAATTATGCGGGTACAACTGGGCTTACAAACTGCCAGGCAAAAATCCCTATTTTATAGGAAAAATTAGGGTTAGGGTTTGTGAGACAGAATGCACACTTACCACTGATAACTGGTTGAACTGCTGCAGATAAAGTCTGCAAGTACTGAGATCTGGATCGGAGAGGAACTGATCTCTGTTGTCTCCGGTGAATGCTCCAGCAATAAGACGCCCAATCAGAGAAAAAGGTAACGCCCTCAAGGAAGGAGGTGCCCGATGGATCCGCCGATTTGCAGCGCTGATAGCCTTGTTGTGCCGGAGAGATTGGCTGGAATATACTGCAGTTCTGAACCCTCTAAGTATGAAAACGTTTTGGTTCTCTGAGGCAGCTGCTCACGCCCCTGGTGGTCTGGAAATGCTGATAACTCCTTCGGATGAGCTCAGATGGAGCTGATAGTCACTGGGTACCGGAGTATGAAGCTGCTGGTGAGAATGATGCCTGAGTTTCGGAAGGAAACTGAGATCTGAAGGCCCAATAGCTGATTAGGGCTTTTTGGTGGGAAACCCCCTCTTACGGCTGCACCGTGCCTCTGCAACAATCTCTACCCTGTGCGATATAACTGGTGAATGAAATGAAGAACAAGTGGTGAACCAGTATGGCTTACCCGGAATAAGACTAGGACAGATGTTTCACTGCCGAAATCCTGTTAGCTGAAGACTTCGTCTCCAACCCCAACTGCTGTGCTGCACGCTGTGCTGCTATCCAAGTGCTCCCAAAATAATCAATAATCATAAGTGAAGTCTCATCTCGCTTTATCCTCTATTTATAAAGTTCAACTGCGCAAAACCTAATCTTTGACCTAATTAGGTCACTTTAACTTCTAATTTGCAGTTGACTTGCATGCATGCGCATGGAGACTTAATTGGGTGCATGCATCGTTAAATAATGCTTAGATGTCATGTATGTCACTTTTAGGGTTTGCACGCATCTCATTTTTAGGGTTTGCATGCATCTCACTTTTAGGGTTTGAATGCATGTCACTTCCGAGCTTTGCACGCATCTCACTTTTAGGGTTTGCATGCATGTCACTTTTGGGAACATTACATCCTTTTTCATACTGGATTCCTTCGCAGGGTCAATCCTGTTTCATACTGAATGCAGATCTCTGTAGTGCCAGTCCTTATTCATATTGGATTCCTTTGTAGGGTCAGTCTTGTTTCGTACTAAATGTAGATCGTTGTTGTGTCAGTCCTTTTTCATACTGAACGCGGATCTCTACAGTGCCAGTCCTTTTTCATACTGGATGCCTTCGTAGGGTTAGTCTTGTTTCATACTAAATGTGGATCTCTACAGTGTCAGTCCTGTTTCATACTGAATGTAGGCCTAGAGCCATCTAGGACTTCACAGAGCCAGTCCTGTTTCATACTGGATGTGTCTCTTTGCAGGGCCACTCCTGTTTCATACTGAATGCAGGCCTAGCATCATCTAGGACTTCTTCTCGTGATGGACACCGATATGCACAACTCCAAGCTTTTCCCTGAAGTACTCAGACTTCACTTTTGCTAGAGGCTTGGTCAGAACATCGGTTGTCTTCTTGTCCGTTGCCACATCATGGAGCTTCACTACTCCTCTCTAAACCATATCCGGGATATAGTGATACTTGATCTCAATGTGCTCCGACACACAAGTCATCTCTAAGTTGACATTGAACGATCCTAAAAGTAGCTCCTGAAGCCACACTACCTCACAACTTGCTGAACAAGCTGCAATATACTCTGCTTTGACTGTACTAAGTGCTACACTTGTCTGCTTCTTGCTGCACAAAGAAATCATCCTAGACCTTAAGCTGAAGCAACACCCTGAAGTGCTCTTCCTATATGTAGCACTACCATCCTAATCGGAGTCAACATATCTTTGTAGGAAGGTCCTCTAAATCTCTCAAATATATGAGGCCATACTCAATCGTACCCTCCAGGTACCTCAACACGTGCTTTGCCGCAACCATGTGAACACATCTCGACTCCACCATGTACTGGCTCTAAATATTCACCGCAAATCATATATACGGCCTCATGCTCGTCAGGTACATCAACGAACCAATCATCTGCCTGTAGACTATGGCATCAACTGTCTTTGAAGTAGGATCACACAACAACTTCAAGTTCGATGCCGTCGGAGTAGCTCTAGTCCAACATCTTGAATCTCTTTAGGATCTCGACTACACATTTTGCTTGGTTAATGAAAATCTCCTCTTGATTCTGCCACACATAATCCCAAGAATCATGTCAAGATTCTCGAACTCTGAGATCTACAGTAGTCACTCCCTTTGAAGTGGAGCACCATCCTCCGTCTGCGTCTTGTACTCTCTGCATCGGGACATTGGAGTGACATGTAGCTTCCTTTGCTGCTGATCTTCTGTGCATCCATCTATGTTATCTCTCAAGGTTACTAGATACCAAGATCCTCCATTTCGAACTTTGTTGAACATTCCTCTTGCACCCATCTATGAGCTTCTCGTCCTTTTTAGGCTTCCACCTTCAACCTTGTAGCAAAGGTTGAGATCTCCATCACTCTAGGTGTTCCTCAAGCTTCTCATGTAACTGTATGTGCTATCACATGGGTGCCTTCTGAGCTTGTACAAAGCCTTCTGTGCACATGTGGTTCTCTACTTGATATGCACTTCCACTTTACCAGAGAAGTGTGTCTGGTCAATGGAACATGTCTCGCCATGATTTACTCCCTTTTTTTGAGAGAAACCATGAACCTTGCTTTGTTTTCTCGATGCCACCATCTGCTGCATGCTTGATCTTGTAGATCCACATGGAAGACACTATGGACTTCCCTTCAGGTCTTGGAACTGAATCCTGGATATCATTCTCCATGATCAACTGGTACTCTTTGATCATAGCCTCCTTCCATTTCTTCTCGGCTGCTTCTTCATAGATGGAAGGATCTGCATCAATGATGTCACACAACAATGTCACATAACTGGAGTGTGTCCGAGGCCTTTTACTTTCTTTGGAAGTCCCATCTGGAGCACCATACTTTTCTTCATCTTGGATGATCTCTCATGCCCAAGTTGGTCTTCTCTTGTATGTGTTCACCTTTTGAGGTGGATCTACCGCTCTTTGTGACTTGATCATATCATGATTCTCATATTCTTTTGAAGCTCTTTCTTCTATCATGGTGTCTCTGACCCTGGGAGCTTCAGGTTCCTCTTCATTTTGTTGGAGTGAATCTTCTTTGAGTGTTATGGTTGAATCGTCATCACTTGTTCTTCATAACAGGTCTCAATCTTCTTTTCTTGTAGGTGATTGCACACGATCTTTCCTACAAGTCAAATTCAGATGCATGATTAGAAAAATTTCATAATTTTTCAAAACATATTAATAATGACAAATAGTATGTCACACAGTCATGCAACTATCTTAGCCAATGCTACAACATTTATCATATATGGTAACTTTCTAGATGCCTTCCATCATTACCAGAACATTATTAAGAGTGTGCACTACTCCCAACATGTCAGCAAAGAGGTTTCATTCTAGATAAGTAGCAATGGAATGTTATACAACACCATAGGCTACTTACCCATCACATGCAAGTTAGTAGTATACTGTTCATAAATGCAAACACTCAAACATGCATAATAGATTTCCTAAATCTAGGAACAGAACTGAGCAATATCATTTATGTAAGTAGATATACAAGAAATGACAATTAAACACTTACCTTTGTTTGTTTGGTAAGACTCCCTCTTGGTCCTTGTCTCCTTACAGGAATTGCTGGAGTCTCTGACAATGTGCTTTACTTCATTGTTTGATTTTGAGGACCTGTGTTTGTCTTGCTCATGATCGGTAATGCTGAGCAAGTCTTGTTGTCGATTTTCACACATCGGGGGGGTTAGGTTATCGTGGCGGAAATCTTCAAGCCACTAAGTGCGTCCTTGGGGGCAAGCCTTGAGTCAAGTACTGTCACTTGATATTGACACACTTAGTGGCTTGAAGATGTTAAAATATTGTAACTTCGAAAGATATTCTATTGTACTTTTGTTGTATTCTCCTTTGGAGATGTTCTTCCTCCATTCAGAGATGTCCTTGATGTAATTGGTCATGTAAAAGTCATGAGGTAAACCCTCTGTTGTAAGTCGGGGCAATAGTACCCATAGAAGTATTATATAAAATGTATTTTGAGTCTCCCAAGGTAGGTTGGCCCTAATTAGGGAACCTCGCCGACCTAGTTAGTTAGTTGAGGCACTCACCTAATGAATATAAATAGGTGAGGCACCTCTCTCATTTACATATATCTCACACTCAAGTATTGCACTGGAGAGAGAGAGGGAGAGAGAGAGAGAAAGAGTCTATTGTGGAAGATGAGCAACTATTCTTGTTGCTGGGGTTTTACACTATCTTGGTTGAATTCTATACCGAGGAAGTTTCGCGGGGTTTTCTCCCTTGTGGTTTTCCCGAGGAAAATCTTTGTGTTCTCTTGTGTTACTGCATTTGTCTTTCTTTCAATGATCCTTTGCTTATGGTTATAATGTTATGATGCTAAATGTTTTAGATCTTGTATAACCATTAAAAAATCTAACATGGTATCAGAGCTACCCTGAAAGAAGTCTTTGTGTAGCTGAAACAGTGCTACAGCTACATCTATTGAAGATTAGGGTTTCAAGCTTGAAAACCCAAAAAGAACAAAACTAGTAAATTTGGGACTTTCCCCATATCTCGAGATTGGAGAATCCTTAGGAGTCGAAACTTTTACAGGCCAAAGATAAATTCCAGATGTACCCTATGTAAAAGTTTCAGCCTCAGATTCGCTATAATTTAGGAGATATGATTCCTCCAACTCAGGGTTCCATCCTCTCCCAGATTTCAACCTTAAACAGGTGGCCTAGGGAGAATCGCTATATCTTGGGCTAGGAAGGTCCAAATGATATTTCGTAAGCTGTTTCAAAAAGGGCACGGACTGTAGTTTCCGTGGTAAAAATTTCAGACCCCGAAGGTGAACGAGTGACACGTGGCAGTCCGTACAAGTTCGCTATGATGAACAGTCTTGAAATAAGTCACCTTGGGAAAATTAGCATAAGTCCCAATTGGTGAAACCAATTTTACGGTGATGGAAAGAGGACAGGCGAGGCTACCTTAGTGCAAAGTTTCAGACACAGAGCAGCAGTACTTTCGGAGATATCGCAAAAACAAGATCAGTCATTTCTGCAGAAGAAACCATAAAAAAAAACTAGGGCTTCCTGTTCCGGGTACTTCCATCCACCAATAAGTTGAAGAAGAAGGACCATCAAATTCGCCCTAGGAAGGTGCATCTCTCTATGTAAGAAGTTTCTTATTCTGTGAACTTTCATTTTTTGACCTAACATTGCTGCCGGAGAAAACTAGGGCATCAAATATTTTGCAGTTATGTCCACATTTTTGGGAAAATAAGTATACTGCTTAGCTTGCCTCGAGGAGGCGCATCTTTCTATCCAATCAGATATGAAAGATACCTAAGTTGAAAAATTAGGGTTTCTCTATCAAACCCTAGGTCCACCAGAAGCAGTCTTTGTTAAATTTTCATATGCTAAGCTAGATCATTAGTATTTCATTTCGATTTCATAACAAAAGCATATAAACAGGATCGCTGAAAGATAGACAAGCACAACCATACAAAAGGAGAACACAAAGATTTATCCTGGGAAAACCCTAAAGGGAAAAACCCAGCAAAAGCTTCCTCAATATAGATGCCCCAAAAGATAAAAGATAAAACCAACAAGGAGATCAAAGCCTGCTCCTCCTCCTTCTCCAGCTACTTCTCTTCTCCACTAATGCGCTATAGAAGTGAGAGTGTGTGTGTCTCAAATGAGGAGCACCACACCTCTATTTATATTCATCCGTTCACTTGAATTAACTCATCCGACATGTAGGCTCGAGTTAATCATGTAGGCTCGAGTTACACATGTAGGCTCAAGTAACCACAATGGGGTGCTAATGACCCACCTTTACAAATAGAGGGGACAACTTCATGACTCTTATTAGTTCTTCCGATTAGAAGCATCGGGGTACAATATAATACAAGTGGTTCTCCCGGTAGGACCATCGGGGACCACAAAAGATACATATAGAATATTCTTTGAAGTTACAATATTTCAACAGTCTTTCAAAAGATCCTTCAAGCAAACATCAAGTTAAAGCATTCTCACTGGTAAGTTTCATCCTCTCTATTTCCATTTGAGGTTCTCATTTTTATCATAACAACAAACAGTACCAAGATTGAGGACAAGCTTGAAAGAGTCGAGAAATTCTAAGCATGGAATTATAGAGTGCTTACCATGCCATGAAGAACTATGTTAAAGAAGAAGCTACAGATCTAGATGAAGATGAAGTCGAAGCCAAGAAGAAGTCGAAGCCAAGAAGGACCTAGTCAAAACAAAGATGAGTATTTCTGCCTCCATTGGATCTCACAGGTATCATCCTTGAAGACTCCCAAGGATATGTTCGATGCAATGAACAGTATGAACGATGATGACCTTGGAAACTCTACTCAAAGAATGTAAAGAAAACATTCAATGATTACTTCACAAGAAGACCTCATCTCAAGGAGCAATTAGAAGCCGTTGAAGACAATGACAAAGAAGCAGAAGCATAAATTACAACTTTTGAATGGTCTTCCAAATCCAGTTGAGAGAGTTTCCCTAGTAGGAAGATCACATATGAAGAAATGCACGATTGATTGAAGAAGAGATGACAATCAATCCCTAACAACCCAGGCCAAGAAGAAGAAGGAAGAAAATTCCCGCCAAGAATAGAAGGACATCTCACAACTCAATAGTTCGGTTGTGATGAGAAAGGACACCTTGTGAAAGAATGTCCCAAGAAGAAAGAATGGTAGGATGATATGATCTAAGAAGTACCAGTCGATCATACATAATGATGTATGGATATGAGTTCGAAACATGAAGGGAAGTTTTGTAAAGTCTTCCAAGTAAATCTACAAAACTAAGTATACCGCCGATCGAAGTATCAAAAGATACGAAGCAAGGTTCGTGGGTTCTATCAAAGGAGAGATTCGATTTTGGAAAGACATTGCTCTAGGTACTAGACACACCTCTTCAGTAATGGATATTACACCAGACAATTGGTGTAATCAAGGTAAAAGAACAGATCAAGCAAACTATATAGTTTGAGACTCTCTACAGAGAACCACCTATGTACAAAAGGATTTGTACAAACTCAATAGGCACCCATGGGATAGTGCATACAGTCACATGAGAAACTTGAGGATCAACTAGAGTGATGGAGATTCCAACCTTTACTACAAGGTTGAAGATAGAATCCTATAAAGGACAAGAGAAAACTTGCAACAAAGTTCGAGATGAAGGATCCTGATATCTAGTGACATAGATGTATACAAAGAAGACTAACAACAGAGGGGACTACCTATCACCCCAATGCCCTAATACAGATGCAGAGGGAGGATGGTTCTCCACCTAAGAGGGAGCGACTACGGTAGATCTCAAAGTTCGAGCATCTTGACATGATTCTTGAGATTAGAAGCATGATGAAATCCAGAAGACATTTTACTTATCCAAGTAAAATATGCAGAGCAAATGGCGTGGTACCTAAAGGGTACTGCAAAGGTATGATGACTTTGATTGAGTTGGTAGTACTATGTACTCCAACATATTGTAGAAAGCAAAGTGTTTCTCTAAATGCAACCAAGGATGAATATATTGTAGCTGAGAAGAAAGCAAGTAAAGATTCCTCAAGTAATGAGGAATATGATCCAAAAGAATTATACCGATGAAGATGAAGATTATACTCTTATCCATTTCATCGTTGGATAATAGGAGATGCACTGGTAAGACACACAGACACAATTCTATGTGATCTATGGTGTAAGAAGACTTGCTTAGTATTTCCAATCATGAGCAAGATAGGAACGGGTCCTCAGAATCAAACGATGAAGACTCCAGTAATTCAAGCAGACAGAAATCAAGATGGATTCTACCAAACAAACAAAGATAAGTATTTGAATAGTCATTTCCTATATATTCAGATGTTCAAAGATGTGTACATGATATGTTTCTAGATTTAGGAAATGTATAGTAGAATATTTGTAGTTTACTACTAATATGCAGGTGATGGGTAAGTGGCTTAGATGATTGTTGCATTAGCAGAAATAGTTGCATGATTATATATATCTTTATGCATTGGAAGTTGTCATTTTGAATATGTTATGAAATGTTTCTAATCATAACAATTGTATTTGACTTGTAGAAAGGATTGTATGCAATCACCTACAAGAGAAGAAATGATGAAGTTACAAATGTACGATATAGTTGCGTATGTACAAGAGAAGAATGATGCAATTATAGATACACAAAAGAAGAATGATGCAAGTTGTAAATGTACGATGCAATTGCAGATGTATAAGAAGAGAATGTTGCTGAAGGGCGCTGTAAAGCTCAAGTATGTTCCCACCGAGGAACGAGTAGCAGATGTATTGACTAAGCCTCTGGCTCGTGTAAAGTTTGAATACTTTCGAGACAAGCTTGGTGTAGTTCGAAAGGACCTCTCTCGAAAGAGGGAGTGACAGTAGATGTTGGATGTAGTGGTGAGTAGGTCAGTCTAGGGGAGGGTACGTCTGGCTAGGCTTGTTTGGCCCGAAAGGGTTAGTCAACCAGACTAAAGACCTGTTGATCCCAGGGGGATTAGTATGTTTGGCTAGGCTTGTTTGGCCCGAAAGGGTTAGTAAGCTAGACAAGGCTTGTTTGGTCCCCAGGGAGATTCATTTGTCTAACTAGGCTTGTTTGGCTCGAAAGAGTTAGTAAGTTAGACAAAATGCCCAGATGGATCTACCAGATAACTCACCATGATGTTGCTCCGAAGAAGATGAAGGGCAAGATGTATCCTCAGTCTTGCTATACTATTGATTGTTGACGACTGTTGAGATGCTTGATGGTTGTCACAGTATTGCTATATTGTTGATTGTTGATGATTGTTGTTGATGTTTGATGATTGCTGCAGTATTGTTATACTATTGATTGTCAATGATTGCTGATGATGGTTGCTAAGATGTTCTGATGATGGTTGAGTCGATTGTTTCAATATTGTTATACTGATGCTTGCTGAGATGCTTGATGGAATGATTGCTTCAGTAAAAACAAGAAATACCTGAAAAAACGTGATGATGATGTCATCATCACGTTTTTTCAGGTATTTCTTGTTTTTGGGGTAGCGGGGTCCGTCAAAAGTATGCCGAGTCATCATCACGTTTTTTCAGGTATTTCTTGTTTTTGGGGTAGCGGGGTCCGTCAAAAGTATGCCGAGTGTCATCATCACGTTNAAAAGAAAAAAACTACTTTTTTGTTTGTATTTTCGACATATCTCCCCGTGTTTTTACTCAAATTTCGATCGGGAGAGCTCGTTGGATGCGAAATTAAATTCTGCATCCAACGAGTACCCACTTGGCATACTTTTGACGGACCCCGCTACCCCAAAAACAAGAAATACCTAAAAAAACATGATGATGATCGAGAGAGCTCGTTGGATGCGAAATTAAATTCCGCATCCAACGAGTACCCACTCGGCATACTTTTGACGGACCCCGCTACCCCAAAAACAAGAAATACTTGAAAAAACGTGATNTGAGTAAAAACACGGGGAGATATGTCGAAAATACAAACAAAAAAAGTAGTTTTTTTTATGATACCTATCCCCAAATTTATATTAAAAAAATGTTTAAGACCTATGCGGTATTTCAAATTTAAAGCAAATTCATTGGCTAACACATGATGACATGGAATTTGAGTTAAAGTTAAAAGGCCCATTTTGAGTTGAAATTTCCTCTAATGTGTTGAAATAATTGCTAAGGTAATTTCAATATTTCTATACTGATGTTGATGATGATGTTGCTTCAGCATGTTGATGCTGATGATGTGGTTATGGTCCCAACACCTTTTGTTGATGTTGTGGTGTCAGCACCCTGTGCTGATAATGTTGATACGGTTAAAGTCACAACACTTTGTGTTGATGATGTTGATGTGGTTGTGGTCCCAATACCCTGTGTTGATGATGTTGATGTGGTTGTGGTCCCAACACCTTGTGTTGTTGCTGATATGATTGTGGTCTCAGCACCCTGTGCTGTTGATGTTGATGTGGTTGTGGTCCCAACACCTTGTGTTGTTGCTGATATGATTGTGGTCTCAGCACCCTATGTTGTTAATGTTAATGTAGTTGAAGTCACAACACTTTGTGTTGATGATGATGATGTTCTAGCATCTCTATGCTGGTAATGCAGATGATGATCTAGCATTACAGATGATTTGGTTTTTAGTACTAACATGCTAATGAAGTTGTTGATTGTTTCATTATTTATACACTGTTGACGCAGATGATGATGTTCCAGTATTTCTATACTGAAGATACAGATGATGATGTTTCAGTATTCCCATATTGAAGATATAGATGATGTTTCAGTATTTACATACTAAGATGCAGATGATGGTGATTCAGTATTTCTACACTGAAGATACAGATGATGATGTTTTAGTATTCCCATACTGAAGATGCAGATGATGATACTTATGATACCGATGATGATGCCTTCAGTATTCACATACTGGAGATACAGATGATGATAGTTAGTATTCACATACTGAAGATGCAAATGATGATGGTTCAGATGATGATGTTACAAGATGAGGATTCATCATTGATGTTGGCAAGTAGATGGTTCGGAAGATGTTGATGTTAAAGACGATGGCTCAGGGTTTACACACTGATGCTGGGAAGTAGATGATTCAGGAGAAGATTTAGTATTCACATACTGATGTGGCAGAAGAAGATTCAGCATTCACATACTGATGTGACAGAAGAAGATTCAATATTCACATACTGATGTTACAAAAGAAGGTTCAAAAGATGATTTAGTATTCACATACTGATATGGTAGAAGATGATTCAGTATTCACATACTGATGTTACAAAAGAAGGTTTAGTATTCAGAAGATGATTAAGTATTCATATACTGATGTGACAGAAGATGATTCAGTATTTACATACTGATGCTACAGAAGATGATTCAGATGATTCAATACCCACATACTGATACTAAAGAAGATGATCTAGAAGATGATGCTGATAGTAGATGATTCAGCACATATAAAAGATGATTTAGTATTTACATACTAAGATTACAAAAGATGATCCAGCTGAGATCGATGATGAAGATGTATGATGATGTTCCAAAACTTCCTATGACATATAGAGATTCACCAGTCAGTTGTACAATTGTAATGATGGTTGTTGTTGATGTAGAATACCTTCCTAGTTAAGAGGGAGTGTTAAAATATTGTAACTTCAGAAGATATTCTATTGTACTTTTGCTGTATTCTCCTTTGGAGATGTTCTTCCTCCATTCGGAGATGTCCTTGATGTAATTGGTCATGTAAAAGTCATGAGGTAAACTCTCCGTTGTAAGTCGGGGCAATAATACCCATAGAAGTATTATATAAAATGTATTTTGAGTCTCCCAAGGTAGGTCGACCCTAATTAGGGAACCTGGCCGACCTAGTTTGTTAGTTGAGGCACTCACCTAATGAATATAAATAGGTGAGGCGCCTCTGTCATTTACATATATCTCACACTCAAGTATTGCACTAGAGAGAGAGAGAGAGAGAGAAAGAGTCTACTGTGGAAGATGAGCAAATATTCTTGTTGCTGGGGTTTTACACTGTCTTGGTCGAATTCTATACTAAGGAAGTTTTGCGGGGTTTTCTCCCTTGTGGTTTCCTCGAGGAAAATCTTTGTGTTCTCTTGTGTTGCTGCATTTGTCTTTCTTTCACTGATCCTTTGCTTATGGTTATGATGTTTTGATGCTAAATGTTTTAGATCTTGTATAACCATTAAAAAATCTAACAGAAGATTTCTGCCACAACAACCAAACCCCCCTAGGTGTGTGAAAAGCGACAATGATCTTGACTCCTCCGTTTAGGAAAACTCCTAATGAAGCCAAGGGGGGTAGACCCTAAGAGTTACTAAGGTTGATTAAGCGTTTAGTAGTGGTTTATGATTGAGTAAGTTGTTTAGGAGTTTTTATGAAAATGACACAAGAGATTGCAATAGTGATTAAGACAACATCATGAAATACAATCTAATTCATCCACATAAGATTCACTTTAAGCAAAATGATTGTATGATGTAGACCAGTGCTTAAAATGGAGTGCTGTTGGAGTGATGAATCTATTACAATTGTTCTTAGTCAATTTTAAATTTATGAATTAATGAATGGATTATGAGGGAGAGGGATTCCCAATATACCAACATGGAATATGTTCAGACTCACTAAGCGTGGTAGCACACGAGAAAATGTGGGCTGAACGGAGTCACGGGGGGATATCCAACACTACACCAACAAGGATGTATCCTGACGAGGCCCCTCGGTCACGTTTCAGTTGTTTTTGCTTCCTCTATACAATTTTCCCACACAAAGCAAAACGCAACGCTAGATTTTCGTTGTTGGGAGGTTAATTGAAAGTGTGAAAGCTAATTAGGCTAGTCACTCAATCCCTTCCTGGATATGATCAACTATTTGGTCAAATCCGCAGAGATCCAGAGCATAACGGTGATCGAGTCTTGTTGGTTTTAAGTGTTTTTAACAATGTTTTCTTGGTTAGAAAAGAAAACCCAAGAATCTCTTTCCAGGTCTAGTACTTGGGCAAGCCTTTGTCCATGAACCGTACTAGGGAAAAAAATGGAGTTTATTTTAAACATAAGAGTGCAAAAAAAAAGGTTTTCTAATTACTACACTGCGCAAATATTTTCCCTTTGAGTAATTCGGTATAGTGCAGTGGGTTAGTATTTGTATGACTTTGCAAATGAATGAAATTGAAATTTAAAAAAAAAAGTATACTGATCTATAAAGTAAAACTACATTAACAAAAGCAAAACCATGAAAAAAGTGCACAGACGAAAACCCCCCAGGGGGGATGCGGAGTGGGCTCCTAGGAGCCTACTAAAAAATATTTATTATGGTATTTACAATGCTTGAGGTGGATTCCAATGGTCCTTATAGATCTGGATCCTATTGCCGCATCAAACACACTTGACTGTAGAAAAGTCTTCCAACCACTAGGTGTGTTCCTCAGGGCAACTATGAGTTTAGAACCCAATGTCACCTCGATTCCTAACTCCTCCATTTAGACCCAACTCCTAAAAAGGTCAAGGACAATAGCCCCTATTTACTATGTTTCAAAGGTTGTCTTTCAAGAGTTAAAAAAAGATTAGATTAATTTAAGCTTTATGGCAATCAATCATGCAAAAATACAATAGTTTTCAATGATAGACACACCTTGCTTTCGAATTAAATCAAATGCAATTACAAGAAAGACAGAAACAACTATTCAAGTCCAGTGCCTATTCTATTGGGCTTTAGAAAATACAATACACAATAATGTAAAAATACAAGATAGACAAGAATTTGCAATGAAATGCTTCTCGAATCCTTAGATCATTCAATGCAATAAATTGGTCATTAACATAACTCAACTTGCATTAAATAAAATGTAACCATGAAATGTAACTTGATCTGAAAATGTAAATAACTTGAACTGAAAATGCTTTGAAAGAAAAATTGAGAATGAAACAAGAGATTGTAGTGTTTTGCTAGTGGTCCTGTAAGTTTTAGTTCATTTTAGGTCTCACTTCAACTTAGGGGAATTAATGTGTGAAACAAATAAAGTACAACCTAACTAATGTGTCTACCCCTAACACTTATCTCTTATGATTTGACAGAGATTGTTGGGTGCTCAACAAGAGAACACAAGGTTCCCTTCTAGCTCCACAGGTCAATCCCAAAGATTGCTGGGCGCTCAAAAGGAGGACACTAAGTACCGTGTGGCTCTCAACAACCTCTACCCTTCTAGCTCCACAGGTCAACCTTTCTTTTCTCAATTTCTTATCAACATTAAAGTTGGGTTCCTATTAATCTAGCCAACTCAAATCTTCTCCCTTTCTTGTCACCCAGGGTCGTACCAACAGGCAAAGGGAGTGAATACAGGGCGAAGATTGGGACACTGTTTATTTAGTTCGAAAAAAAATGAATTAAAAAAAACTTTAAAGAGATTTAACTACACTAGCCAGCACAATATTGCAAGGATGGCAAAGCCAAATCACTTACAAGGTGTGGAAAAAAATAAAATAAAGCTAAATAACAAACTAATCCTAGCCACTCAATCCACTTTCCAAATGGAAAGGATGGGGAAAAAATAAACTCGCGGATATGAAAACTAATTATTCTAGCCCTTATTCAATTGCTATGCAAGGGTGGGCAAGCCCAACTTCCTTTGCATGCAATGGATGACAAATTTCAAAAAATAACAAATGCTAACCTAGCCACACAACTCTCTTCCTAAATAAGAGATGGGGCAACCAATTAAAAGTAAATAATGGAAAATAACAAGCCCTAGCCCCTCTTCACTTTGCAATGCAAGGGTGAGCAAGCCCTACCTCCTTTTCATGCAAGGGATGACCAAAATATATACCTCAAATATAACTTTGAAAATCAAACAAAGAATCAAGTCCAAGAGATTCTCTTGTACTTGTTACAATGACAGAAATTTCAGCACCTTTAGATAATGAAAAATGAGAAAGAATGGGGATTTGACCACTTTGAGGCAATGGGTTTTGAAGTGGTGACCCTTGGGGGTTCTTTGCATTATTTTCTGCCCAAATTTTTGATAGAGTTTCCCCTTGTAAAACCCTAAACCTGCTAAAAACCAACAAGCAAAAAGTGGTAAAAGATGCCCAAAATCACTTTGGGACACCTTGCATACAAGTGTAAAAATTTGTTCAAGATATGTAATAAAAATTATAGAATCAATGGCTTCAAATAACTTGTAAAATGAAGATTTAAACTAGACTTGAAGATGGAAATAAAGATAAATAAAAATGCAGGAGTTTTTTGAAGCAAGGAGTTAGTGTGCTCTTTGCTCTTCAAATGATTGAAGAAGTAGGGCATCTAACCAAAGAATCTCACTCTTCAATCCGGATAACCTACAACTTGAAAGATAAGCTAAACAAACACAAAGAGAGGTGATATTCTCACAATGATTAAAGAAATCAAACTATTCAGCCAAGAAATGCTTGAAGTTCTTGAATACAAGAGAGAAAAACTCATTAAATCTACACAAACTAAGAAGATCTTACCAAGGAAAAACAGGCTGCCTCACTTGTACTTGAACAAAATTGAGGAAATGGGAGCAAGTCACCACCAAACAACAAAAGATCTCCTCCAAAGTTTTTTATTAAAAATGCCCAATGGCTGGAAATTATAGTAATCTCAAAAAATGAGAGCAAAATGGAAGCAAGAGAGAGAAAGAGAGTGAGAGCATGAGAGATTCTAACCCAAATGAGGAGGGGAATCCTCCTTAAATAGGAAAAGAGTGAGAGAGGACCCCATTTGCATGTTTGCCACTTGTCACATTAGAGAGGGAAGGGCCCATGGAGAGGGGAGCACATTCCCTAGAGTGGGCAACTTCAAACTTAAGAAACATTTGCATGGGGGGGTCCTTTTTGCCTCTAATGTCACCTTAGGAACATAATATAACATTTGGAAACTTAATTTCTCCTCCCCAAGTGACTTTAGTCACTTTACAAAATTTTGTCATTCTAATTAATGGCCAATTTTCTTGATTTTTTGGACAAACTTTGGAAAACATGTCCAAAACTTTAGCAAAACTTGTCGAAATTACTTCAAACTTGGCCCAGAGGCATAGGGGGTCTCATGCCATTGATTTTGAGTACCCATACCCCTATTCATGGGCATTAGATGCCATTTAACCTTCTTTTTATTACAACATTTTTATGTTGAGGGACAATTTTTAATCACCAAAAATTAAAAAATCTTAAGTAAAACCTAATGAAATTCCGCAAGACTTTGGATAGTGTCTAGCATGGTTACATAAAACATTCCTAGGCCTTAGTCACCTTGTGGACTCGATCATTAGAACGCCTTTCACCACTTTGGAGGTATTTTTGAGTGAAAAACTCAGATAATTAAAACCACTAAAATGAATTTTAATTATCAAAGGGAAAAAACACTCGATGAAAGGACTTCCCTGCTGAAAAATTCCTAGGCAACTAAGTTATACAAAAACTAAACCCTCATGTTGAAATATTATTACAATATCCCCTGCAGGGATGCAAAAATTTCATGGAGAAAATATAAGAAGAAGAGCTGCCTCGCTTGAAAAAACCTTATTAGGTACTTCTTTCTCATCTACCACACACATGGTACATGGTTGGCCACCTAGTTGGTTAGGTGGTCAACAAATCCAAAGGTTTTACAATTTTTAGAAAGATAAGATCAAGAAAGGTGCTCCGGGAGGTCTTTGAATAGCTTAGATCTTTGATTTTTCGAGAACACTTCTCCTTGTCATGGAAATAAAAGTGAAAAGCCAACCACCTGTAATGCACCAAATGTTCCAAATAAAGCGTTAAGAACATACAAATATTAAGTACTGAAGGATCGAAAAATATGCACAAGTACTTAATAAAAACTAGACCTACTTTAAAAATATTACTTTATGATTCTAGATCTAGATACATACTTAGACAAATCAACCTTTAGATATTCTCTCAAAAAAGAAATACTAATCTACTTAAGCACATCAGTAATCGTAACCAAGAAAGATTCAATTTAAAAGTGAAGGAAAGAGAAAGAGGAGATAGCTCCATGCTTGGGAATCCTTTGAGCCGTGGAGTTTGTTGGTGGAAAGGAGAGGGACTATGCTCTTGGAAGTGCTCGAAAATTGGAGGAGTGAAACAAGATCAAACAAACGTTCGAGCCTAGATACATGTATCAATTCATCAATTTTTGCACAAAGACATGGTTAAATGCAAGGGTGTTAACTACAAAAGAAACCTGGAAAACATGCATTTAAACATGTTGCCGCCTACTTCGTACCTCGAGTAACGTGGCTGAAATATTCAAGTCACTAGGTGCGACCTTGGGGGCAAGCTCGAGCTAAGTGCTGTCACTTGATACTTGGCTCCTCCGTCTAGGCCAACTCCTAACGAAGCCAAGGGGGGTGGACCCTAATAAAGAAAAGTCTAAGGTTGTTTCTAACTACAAAGGCAAGAAACACAAATTTTCTAGGAGTTTTAATGTGAAAGGGATGAAATTAAAGACTACCAATTACTGCAAACAAAATTTACTCCAGCAACACTTCAATTCAAATTAGATACACCATATTCAATGAAACATTGCGAAATTAATTTATGCAAGACATAACATGATAGATCAGTGTCGTAATAAAAGAATGCTTTGCAAATATGGGTTGTTGGTGTAGTCTCAGTGAAAGTATTGCAGTGGCTTGGTTGGTAAGTTTTAGATGATTAAATGAATTGATTAAGGAATGGGTAAATTCTTGGTAAGTTTTATCAATGTGGTAATGATCTGGATTAACTTAGGGGAGGGGAACTCCCGATATACTCGAAGGTACAAGGAGTACATGTCTAAAACCTCTATTCGATGCGGTTCCCCGCAAGGAATATGTGGGCTGGTTGGAGTCTTTGAGACGTGTTCAACACTACAACAAGGGTGTAGCCTAGCGGTGTCTCGAGGTCACTGTCCAGTTGTTCCTGCTTCCTTTGTGGATTTTTCCACTGCAACAGATCAATTCGAGGCGTTGGATTTTCGCTTGGGGAGATTAATTTGGGAGTGGAAACTAATTAAGCTAGTCACCTGGATACCTTTCTGATACTACCAATTGATCAGACGAAGCTGCAATGGAAGTAGAGCATACGGGGATGAAGGCCTTTGTAAGTTTTAAATGTTTTTGAGCAAAGTTTTCTGATTAAAAAAATGTAAAACCCAGGAGTCTCTTTTCAGATTCAATACTCGGGCAAGCCCTTATCCATGAACCTGTACTCGAGAAAGCGAGGGAGTTTATTTTAAATTTAGCAGTGCATAACAATTAAAGTTTTTTAATTACTACATTGCTCAAATATTTTCCCTTATGGTACTTCGTATAGCGCAGTGGGTAAGTATTCAGATTACTTTTGCAAACTTGAATAAAACAATGAAATAGTGAAAGAGAGAAAAAAACATCAAACTACACTAGCAACACAAAAAACCACTAAAAGGACATTGACACAAATTCCCCCAGGGGGGATGGGGAGTCGGCTCTGATGAGCTTACTCAAACCTTATTACAATCTTACAAACATGAAATAAAAGTGCACTTTGGTCCTTATACTTTGGATCCAAATGCTTACAACTTGTGAAAGAATCAATTTTTATGCGAAGGTAACCTTCGTTTGTCTTGTTTTTCCTGATTTTCGCGACAATTCGCTAGAGTTTCCTTTTCTTTTATTGTAAACCTGCAAAAAACAGCAATGAAAAAATATGAAAGACACCCAAAGACACTTTAAGAGTGTCTTGGGAAAATCTACAAAAAAGTCTAAAAAAGTTCTTAGTAAAACTAGCTGAAAATGACTAAGGCAAGCTAGGAAGCTTGTCTTCTTAGGATCTTTGCTTGCCTTCTTGAAAAGATTTGGCAAGCAAATCTCAAGCACTATATGCAAAATACGAATCTTTAAACTATTGAATCAAACTACCCTTACTTAACTTTAGATTTTACTTGAAAAAAGACCTAGTAAAAATGGTAGATCAACTCTAACTAGATCTAGACTTTGAGATTTTAATTGTAAATTACTTAGATCTAGCCAGCTACTCAGATCTACTTATATTAATGCATGAAATTATTGATCTGAAATAAAGATTGAACCAGTAACCAAGAATATCAAACTTTAGATGATGTGAAGGGTGAAGACAAACAACCGTTGAAATTGGGCAATGGGGTCCTCAAAGTGGAGATCAGAGGGACTAGTCCTTCTTAGAAATATGTTTGAAGATGTGAGGATGCCAACATGCTCAACATGCTCTCCAAACTAGAGATCCTGCAATCTCACAACACTTGCACAACAAAGGATTAAAAGCACATGGTGTAAACTACAATAGAAACTTCAGAAAACATGCATTTCTCATCAAATAAATATGTCTGTCTAATGTCTCTAATGCAACTTAACAGAAAAGTAATGGATGAAACAATCACACTACTCTACCTTACTAAGAAAAACTTCTCCTTCAAAAGCTAGATAAATAACCAAAGACTTTATAGTGAAAGCATGTAAACAATATAGTTATACCTCATTAGATCATGAAGACATTATCATCCACACACGAGAGATCCACACATCGATTTGCCTCCAAAGCCTTTATTCATTCAATGAAAAATACTTCACAATATTTACAATGCAATTTAGCAGAGGTTCCACCTTCCCATGAAAACAATGGAGAAGTGACCTGCTTAAATAAGAAAAGAGAGACCCAGGGGGGCACCACCAACACTGAAGATCAAGCTCAGTTGAGCTTGAGTGATCTAAGGAATCGGTGGGGAGATCTTAGTTTAACTGAAGTGTTGGTATGGAGGAGGTGCCACCTCAAATGAGGTAGGCGACCTCACTCTACCAACCAAGCCACCTCACTAAACTCCAAATCGCATGCATCAAATCCTCACGCAATTGTACGACCGCGAGCAAACTCCACCAATAACATATTCGCTACCATTAAACTTTGATGTATGGCAAACAATATTACAAATAAACACATGGTTTCGATGTGATCTAGATACAAATGAGGGGTCCACTCCTTAGTTCTAACGCACTCCTCAAAACTGTGACGTCACCCTCCTTTCCCATGCGAATGATTCACCCACACGTGCGTCCTCTTAGCAAGCATAAGGTATTGTTATCTCCTCAAATAAATTGGTCAAATTTATTTTATTAAGTGATAGGAAAGTCATTAGATGAAGCATTTTATAATTTTTTAAGAGTCTTTTAAAAGAACTTTGGACTTGTATTTCATAAGAGCTCGAGTCAGCGCTTTATTTGTAAAAAATTTAAAAAAAAGATAGGTTTCGGTGGCTAAAATCGCAATTTCGGGGCGCTCTAAACCACCGAAATCGTAGGTTTTTCAAACGATAAACTGCCTTGGGAAAACTCAATTTTCGCAACCGTGGAGAGGTCATTTTACACGCTCAAATAGTCGACTGACAACTAGAACTCCTAAGCTTTCCAATGGTACTTTCAGATCTACATTTGGAGCTCGGGAAGGTAGTCAAAAGTCCCCTGCAAGATGAGGCTGCGTTTTTAGAAATATGGCGTTTCTACTGTGCTGAGTCATCATTTTCAAATGACGATTCTGAGCGATTGGAGGATCATTTTGAGATATGGTCGGAGGATTTTGTGCCTAACATGTCAAAGAACAATAACCTCTTTCGGTTTATACACAGGTGTTACAAATGTGGAGAACCGAATCCATCTCTGAGCCCCAGTTTTCAGCAGTTTGGCCCAATTTTTGTGGTAGACAGTTTCAGAAATTGCTTTGCTGTCAAGAAGGATTTTCGACCTGATCTACAGTCTTGTGAAGATTATGAAGAATCACTGAAGCTGTCAAAGACTATTGAAGATCATCATGATAAGGGTTTGACCCTTAAGATAGGATTTTATCCTAGTTTTGTGAATTGTTTTGACTTTTCTATATTTAGTATATCAGATCCAATTTCATAGGATCTTGAACTGTTTTGTAAAGACTATAAAGCCCATGAATTTTGAAGAAGTAAAGGAGTTCAAATTTAGAGACTTTTTCACATATTGTAAGCTCAAGCTTCTGATTTTCATATCAGTAATACAAGCTTCTTTTGCCATTACTTGTTCAGATTTTCATCTTCTTGTCTATTCTATACTTGCACCTGAATGTCAAATTCGTGTTAATTTTGTTTGTCTGATGTTTGATAACTGTCAACTTGTCAATATATCCATAAATTAGAATCTGCAAGTACTTTATTTGGTTTATCTGGGCATTCATATATACTTTGTGTGTATGTTTCTCCTAGTAAATTAAGAGTTCTGCGTACATTCATTTATTTACAACTCTCTAAACAGTGATAGTTAAAAGCCTTGCCAATCTGGTTGTGTTTATGCATATCTTGAGTGAGTGAGGTTTGATTTAGTCATCTGACTTGATCCATTTGAGTGAATCATTAAGATATTAGTTAAGTTACCAGGCTTCTTCGAGTCACAACCTACAAGGACTCCTGGAGTGATAACAACTTGGCGCCGTTGCCGGGGAGTGGAGATTGAAGCAAGCTTCCCTGGGAGACGACATAGATCAAACTTTGATGATAGACAAAGTGTGGACACTATCCTGGTTGTAATCATCTATCGGGCGACTCCATTGGAACGAAGTGGCTTCGAGACGAGCTCATACCAAGGCAAATCCTCAAAGGCCACCAATGACACCTGTTTCAGATCTTGAGCAGATTATAAGGAGAGGAAGAGCTTTGCAAAGATAGACTTCCAGATCTACAAGGACAACTGCATCAGGTACTTCTAGAGGTACTTCTTCTGTTGTATCAAGTAGACCTCTCTTTAAATCTTCTTCTATTGAAGCATCTACTTCTTGGAAAACTATAAGTGAATCAGAAAATTTGAAGGGTGATGAGCCTTCAACTACTTCTGTTGTTGTAGATCCTATTCCTGAGTTTATTACTGAATTTGACTTAGGAAAAGAAGTTGTAAAGTCTGTCCAAGAAGAGGACAGTTCCTCTTCCCTGAATTCCTTACAAACTGAGCCTGAAGAAAGCTATTCTTATATTCATATCAATTTGCCTGCCCTTGAGAATATCTTGCAAGATCTTTTAGCTCAAGGTGAAGAGAATTTGGCCTTATTACTTGGACAGTTCTATAAGGCTTCCTATTTCCCATATCATTCACAGATTGGAGAAGTACTGTTGGCGAATCAGCCAACAAATCTTTCCACCTCAATTCCTATTGGGGTAAATTTACCACCTTTATCACCACTCATACCTCCTCAGCTACCACCCACACCAACATCATCTTCTTCTATTGTTTCCACACCTACAACCACCATGGCTGTCCCTCTGACTAAGATGGAAAAAATCCTTGTTGCTAGGTATGCCCCTCTGAATTTGCCTAACCCCCTTTCTGCTATGCCTACTGGAGATTACCAAAAGTACATGCCTAAGTTTACTGGAGAGGGAGATTTTACAGTTGAAGAACAAAATATAAATATTGAGGAAGAGGATGTGTGGACTAGGGTTTTTTGTGCAGAGTTTAGACGGTCAGGCTAGCAAATGGTTCAAAGAATTACTTGCTGGATCAGTGGCTGGTATTGAAGCTCTAAATGACATATTTTTGAAGCATTGGGGAGAAAGAAGAGACCTCCTTTACTATATCACAAAATTCAGTAATTTGAGGAGAGAAAATGGTGAGTCTCTTTTAAATTTCACAAAGAGATTTAACAAGATGTTCAACAAGAACCCTGCTGAGATCAAGCCTACAGAGACTTCAGCCAAAATCACTTATACAAATGCTTTTGATTTCGAGTTTTGTCTTCTTCTCAGAGAAAGAAGATCTGCTTCTTTATCATTCATGCAAGATGTTGTTCTTGAAGTTGAGTCTAATATTGTTGTATCTCAGAAACTTAGGGGAAAAGTGGACAGGAAGAAGCAATCTTCAGATCCTCCTTCTTCATCAGAAACAAAAATGGAAAAAATGGCCAAGATGTTGGACAGCTTAACATCTGAAATGTCTAAACTGAAAATTCAAGGTCAACAACCTGCAAGAGGTAAAGGGCCAAATGACTTTTCTCCGAGAAACCCTAATACTTTCCCCTACAGAAGAAATAACCCACAGGCTCAAATCCTCCAAAGGGATAGGAATCCAGTTGAGGAACAGAGAATTAGAGCTCCTTTCCAAAATGCTATGTTGGAAGAAGAGCAAGAGCTTGCTCAGGGTGAAGAAGAAGAAGAGGAAAATATCAATTGCATGGAAGATGAAGTTGATCCATCTTTCTTGACACAATCAGATTATAAGGAAGCCCTCATGAACGAGCAAATCATTGAAGAATCCTTGTATCAGGCAGATGATCAAGGAGGTTACAATTTGAGGTCCAAGCCTGCTGCTCAAAAACCTTTGATTGCTGCTCCCGGAAAGAAGAATCTCGTCCCTACAAAACAGTCTGCTCCTCCTGCAAAAAAGATTGCTGCTCCTTCAAAACAACAGCAAAAGTCATTGCAACCTTCAGTCCATGATCAGATTCAACTCAAAGCTCCATCACAAGAGGTAAGAACTTCTGACAAATTGTCTTACTCTTTCAATCTTGAATCAGAAATTTAGAAAATAAAAATCCCTATTCCATTGATAGAGCTTATGAAGAATGATTCCTTCAAATCATCTGTACTCAAGTCCCTTCAAGCAAAGACACCCATAGCTATTGACTTTGTAAATTTGCAAGATGATAAGCCCACAATAACTCTAGGTCCTATGGTTGCAAAACTGGATGAGTGTTGTCCACCCTTCTATATATTCCTGAACATCCATGACAAGATCCTTCACAATTGTTTGCTAGACTTAGGAGCATCCCACAATCTTATGCCAAACGCAGTGATGGAGGAGCTTGGGCTTAACATCACAAAACCTTACCATGATATTTTCTCTTTTGACTCTAGGAAGGTCAAATTCCTAGGCCTCATAAAAGACCTTGTCATAAAAGCATAGTAATGGATATAGTAGTTTCTGATATCCCACCCAAGTTTGGCCTCCTCTTGTCACGTTCATGGAGTAAAAGGCTAGGTGGTACCCTACAGATGGATCTTGCTTATGCTATAGTCCTGATGTTTGGAGGTGAAACCAAAAGGCTCTATAGAGAAAATCAGCTTACCTACATCATCAGTGATGAAAAGAATCCTATAAATCATCCCATCTATGCATTGGACACAGACTTTGGGGCATGCATTCTGCAAATAGATGACTCTCAGCCAACACCTTTGCAGCTCACAAAGCCTACCTATCAGAAATCTAAAGGAGAGAGCACTTCTGTCTGGAGCATGTTCTTTGATGGTGCTAGTACCAAAGACTCAGTAGGTGCAGGTGTAGTTTTGATTTCTCCTTCAAAGGAGACTATGCATTTGTCTTATAAACTTGATTTCAAGATTACTAACAATATAGCAGAGTATGAGGCTTTGCTCTTAGGATTAAATGCTGCTAAAGAGATGAGAATCATGTGTCTGAAGATATTTGGAGATGCAGATCTCATCATACAACAAGTGAACAACACTTTCCAAGCAAAGAATGTCAGGCTAAAAGCATACAGAGATGAGGTATTGGAAACTTAGGGACTCTCATAATTTTTGACATTTCTTATATACCTAGAGATATGAACCCATCTAGCTAATTCCCTTGCTGTCTTTGCTAGTATGTTCATTCCTCCCATGCCTCCTAAATTGAACTATGAAATCCAAGTCAAATACAGGCCATCCCTACCTGACAATGTCAAGTATTGGAAAGTCTTTGAGGATGATGATGAGCTTAGTAGATTTCTCCAGGTCATTGATGAATTTTCTGATATGCATATTGACCAAGAAAATCTAAATGTAGAGGAATCCCAGAAGCCTAAATTGAAGGGGAAAATAGGTCAACACAATATTGTTCAGTTGCCAAGCAATCATATACCTCGGGGTCTAGTACCTCTTGAGAAGCTTTTTGACCATAATGATGTCCCCTCCAAACCTGATAAGAAGGAGAAGGATTTTGCTGTCCATGAGCACAATATAGGAAGCCAAAGTCATCCTAAATTCATAAATTTGTCCACTGAGTTAACCGCTGATCAGAGGTCAAAATGTTGTAGTCTTATGAAAGAATTTGCTGATGTATTCGCTTGGGAATATAGTGATCTGGAAACATATGATACAAATATCATTCAACATAAAATTCCCCTGGAGAAGGACACAATCCCTTTCAAACATAAGTTAAGGCCTATCAGTCCTCTCTTATTGCCCATGATTGAGAAAGAAATAAAAAAGCTCCTTGATGCTAAAATCATAATCCCACTGAGGTATTCTAAATGGATTGCAAATTTAGTAATAGTGAGGAAGAAAAATGGTGAGATCAGGTTATGTGTTGATTTTAGAAACCTGAATAAATGCTCCATGAAAGACAACTACCCCCTGCCCAAGATGGAGCATTTGCTGCAAAGAGTTTCGGGAACTAGTGTCATGTCATTCTTAGATGGCTTCTCAGGCTACAACCAAGTTTCTGTACACCCTGATGATCAAGAGAAAACTGCTTTTACCACTCCTTGGGGTACCTTCATGTATGCCAAGATGCCATTTGGGCTAATGAATGCTGGGGCCACCTTTCAGAGGGCCATGGATATAGCCTTTGTAGGAGTAAAGGACAAGTTTGTCCTCATATATCTTGATGATATCACTGTGTACTCCAACAATCTTGAAGAACATTTGTAGCACCTAAAAAAGGTTTTTTCTGAAATGTAGACAGTTTGGGATATCTCTGAACCCAAAGAAGTCTCAATTTGCTCTCAAGGAGGGAAAACTCCTAGGCTACATTGTTTCAGCAGAGGGTGTGAAGATTCATTAGAGGAATTTTGGGGTCTAAAATGGGCCTCCTAAGGAAAATAATAAAATAATAGTTAAAATAATAAAATAATATTGATTAATTTTGGAGGAAGAAAGAAAAAAACTACTTTTTGTGTTCTTATTTTCGACATATCTCCTTGTGTTTTACTCAAATTTTGATCGGGAGAGCTCATTGGATGTGGAATCAAATTCCACCTCCATAGAGTACCCACACTGCATACTTTTGACGGACCCCGCTACCCAAAAAACAAGAAATTCTTGAAAAAACGTGATGATGATGCCATCATCACGTTTTTTCAGGTATTTCTTGTTTTTGGGGTAGCGGGGTCCGTCAAAAGTATGCAGTGTGGGTACTCGTTGGATGCAGAATCGAATTCCGCATCCAACGAGCTCTCCCAATCGAAATTTGAGTAAAAATACAATGAGATATGTCGAAAATATGAACAAAAAAAGTAGTTTTTTTTTATGACAAATATGTCAATTCAACCATTATGGTTGACTAATTTTATTGAAATTCTATTGGTTCTTGAATTCCAAATCACAAAAACTTATTTTGGCACGTTTTCTTATAAGGCCCATTTTAGACCCCAAATTTCCTCTAATGGATCCAGTTCGGGTCGAAGCAATTCATAAATTGTCCATACCAAGGTCAAAGAAGGATATTCAATCCTTCCTTGGTAAAATCAATTTTGTCAAAAGGTTTATTCCTAATTTTTCTGAGTTAGTGAAACACATAACTTCCATGTTGAAGAAGGAATCTGAAATTAAATGGACAGACAATGCAAGAAGCTCTTTTGAAGCCATCAAGTAGGTTATCATGGAAGCTCCTACTTTAATTAGTCCAGATTACACCAAGGGCTTCTATATTTTCTCTTTTGCTTCCTATGATACAGTGGCAGTAGTCTTGTTGCAAAAAGATGATGAAGGTCTTGATCACCCAATTGCTTTCTTCAACAAAACATTGAGGGATGCTGAACTAAAGTATGATCCTATAGAAAAACAAGCTTATGCTCTTATTAAGTCATTGAAAGCATTCAGAATTTATATCCTACATACAAAGGTCATTGCCTATGTCCCTTCAGCTTCTGTGAAGGATGTTTTAACCCAGCTTGACATTGATGGCAAAAGAGCCAAATGGATTGCAAAGCTGATTGAATTTGATATAGAAGTAAATCCCACCAAGCTAGCAAAAGGCCAACGCCTGGCTAAGCTTATGGCTGAAGAAAATTGTGATCTACTAGGCATGAATTTCATTGGGGTAAGTTCAACATGCTTGCAGACAGAGGTAGCAGCAGAAGAGCAGCATGACAACCAGCAGGTGGCTGAGAATTTGTATTCATGTGAGTGGTATTCAGGTATTATTCATTTTTTGCAAAATTTAGAAGTTCCTCTTGAACTTAGCATGACTCAAGCACGAGCTCTTAAGCTTAGATCCATTAAATTTTGCATAAATAACAAGCTGTTGTATTGGAAAGATCCTTTTGGTATTTTGGTGAGATGTTTAGATAAAGAAGAGTCAGTTCAAGTCATGCATCAGTTCCATTCAACCATATGTGAAGGCCACCATTACTAGAAAACTACAGCTCACAAGATTCTAAGGGCTGGATACTATTGGTCTGTTCTTTTCTCTGATGTGTGTACCTTTGTGGAGTCTTGTGATAAATGCCAAAGATTCACAGGAAAGTAGCAGCTCAAATCCTTGCCCTTGAGACCTATTGTAGTGAATGGTCCCTTCCAGCAATGGGGTCTTGATTTCATAGGTGAGATTAATCCTTCATCCAGTGGTCATCATAGGTGGATTTTAGTAGCCATTGATTATTTTACCAAGTGGATAGAGGCGATTCCCACAAGGAATGCCACTCATCAAGTCATCATGAAATTTCTCTATGAAAACATCTTTATTAGATTTGGCTGCCCAAAAAGGCTAGTGACTGATAATGCACCAGCTTTTAAAGCTGATGCGTTGGTTGACATGTGTGAGTCAATGGGAATTCAATTGGTACATTCTACTTCCTACTACCCTCAAGGCAATGACCTTGCTAAGTCATCCAATAAGAGCCTAGTTAGAATCATCAAAAAGCTATTGGAAGAAAATCAGAAGAGCTGGGATTCTAAACTAAAGTTTGCTCTTTGGGCTGACAGAGTGACCAATAAAAAATCCATAGGGACTTCTCCCTTTAAATTGGTTTATGGTACTGATGCCATTTTCCCCATTCAGCTAGTTCTACCAGTAGCTAAGTTCTTTCAGGAGGAACAGGATGAACCAAATAACATGGTAAGAAGAATGCTTGACTTGGTTGAGTTACAACAGATTAAAGAACAGTTGGTGGAGAAGTCAGAAGCTCACCAAAAGAAAATAAAAAATACTTTTGACAGGAAAGCAAAGGTGGACAATTTTCAGGTTGGAGACTGGGTTCTGAAATGGGATGCATCCAGACAAGACAAGGGAAAGCATGGCAAATTTGATTCTTTGTGGACAGGTCCTTTTGTGATAACTCAAGTACAACAAAAAACACCTTCAGTCTACAAAATATGGAAGGTGAAGAAATGTTTGGTGGCCCAGTCAATGGGCGATTTCTGAAACTCTATTTCATCTAAGGCTTCAAAGCCTTGTCATTGTAAATATCATTTTTGTTTTTGTTTTTGCAAAATAACTCCATGCCCAATGGAACACTAGAAGATAGGTTTGAATTTTTGTTTTACAGGAAAGGCATTGGATCTGTGGTTCTTGGAACCTCACAGGGAGGATTCCATCCCCGAGTAGGAGCCAGATGTTATCTCCTCAAATAAATTGGTCAAATTTATTTTATTAGGTGATAGGAAAGTCATTAGATGAAGCATTTTATAATTTTTTAAGATTCTTTTAAAAGAGATTTGGACTTGTATTTCATAAGAACTCTTGAGTCAGTGCTTTATTTATAAAAAATAAAAATAAAAAGACAGGTTTCGGTGGCTAAAATCGCAATTTTGGGGCGCTCTAAACCACCAAAATCGCAGGTTTTTTTAACGATAAATTGCCTTGGGAAAACTCAATTTTCTCAGCCGTGGAGAGGCCGTTTTACATGCTCAAATAGTCGATTGACAACTAGAACTCCTAAGATTTCCAATAGTACTTTCAGATCTGCATTTGGAGCTCGGGAAGGCAGTCAAAAGTCCCCCGCAAGATGAGCCTACATTTTCAGAGATATGGCTTTTCTACTGTGTTGAGTCATCATTTTCAAATGACGCTTCTGAGCGGCTGGAGGATCATTTTGTGAAATGGTCGGAGGCTTTTGTGCCTAACATGTCAAAGAACAATAACCTCTTTCGGTTTATACATAGGTGTTACAGATGTGGAGAACCGAATCCATCTCTGAGCCCCAGTTTTCAGCAGTTTGGCCCAATTTTTGTGGCATACAGTTTCAGAAATTGCATTGCTGTCAAGAAGGATTTTCGACTTGATCTACAGTCTTGTGAAGATTATGAAGAATCACTGAAGCAATCAAAGACTATTGAAGATCATCATGATAAGGGTTTGACCCTTAAGATAGGATTATATCCTAGTTTTGTGAACTGTTTTGACTTTTCTATATTTAGTATATCATATCCATTTTCATAGGATCTTGAACTGTTTTGTAAAGACTATAAAGCCCATGACTTTTGAAGAAGTAAAGGAGTTCAACTTTAGAGACTTTTTCACATATTGTAAGCCCAAGCTTCTCATTTTCAGATCAGTAATACAAGCTTCTTTTGCCATTACTTGTTCAGATTTTCATCTTCTTGTCTATTCTATACTTGCACTTGAATGTCAAATTTGTGTTAATTCTGTTGTCTGATGTTTGATAACTGTCAACTTGTCAATACATCCATAAACTAGAATTTGCAAGTACTTTACTTGGTTTATCTGGCCATTCATATATACTTTGTGTGTATGTTTCTGCTAGTAAATTAAGAGTTCTTCCTACATTCATTTATTTACAACTCTCTGAACAGTGATAGTTAAAAGCCTTGCCAATTTGGTTGTGTTTATGCATATCTTGAGGGAGTGAGGTTTGATTTAGTCATCTGACTTGATCCATTTGAGTGAATCATTAAGATATTAGTTAAGTTACCAGGCTTCTTCGAGTCACAACCTAGAAGGACTCCTGGAGTGATAACAGGTATGACCAAACATTAATTAAAACCAAAGTTTTATTTGTGATATGTATATGAGGAGAGGTCC
Source organism: Pseudotsuga menziesii (assembly GCA_001517045.1). NCBI lineage: Eukaryota > Viridiplantae > Streptophyta > Pinopsida > Pinales > Pinaceae > Pseudotsuga > Pseudotsuga menziesii. The sequence goes on along the minus strand of LPNX010539147.1, from coordinate 550,123 downwards.
ACCGTAATACCATATCAAGGCTAGCGTGAGCTTAAGTGAGTTGACGTCACCCTCACTTCATAGCCACTCACTACATCAAAATAAAACCCAAGTTTGATATCGCTGAAGTGGATGAATAAATCGCTAACTTCATGGGACTCCTTTGCCATGTCATTTTAACATTAAAAAAATGAATTTTGACTAATTCAATTTTGTCCTTTAGTACCAAATTGATGCACTTTTAGCAATTAAATGCCACTTTGATGCTCTGTTAGCCAAATAATGCCTTCCGGGGTGTTTTAGCTGCCCAAAACATAGTGAAAGTCGCTATCGGGGTAAAGATGCTGCTCTGAGTGTGAAAATGAGCATCCCTGTTAGTTTTGTACCTAGGAATTTGTTCCCTAAGTGACTTTTTGCCTAAGTCACTTAGAAAAGGGAAAAAGGTGACCCTCACATTAAAAGCCACTTAATGAGACTTTATAAAGTTAAAGTCACCTTTTGATAAATTTAAGTGGGTGAGTAAATTTATTTAAGTGATTTAAATAAATGTGATTTTTACTCTCATTGAATCTTAGTCATTGGATTGGATCTTTCTCCACCATTGGATTAGATTCCCACTTAGGGTTTAGACAAAAAGGGTTGAGGGAGGCAAATCACTTGACTTTTCATTTTTTGGAGAAGGAGAGACTGAGCTGAGACAGAAGGAGGTCGAGCTAGGGTATTGGCACGATTCCCAAGAAGAGAGACTGCACAAAAATCAAGGGTACGGATTGTACAGACTGCATTTAATGCTGCACAGAAATCGAGGGTGTACGGACTGCATTTAATGCTGCACATTTTTCGAGGTGTACGGATTCCGTACAGTACGGATTTTGGCACAGTTTTCTAGGAAGATTTTTGGCACAGAAATCGAGGTAAATGCTGGCACAGTTTTCGAGATAAAACAGGGCACAGAAATCGAGGCCGTACAGTTGTACGGACTACTGTTATTTTTCTGCACAGTTTTCAAGGCTTTGCTGGACACGTTTTTCAAGATTTTGAGATGAAATCTTGGGTGGAGATAAGTTAAATTTTCACTGTATTTCTGTTCTGATATTTTGCTGAAGATAATAAAATCTCTCTCTCTCTCTAATTGGTTTTCCCTGTGGGGGTTTTTCCAGGGCTTGATTTTGGCCAAAAATCTCTGAGTCTATCATTTTATGGTGTGATTGTTAAATGTGTTTTTCAGCCTGTTAGTGTATTTTACTGTGTTTAATTGTTCAGTAAAATTTCATAAGTAACCTACAGCCAATGCAAAACCGGCTGTATGTGAAAACCACGAAATGTTGACATAAACCAGCAAACAGTAAAACGCAGAATTTCTTCATGGTATCAGAGCTTGGGGGCAGAAAACAGTGATAGTTTGCAGACACACAGAAATTTTCAGATCTCAGAAATTTTTAGTATAGGTTGGGTTGGTGTAGAGATGACAGAAATTCTTATTCTGTCAGTGAGCAGCACTTTGTTGGGTTGGTGTAGAGATGGCTACAGGTCTTAAACTAGAGGATAGGCTGGATGGGACAGGAAATTTTGTGCCGTGGAAGGCCAGAATTTTACTGATACTGGAGGAGAATGAGTTATGGCTGGATATAGTTAGGAACACTATAGCTAACCCGGTTGTCTTTCCCGCATCAGCAGATGTAGCAGCTCTATCAGCTTTCAACAAGAAGGACTGTAAAGCTAGGAGGATCATTCTAGATGCAGTTAAAGACCACATAATCCCTCACATTTCAGGCAAGACTAGGGCACACTTGATGTGGTCAGCCTTGATCAGTTTGTATGAGAGTTCCAATGAGAACAGGAAGATGGTTCTCAAAGAGAAACTCAAAAGTATAAAGATGAATGGGGGTGAGGGAGTCACAGCATATCTTACCAGGATTTCTGCAGTTTGGGATGAACTTGCAGCGGTTGGGGAGGTGGTACCCCCTACAGAGCTTGTACGCACAGCAGTGAATGGGGCTTCAAAGCCCTGGGGTGCATTTGTGCAAGCCATAGTGGGCAGAGAGAACCTACCTACCTGGGAGAGACTTTGGGATGACTTTGTGCAGGAGGAGACTAGGAGAGGTCTTGCACAGGGCAGTACATCTCACAGTGGGGTTGATGACGAGAATGTGGCTTTGGCAGCTAAGGGCAAGAAGAAGAAGGGTCCCAAGAAGGGTGGGGCCAAGCAGCAGCACCAGTAGAGTGGGAAGAAGAAAGACTTGAGTAAAATCAAGTGTTATGCATGTCAGGCGTTTGGGCACTATGCTTCACAGTGTCCAAGCAAGAAGAAGAAAAAGGGACAGGGACAGTAGACAGCAGCCTCAGCAGAGGTTGATGAGTTTGATGATGCATTTCAGAGGGAGTTTTCCCTATATGCTGGACAGATGGAGAGAGAGAGAGTCTCTTTAGCCACCAGCACAGACATGGATATGGATAGTGAGCATTCATTGTTGGCAGGTCATCAGGGGAGTCCATCCACCTCTACTACTTGGTATATTGACAGCGAAGCCTCGAGCCACATGACTGGAGCTCAAGAGATGTTCTCGGAGCTATCTCAGACAGGTAGAGATGTGGAGGTTGTCCTTGGAGACAACACCGTTGTTAGAGCTGTTGGTCGGGGGACCATTACATTTCAGAGGGAGTCGATGAGTCTCATGACTCTGAGGGATGTGTTGTATGTCCCTGGGCTGAAGAAGAACCTTGTGTTAGTTTCCACCATTGAGGACAGGGGTCTTGGGGTGTGCTTTTCAGATGGGAGAGTGCAGGTGTATCCCAGGGCTACAGGTATGTCTAGTGCCATGGACATTGGAGTCAGATGTGGAAAGCTGTACAAGCTCTTGTTTCAGCCACAGTGCGCTCTAGCACACAGCAGCAGCAGTGAGCTATGTGGGCTATGGCATCGGAGGATGGCCCACCTACATCACACA
>LPNX010539147.1:498451-536134 GCA_001517045.1 Pseudotsuga menziesii | reverse complement strand
CACAGAGTCATACAGTTGGGACTGGGAGGAGACAGCTCACATTCACCTCCCCCTCATCCACAGCATCTACTCGAGCAGTTGGAGGTTCTAGTTCCACCCTAGGCTCTTCTGGACCACCTCCATGACCACCTACTGCTTCTAGAGGAAGAGTGGTGCCACTGCCAGTGCCCTTGACCCGTAAAAGGGGTAGATTGATTAGAGGATCATCCTCAGGGAGTCGATGACTTGATTCCTATTTTTATCATTGTACTATCATACTATGTTGGTGTCCTATGTCTAGACTTTGTACACTATCTACATGCCTCATGAGTCATGACTCATGATGATTCATCTCTTGAGAGACATTTATTTTGATCATTTGATGTGATGTTCTATCATTCCATCAAGAACATATTTCGGTATTTTCAGTTTATAGTCGATATATGATCATGATCCACCATTTGACATATTATGCATCTTATATATGAGTTGTGTTTTAATATTTATGTGGAAATGTGTTTATTTGATGTTGTTGTTGCTTTAGATGTTAAAAAAATTGAAAAAAAATGTTTATTTTTGTATTTTTTAATGCAAAACGACATTTGCCGATATTTTCCGATATTTTCGCCGTTGCTGCCGATAAGTTTCATTCCGGATCCCCGGCGATATATTCGCCGACACGATATATGTAACTTTGTTTCCAAGTCTTTACTGCTAACACTCGTGTGTGATTCTGAATGATCATATGAGAACTCTACATGATTCTCTTCCATACCAAGATCTCCAAAGGTCTCCAAATCGACACTCCCTTCTCTCGATACATAAAAAATGGGCTTCTTAATGTATGTCCAATAATCATCATCTATACCTTTGTAAAAAATGGGGGATCCTCATCCATGGCATCACATTCCTGGATACACTCATCCTCATGTTCACTATATAATTCTTTAGAATATCTGGTTTCAAAAATGTTACAAGGGAATGAACTTTCCAAACTCTCATCACCATGAGGAGAACATGGAGGAGTGTCATCATACACCATATAGACCTCATCATAATTATCTTTATAAGTTTTTGTGATGGTTTCTTCTTGAGGTAAATCTGGAATACTCATGTGATCATCCTTGCTGAAACAATTCTGAGGATACTTCAAGTCTTCAGTAGTTTCTATCTTGGCATAGTGAAGAGGACCTTCAATAACATCTTCAATCAAGGGACCTTCATAAATATCTTCAATGGGGTCGCTTGGGATATGCTGCTCAATGGGTTCCTCTAGCTTATCCACATCCTCCATATTTTCTGTTGATGTGACATGAGGATGGTTTTCAACATCTTCATTATTTTCTGTTGATATGACAAGAGGATGGTTTTCAAAAATGTCTTCAGATGAGGTTTCTTCATGAACTTCTTCAATTAGATTGTCACAGATGTGCCCATCTTCAGAATCCTGCTGTGTATTGAAAAAGGCATCATACTCTTTAACAAGTCGCTTAATCTCTTCCTTTCTAAAATAACTTAGAGGGATTTCCACACATTCGATGTTGTCTATGACAACATGAGGAAGCTCCTCAATAGGAGTATTGTGGACCTCTTCTTCACTTAAATGTTCGAGAAGTAATTCCAAGTCTTCAACACTTTGTATCATGGCAAAAGGTCCGTCATATGTTTCAGTATGATACTTTGTCCCAGATAGGTAGAAGGTAAAGTTCTTTTCAAGGAATATTTCCAAACCATTCATACTATCCCTACCAATCATGCCACTTCTCTAAAAACATCCAAAGGAAGCTTGGAAAGGAGTTTATACACTTATTATGAAGGACCTGATAGAACCAACAACAGCCTCTCCCTCAAAAGTACTAGCAAACATTTCCATCATATTGTCCTTATAAAGAACATTGGAGTCAACCATCAATTGAAGGAAAGACTTGACATGCTAGATGGCTGAATCACCATAATTTCCATTTAAGACTGGAAGCCATTTATATATATCCCCCACACCATGACCAAAGTTAGGAAAACCTGGGATGTTTGAGAAATCGATGGGATGAAAAAATTCGACCATTTGAGCACCACATTGCTCCCTCAGTTCATCCATATTAGAAATCAACAATGCGCATTTGATATAACCATGGAACTTTGTACTGAACAGGTGTAGCTATCAACTGATGAGCTTCGGAAAAAATCTCTATGTGTCGCATGTGCTCATCTACACACAACAAATCTTCACAAGTTTTTTGAGATAACAGGGTTGTTTCCCTTCAATGGAGTCGCCAAGTGAGAAGAAAAATATGCATTTAAACACACAAAAAATAATTTTTTGCTTTTCTTTGTAAATTTATAAGAGAAAAAGGTTAGTGGAGTCGCCAGATGAAAATTAAAGATCTACTCTAAACATTCATCAAACAAAGCAAAAAAAAAAAAGTGAAAAACAAAATTCGTATTTCGGGAATAGAAATATTTATCACTGGCAACGGCGCCAACATGTTGCCGCCTAATTCACACCTCGGGCAACGTGGCAGAAATCTTCAAGCCATTGGGTGCAACCATGGGTGCAAGCCCGAGCAAAGTGCTGTCACCTGATACTCGGCTCCTTCGTCTAGTCCAACTCCTAGCGAAGCCAAGGGGAGTGGACCCTAATGAAGAAAAGTTTAAGGTTGTTTCTAACTACAAAGGAAAGAATCACAAATTCTGTAGGAGTTTTATTGTGAAATGGATGAAATTAAAGACTACCAATTACTGCAAATAAAATTTACTCCAGCTACACTTCAATTCAAATTAGATACACCATATTCAATGACACATTGCGAAATTAATTTATGCAAGACATAACATGATAGATCAGTGCCATAATAAAAGAATGCTTTGCAAATATGGGTTGTTGGTGTAGTCTCAGTGAAAGTATTGCAGTGTCTTGGTTGTTAATTTTTGGATTATTAAATGAATTGATTAAGGAATGGGTAAATTCTTGGTAAGTTTTATCAATGTGGTAATGATCTGGATTAACTTAGGGGAGGGGAACTCTCGATATACCCGAAGGTACAAGGAGTTTGTCCAAAACCTTTATCTGATGCGGCTCCTCGCAAGGAACATGTGGGCTGGTTGGAGTCTCTGAGACGTGTTCAACACTACACCAACAAGGGTGTAGCCTAACGATGTCTCGAGGTCACTGCCCAGTTGTTCCCACTTTCTTTGTGGATTTTTCCACCGCAATAGATCAATTCGAGGCATTGGATTTTTTCCTGGGGAGATTAATTTGGGAGTGAAACTAATTAAGCTAGTCACCTGAATCCCTTTCTGATACTACCAACTGATCAAACGAAGCTGCAGTGGAAGTAGAGTATACGGGGATGAAGGCCTTTGTAAGTTTTAAATGTTTTTGAGCAAAGTTTTTTGATTAAAAAAAAGTAAAACCCAGGAGTCTCTTTCCAGATTCAGTACTCGGGCAAGCCCTTATCCATAAACCTGTACTCGGGAAAGCGAGGAGGTTTATTTTAAACTCAGGGGTGCATAACAATTAAAGTTTTTTAATTACTACACTGCTGAAATCTTTCCCCTTATGGTACTTCGGTATAGCACAGTGGGTAAGTATTCAGATTATTTTTGCAAACTTGAATAAAACAATGAAATAGTGAAAGAGAGAAAAAAACAGCAAACTACACTAACAACACAAAAAATCACCAAAAGGACACCGACACAAACCCCCCAGGGGGGATGGGGAGTGGGCTCTGATGAGCCTATTCAAACCTTATTACAATCTTACAAACATGAAATAAAAGTGCACTTTGGTCATTATACTTTGGATCCAAAGGCTTACAACTTGTGAAAGAATCAATTTTTATGTGAAGGTAAGTTTCGTTTGTCTTCTTTTTCTTGATTTTCGTGAAAATTCGTCAGAGTTTCCTCCTCTTTTATTGTAAATCTGCAAAAAACAACAATGAAAAAATGTGAAAGACACCCAAAGACACTTTAAGAGTGTCTTGGGAAAATCTACAAAAAAGTCTAAAAAAGTTCTGAGTAAAACTAGCTGAAAATGACTAAGTAAGGCAAGCTAGGAAGCTTGCCTTCTTAGGATCTTTGCTTGCCTTCTTGAAAAGATTTGGCAAGCAAATCTAAAGCACTATATGCCAAACATGAATATTTAAACTCTTGAATCAAACTATCCTTACTTAACTTTAGATCAAAAGACTTAGTAAAAATGATAGATCAACTCTAACCAGATCTAGACTTTGAGATTTTAATTGTAAATTACTTAGATCTAGCCAGCTACTTAGATCTACTTAAATTATTGCATGAAATTATAGATATGAAATAAAAATCGAACGAGTAACCAAGAATATCAAACTTTAGATGATGAGAAGGGTGAAGACAAACAACCGTTGAAATTGGGCAATGGGGTCCTCAAAGTGGGGATCAGAGGGACTAGTCCTTCTTATAAATATGTTTAAAGATGTGAGGATGCTGACATGCTGAACACACTCTCCAAACTAGAGATCCTGCAATCTCACAACACTTGCACAACAAAGGATTAAAAGCACCTGGTGTAAGCTACAATAGAAACTTTAGAAAACATCCATTTCTCATCAAATAAACATGTTTGTCTAATGTCTCTAATGCAACTTAACAGAAAATTAATGGATGAAACAATCACACTACTCTACCTTACTAAGAAAAATTTCTCCTTCAAAAGCTAGATAAATAACCAAAGACTTTATAGTGCAAGCATGTAAACAATACAGTTATACCCCATTAGATCATGAAGACATTATCATCCACACACGAGAGATCCACACACCGATTTGCCTCCAAAGCCTTTATTCATTCAATGAAAAATATGTCACAATAGTTACAATGCAATTTAGCAAAGGTTCCACCTTCCCATGAAAACAATGGAGAAGTGACCTGCTTAAATAAGAAAAGAGAGACCTGGGGGGGCACCACCAACACTGAAGATCAAGCTCAGTGGAGCTTGAGTGATCTAATGAATCGGTGGGGAGATCTTAGTTTAACTGAAGTGTTGGTATGGAGGAGGTGCCATCTCAAATGAGGTAGGCGACCTCACTCTACCAACCAAGCCACCTCACCAAAATCCAAATCGCATGCATCAAATCCTCACACGATTGTACAACCTGTTACCAACTATTTTGTACAATAGTTGAACTTCCTATTTGAGCTGCCAGTTATTAGGCATGATGAATGCTCATCTCTAGAGTTCAGAAGTTCAGTGTGCTCCAGAGTTAGCCAGTTTTGGCTAGCCTTTTTTACTTTTTGTAAATACATATTCATACCCCCTTGGGGAAATTGTAAAAAATGTCCTATCATTTAAATTTTTATAAAAGGCTTGGCTTCCCGGACTCAAGCATCAAGCCGACTATCCCAGAGTGTTTTTTCCCTTGGTTATTGTTGGTTGTTGAACAAACGATTAATAATTTTTGAGTTTTTCACTCACACCTCCAAAGCTGGGGTAGTCGTCTTGGTGTTTCGTCCTTAGGAGGTTATTAGAGCCTTCGTGTTAGTGTTTTTCAACATGCTAGGCATTCGAATTGAGTTGTATGAACATGTACTAGGTCCCCCTAGAGTTTCACTTGATTCCGAGAAAAAATAATTTTTCCATTTTTTAAGCCATTTTTTAATGGTTTAAATGGAAAAATTCAAAATGTAAAAAAAGTGAGATCCGGAGTCCGTTTTTGGCATGGTTGGGCTCATTCTAAAGCTCGGAGCAGCATATTTAGCCTGCTACGAAAAATTAGGCACATCGACCCGATGGAAACTGCGAACAGGGGAGCCACTGTCACCACGCTCCTCTCTTCCTCGCTTCAGGTTGGCTCTTCTCCAACTCAAGGGGGGCGTCCCTGGTGTTAAGATCTCTAAGGAAGGAAACAGTTGCGGGCAGGGTGATTGGAAGAGGTTTCCTAAGCGAAATAGTTGTAGCATAGAAGTATTGAATGGTTGACGGAAAGAAGGAAGGATCAAAACCCCACTAATGGACTAGTGCCGGTATACTTAAGGGAGAAATGGAGTCAAGGGAGAACTCACGAGGTCCTTGTGTCAGAGGGGCGGCTATTAGATTTTCAGACCCCATTCGAAATTTGGTTCTTTTAAAAAAAATTAAAACCTTGGTTTACCTCTTAGTGACTCTTGCATACATTGCTTGCTTACATCACCCACTTCCTCATGTCAACATTGGATTCTCCACGCGTGAGGTTTTTTTTGAAGCTCACCAATTTGGAGTTGGTAAGTTGGGTGGTTGTGTTGGCAGTAGATGATTGGTTTGGGTGATTAGTGGGTGAAAGGTGTCAATCACCTCTTCAGTCCCACCTCAGTTCAACTTAGTGAGACTCCTCTTCAGATCACTTCAAGCTCAGTTAACTCCGGGTTTATCTTCAGTGTTGGTAGCACCCCCCTGGGTCTCTTTTTTGCTATTTAAGCAGGGCTCCTTTCCTCATTTTGGCATGGTCAGAGGACCGAAGGTATGCTATTGCTTGTATTGTATTGTTTACCATTTGGATTAAATGAGGCTTTGGAGGCAAGATCTATGGTGTAATGCTTTTCATGTGTGGATGGTGATTGTCAGGTGCTTATGAGGTATAATCTGTATTATTGGTCTTTGCCTTTTGTTGGTTAATTGTGGGCCTTGAAGGGGAGCTCCCTCCCGATGGGGTAAGAGATTATTCTAGTTTGATTTATGCTCTTATTGTTCGCTTGTTTCAGATCTCTTGGAGTTGCATGCATTTTAAGTTTAATTGCATGCTTTCTAATTGTCTTTTTCCAGCAACACCTATGTTTTAACTATTTGTTTGTGCAAGGATTTCTAAGTTGCAGATGAGCTCACTTGTAGAAGGGGTTGAGCTAGTTTGAATCTTCCTCATCTTCAAGATCTTTTTGAGGACATAGTCCTTCGGTGTTCCACCAAAACAGACTCCATGGCCCAGCATTCCCAGGATTCCAACACTCTATCTCTCTTTCCTTCTTTTTTTTAAAGAAAAATTAAATCTTTCTCGGTTATGGTTACTCACATGCTTAAGTAGTTTAGTTTCTCTTTCAAGCAATATCTAAAGGCCGATCTATTTAAACATGTATCTAGATCTAGAAACATAAAGTAATATTTTCAAAGTAGATCTAGTTTTTATTAAGTACTTGTGCATATTTCCAATCTTTCAGTACTTAATATTTTTATGTTCTTAACGCTTTATTTGGCACATTTGGTGCATTGCAGGTGGCTGGTTTTTCACTTTTATTGCCTAGACGAGGAGAAGTGCTGCCGGAAAATCAAAGATCTAAGTTGTTCAAAGACCTCCCAGAGCACCACTCTTGATCTTGTCTTACTCATAAAACCTGCAAGCCTTTGGATCCAGATCTGTAAAGACCATTGGCATCCACCTCAAGCATTGTAAATACCATTAATAAAAGATCTTTCTGAGTAGGCTCTTTCGAGCCCACTCCCCATCCCCCCAGGGGGGATTCAGTGTTTTTGGTGTTTTTTGTTTTTTTTTTTCATTTTTTCTTTAGTTTAGTTGTTTATTGCAGTACTGTATACTTTGAATCGTCTTTACAAGCATTCCATACTTCTTAAATTCAAAGTAACAATACTACTTACCCCACGACTTCCCGATTGACCCGAAAGGGGAAAGAGATGCGGGGTAGGACTAATTAGATAATCCGTGATTTTTTTTTGGCATTTTTTCTGTTATCTAAAATCAACCCCTCTTGGCTTTCCCGATTGAGGTCCAGTTGGACCGAAAGAGACTCCTGGAGGTTTTCTTATTTTAACAAGAACACAAGTATAAATTCCTTAAAAAATTACCAAGACTCCGTTGTGTATGCTCTGCACTGGCTGCGGTTCGTCCGATCAGTCGGTTGCATCAAAAGCAGCGTGGGTGACTAGAATAATTAGTTCTCACATTTTAATAAACCTCCCCAGGCGAAAATCCAATGCCTCGAATTAAGCAGTTGTGGTGGCAAATTACCCAAAGGAAGCAGGAACAACTAGGTAGTGACCTCGAGACACAATTAGGCAACATCCTTGTGGTGTAGTGTTGAACACCGTCTCAGAGACTCCAACCAGCGTACATATTCCTTTCGGGTAGCCGTATCGGTTAAGGGTTTTGGACATGCTCCCCATACCCTCGGGTATATTGGGAATCCCCTTCCCCCCTAAGTTTAATCAACTCATCTCATATTAACTTAAAATTTGACGAAGAGCACTTGCAACATTTCTTTCTGCAATACAACAACAATTTCATTTGTGGACTCCATTATTGGCACTGGTCTCTTCTTTGATATCATCATATGTTTCGGCATGCTTTGCTTATCATGTATTAATCTTTATGCTGTTGTGGTTTAATCGGTATTGCAAGTATCTTGTGTTGAATTTATTTATCAAAACTCCTAAGTAATTCATTCATCACCATAAAACACTAAAGCCTTAACAACCTTAGTAATTAATAGGGTATACCCCCCTTGGCTTCGTTAGGAGTTGGCCTAAACGGAGGAGTCAAGAACAAGGTGATAGCCTTGACTCGAGACTTGCCCCCAAGGACACACCGAGTGGTTTGAAGATTTCTGCCACGTCCCCCCAGGTGTGTGAAAGGAGGAAACACTCTTGAACTTCATTGAAAAGCAAGTCAAGAGCGCTCTTTGTCGGAGAGTTTTATATTTTTTGTTTTATCTTAGTTGCACTGTTTTGACTTTCATAAATCTCTTGAATATCGCCTTAAGGCGGATCAAGAGTGCTCTTTGTCGGAGGGTTGTTACAATGGTTCTCCTTCACCCTTAACTAAAATTGGAACAAACATCTGTGCTACACTGTGTATGCTCTACCCAGGTGGGATACCTAGAAGCAGCCGTAGACGTTTCTTAATTCTCACATTCTAATTCTATTGCAACCATAATAAACTTTACCACTTTCCCTAGGAGAAAATCCAACGCCTAGATTTAAGCCGTTGCGGTGGCAAATTACGCAAAGGAAGCAGGAACAACTGATCGATGACCTCAAGGCGCTAGTTAGGCTACACCCTTACGGTGTAGTGTTGAACATAGCTTCAGAGACTCCATACCAGCCTACATATTCCTTGCGGATAGCTACGTCGGTTAAGGGTTTTGGACATATCTCCTATACCGAAAGGTATATCTTGGAGATCCCCCTCCCATTTAATAATCAGCCTCATCTTAAAACTTACATTAAAATTTACCGAGAATCACTTGAAAAAAATCTCTTGCACCCTATTCGGCACTGGTCTTTAGTTTAATTTGCTTATCATTTGTCTAAAGCATTGCACTGTTTAAATTATCTATTGATTCATATCATGAATGCTTTGTTTTAGTTGTGTAATTGTCGAGTGATTGTTCATTTCCATTTTTACTCGCAAGTGCTTATTTGGTTCCGTTTCTTGTAAGTGTTTATAAAAAAATCCTAAACAACACCCATCCACATCACACATCCAAATAAACTTTAAAACTTGTGAGCCTTAGAAACTCTCTGTAGGGACTACCCCCCTTGGCTTTGTTAGGAGTTTTCCTAAACGAAGGAGTCAGGATCAGGTGACAACACCTAACTCTTTGCTTTCCCCCAAGGGCCGCACTTCTCCCTTCTGCCGGGAGATAGCCGTTCGAAAGATTTCAGGTTGACGGTGTGCACATTCGGCGGGAAACATGGCCGTGAGCAAACTCCACCAATAACATATTTGCTACCATTATACTTTGATGTATGGTAAACAATATTACAAATAAACACATGGTTCTGATGTGATGTGGATACAAATGGGGGGTCCACTCCTTAGTGCTAACGCACTGAAGATTTTGACACCGCCCTCCTTTCCCATGCGAGCGATTCACCCACACGTGTGTCCTCTTAGCGAGCATAAGGTATGACCAAACTTTAATTAAAACCAAAGTTTTTTTTGTGATATGTATATGAGGAGGGGTCCATCGTAATACCATATCATGGCTAGCGTGAGCTTCAGTGAGTTGACATCACCCTCACTTCATAACCACTCACTACATCAAAATAAAACCCAAGTTTGATATCCCTTAAGTGGATGAATAAATTGCTAACTTGATGGGACCCCTTTGCCATGTCATTTTAACATTAAAAAAATGAATTTCAACTTATTCAATTTTGTCTTGTATCGCCAAATTGATGCACTTTTAACAATTAAATGCCACTTTGATGCTCTGTTAGCCAAATAATGGCTTTCGGGGGTGTTTTAGCTGCCCGAAACATAGTGAAAGTGGCCACCGAGGTAAAGATGTCACTCTGAGTGTGAAAACAAGCCTCCCCATGCCAAAAAAGGATATTGGACCCACCAATTATTACATTTTGAAATTTTTTAATTAAACCATTAAAAAATGGCTTAAAAAAACGAAAAAATTTACTTTTCTCGGAATCCAATAAAACTCTAGGGGGTCCTAGTACATGTCCATACGACTCAATCTGAATACCTAGCATGTTTAAAAACACTGACATAGAGGCCCTAATAACCTCCTAGGCCTAACCACCAAGACGACTACCCCAACTTTGGAGGTGTGAGTGAAAAAATTAGAAATTATTAGTCGTTTGTTCAACAACCAATAATAACCAAGGGAAAAAACACTTTGGGCTAGTGGACTTGATGCTTAAGTCTGGGAAGCCGAGCGTTTTATAAAAATTGACCATGCTAGCACATTTTTTACAATTTCCCCAAGGGAGTATGAACATGTGTTACAAATTTTTTTTTGAACAGACTCCTAGAAAAAGCTCGGCGGACTTCTGAACTCTGAAGAATGAACAAGTATACTTGTTCCACTTCGCTGGCTCGTTTGAAAAATCCACCAAGTAAAACTTAGGTGGTAACAAAACAAAAATAACATATACGTCTAGGAGATCTAATGCAACTAATCAATAAGAAATGATCAAGCAAGAAATTTCTTACCCAACTGAGATTACTTCGCCTTATAGGCCCACAACATACCACACAAATATAACAAAAATGTATGATACAGACTACCTCATGAATTATGCAATGTTCATCCACACACTTGAGCCATACACCACACGAGACCTCCAAATCCTTTCTATTATTCTGAAGAGTATTACAATTACAATACAACACTTGGGCATTCCTTCAGTCCTTTGACCATGAGAAAATGCGGAAAGGATGCTCGCTTAAATAGCCAAATGAGAGAGAGGGGGGATCCATAAGGGAGAGTTCAAGTTGAGTAAGCTAGAGTTAACTGGGGCCTATGGGGATGATTGTGGGAAACTTTGGATTTGATTGAAAGGAGTGGGTGCCACCTCTCACAAGAGATGCGTGCTCAACCTTCGTATGGATCTTCATCAATGTGATTGGATGCTACATATATGAATGCGTCACTCTTGGAGCGCATCCCTCTCTTAACAAAAAACAACACCATTCAAAATTGGCCCCACTCAAAACGTCAATCCAATCACCATTTGATAATTCAACCAACCACTCGTGCGAGTTCAAACAACCATTCGCTAATGAGGTTGGTGTCATCTCCCATGCCAATGATCTGTAACTCTTAAATTTTATCCTAAGTTTGACTCTTTAGCATTTGGATGAGGTTGCTGACTCATGAGGGACCCATTTGCCATGTCACCCCACCTATTAAACAAGTCATTTTTGACTTTTCAAACTTGTCCTATTGTGCCAATTTGTTGCAACTGTAGCATTTAAGTGACATTTTGATGCACCTTTAGCGAAATAATGCTTTATGGGATGTTTTAGCCGCCCAAAACATATGGAAAGTGGGTCCTGGGATGAAGAGAATGCTCTGAGTGTGAAAAGGAGCCTCCATATGCCAAATTCTGCCTTCGGATCAAGCCTTTATGACATTTACATTTTTTTTAATTAAACCATTAAAAATGTCATAATTTTGCGGGAAAAAATAATTTTCTCGGAATTGAACAAAACCTAGGGGGACCTAGCACATGTCCATACGACTCAATTAAAATGCCTGGAATGTTTATAAACATTGACACAGAGGCTCTAATAACCCCCTAAGGCCTAACCACCAAGACAACTACCCCAACTTTGGAGGTGTGAGTGAAAAACTTAGAATTTATTAGTCATTTGTTCAACAACAAATAATTACCAAGGGAAAAAACACTCTGGGCTATTTGGCTTGATTTCTAAGTCTAGGAAGCCGAGTATTTTACAAAAATGGCCATGCTAGTACATTTTTTACAATTTCCCCAAGGGGGTATGAACATGTGTTATAATGTTTTTTTTTTCCCAGAAAAAGCCTGGCGAACTTCTGAACTCTGATGAATGAACAAGTGGTCCTGTTCAAACTTTGTCGGCTCTCCTGAAAGTCCAACTAGGTGCAACTTGGTTGGTAACAAGTCTTCTACACCATAGATCCGAGTGTCCCTTCTTCTTCATCAATCATAACTGGATCCCTTCTTATCCAATGCTTGAGACAGATAAGAGGTTTTTCTTCATCATGGGCTAAATCCTTCTGGATCAAAGTACATGTTCTTTATTACTTGAGGATTCTTTCCTTACTCTCTTCTTAGTTGGTTCAATGCATCGAACATCTCCTTGGGATTCTTCAAAGATGACACATGTGGGATCAAATGTTCCCTGATGGAATTTACAATAATCTTCTTGGCTTTGACTAAGTTCTTCGTATGCTTAGTTTTGTCCTCATCTCCGTCTGGATCTACAATTTCTCTTTTGACATAGTCTTCCAGGCCATGCTCTTTTGTATGAGAAGCACTTTATACTTCTATGCCCGAAGGTTCTTGGCTCCTTCAAGCTTGTGCTCAATCTTTGTACTATTTGTCACCATGATAAAGTGAGAACCTCAAATGGGAATAGAGAATAGAATTTACCAGTGAGATTGCTTCAACTAGGTGCTTGCTTCAGTGTTTTTCTGGAAGATTGCTTTTGGTGAACCTAGGGTTTGACAAAGTGTTACGCCGCACCTATACCCAACGCACCTTCAGGTGTACCCTTGGGAGAGAGGGCCAATTTTTTCGGCCAGGAGGGGTGTTATCGAGCAATGGTGGTCATGGCTGGGCCCTTTGGTCATCCTTTAGGGTTACTATGGCTTAATGGCACTATTGATTGCAATTCATTCGGGAAAGCAACATCGTACACGAAGACATCAGAATGAGGCTCTTTGTGCTATCTCTTCACTTAGAAAACAACTTGTCTATCAAGAATTGGTATGAGGGTTTTCCTTGCAAAAGTTTTTCACTCAGGCAGTGTTGCCGCTTAATTCACACTTTAAGACACAGGAAAGTCACAACCTGCTATGTGTGTCCTTGGGGGCAAGTGAGAGCTGGGGACCACTGTCACCACAGTCCACAACTCCTCCATTTAGGCAAGATCCCAACAGAGCCAAGGGGGGTAGTCCCTACAGGAAAACTAAGTTCCAGATTTATTAATTAATTACAAATTAATTAAAGGGATCTTTTATTAAGACTAAGGCTAAGACTTTATAATATCTAAGGAATGACAAGCAGCATGCAAATGCACAGATTTCCTTTAATGACAAGCAGACCTTGAGATAAATAAAGACCAGTGCCTATTACAAATGGAGTCTAAAGGTGGATTACAAGTTTATAAACTTACAAATGAATTTGAGGTTTAAGTTATAATTAAACTACAGCTTAGGTGTTGTACAACGAGATGAATGGATGATACAATTATAAACAATAAGGAACCAAGATTTTAAGCAATATACAGATGATTTATCAATATAAACAAATGAACAAGATTTACAAGATAGCAGAAAAGTGCTTTAAGTGAAAATTATTAAACCAACAGTAAATTAAAAAGGAAAGACTTTTAAGTTAAATTACTTGAAGCAGTTAATGAAGGTTAAGCATTCACCACATGAACAATTGCAAAGCTGAAAGTAAATACTTGTAATTGAAAAGTGAAAAGCTTACAAATAAAATAAGAGTGAAAGTGCTTGTAGTAAAACCTTGAACAACAAGGCAAAGATAAAAAAGGACCAAAGTTTGTAGGACGTTTTGCAATGCTTCTTGGTTCGTTTTAGTAAATTTTATTAGAGTTTTTCCTCTTGAAATTTAGTTTTAGAATTGGTGGTGTGACTACCCCAATCTAGTACTTCTCAAGCCAAAGAGGGAATGCTGTTGCGCTCAACAAAGTGGGAGCAAAGCCCACCCGTAGCTCACAGGTCAAACCCCAATGCCCCGGTGCTCAACAAGGAGAACGTCAAAGCGCTTAGAGACCCCCCACGGTCTACTACCCCTTCTAGCTTCCTGAGGTCACTGTTTTTAGTTGACAGGAAAATGGCTAGATGGATGCCTATTAAACTACGACTCCTTTATCCCCTGTCATATCTCGCGAGTACCCCGAAGGGTGATAACCGAGTAGAGGAGCAGGAAATAGAGAAGCTTTGTTGGTTAATTTTATGGGTTAATTTTAAGTCTTGGTGGTTAATGTGCAATGTAAATTTTAAGTTATCAACAAGATCACCAAGCGATATCCCTTATGGGAGGTGCTGGTATTCGATCTTGGACTGAAAATTTAAATGTGAAGATTGTAGCAGGAAAATAAAAATGTTGCTTTAATTACCTAAGCCCTCACTTCTCCTGCTTTTCATATCCAACTTGAAGTCCCTAAAGGGAGATGACAAGTGGATAGAGGATACATAGGATGGGTGAGTTGTATGATTAATTCTTTTAACAGAAAAATAAAAAAAACTGAACTTGAAAGAAACTGTAACTAGCTAGAGTAATACTTGACCGCACAGCAATCTCTGTGACAGAGATGGTGGTCTGTCACAGAGATAGGTGGGTAGAAAGGAAACTGATTATACTAACCTCACAGCAATCTTTGTGACAGAGATGGTGGTCTGTCACAGAGATAGGTGGGTAGAAAGGAAACTGATTATACTAACCTCACAGCAATCTTTGTGACAGAGATGGTGGTCTGTCCCAAAGATAGGTGGGTGAATAAAGAAAATAAAACTGAATGCTTAAGCTAACCTCACAACAATCTCTGTTACAGAGATGGTGGTCTGTAACAGAGATAGGTGGGTGAATGAATAAAACAGTAAACTAAGTAAAACAGTAAACTAGATGTAACTGAATAAAACAGTAAACTAACCTCACTTCAATCTTTGTGACAGAGATGGTGGTCTGTCACAAAGATAGGTGGGTAAATGGAAATAGAACTAGTGATCTACTTTACTTCTTAATCTATTTACATATGTGTTACAAGAGCTTATAAAACTTTGCGGAATACCCCAAGAGAAACTCTCGTTGGGGTTTACAATAATCAGAAAATGAGAGAGAGAGGTGAGGGTTTTAACCCCTTTTTGAACCGGTTGAAAGTTGAGGTAATTCTGGGCCTATTTGGGCAGCACCTCCCTTTCACCTGTGTAAAACCTGTCACAAACCAGCAAGCTTTGCTTGCTGGAAATTACAGAAAACTCAAAGAAATTGTTAGAAAAGGTTAGTACCAAAAAATCACTATATTACAGTAAAAAATCTGAGTGAACATATAATAGAAATATGAAGTTTAGAGGGCTGAAAACAGAGTTTCTAGCCACCTAAATGATGCTCAAATTGCAGAAATAAAAGCCTATACTAATATACTAAGGATTGGGGCCTTAAAACCAAGGTTTTTATCACTATACAGTGATAAAAACTGAGTTTTAAAACCCTTGTAACAGAAAGTGCGAAAATGAAAACAGAAATATAAATGGCTGGAAATGACTGTTTTTTAAGGTGAAAACAATATATAAATAGTAGAATTTAAAACCTATACTGATATACTAAGGGTTGGGGCTTTAAAACCAAGGTTTTTATCACTATACAGTGATAAAAACTGAGTTTTAAAACCCTTTTTTCCAAAAGTGCGAAAATAAAATCAGAGTTTTTAAACCAATGGAAAAAGCTCCTTTGCTCTAGATCCCTGCAAATAAACTTATAAGAGCTGCACAATGTAAACCAAGAGGTGAGCACAATAATAAATTCTACAAAATACTTTGTAAAATTTTACTAATCTACTCACAAATGCAGATAGAAATACTTCTATCTACAAGTCTCTCAACAAAATACTTTGTGGAGAGCTATCTAAGTAAATACAAGTACAAATCAAATAAATAAACAACAGGTTACATCACAAAGAAACATGGAATGTAGAAGAGACACCAAGACTTTCTCCAAAGGTTACTTGATTAAAATGGCCCAACTAGGGCAAGAAGATTACAATGGCACAAGAGCTTGAGAGAATAGTGGAGAAATATTCCGGCAGCATAACAATAGCATGAGAGATCATGAGAAATGAGGGAGTGAGACCCTCATTATATAGTTGAGGAAGACCCCAACCCCTTGAAGATTAATGGCTGAGATTAGATCTAGATCTAGGTTAAATCTCCACCACTAGATCTAGGTATTTAACCTTAAATTCTTCTCAATCAATCTCCACCCTTAGATTAATTTTCAATCAATGGCTTAGAAGCTTGATCCATGTCAAACCAATATACACCCTTAGATCTAGGGTTTTGACTAAGATCTCACCCCTAGATCACCTTTGAGTTAAAAACGTGGGCCCAAGGAGGCGCCCCTCTACATTTGGCTTTGACCCCAAAAAAATGGCGCCCTTCTCCAAAGATAGCGCCCTCTACACATGTAGTAGCGCCCTCTATCCATTTGTGGCGCCCCTCTATATTCTAGCGCTCCACTAAAATGGCTAGCGCCCCTCCAAAAGTGGTGGCACCCTCCAATATGATGCTAGCGCCTCCCTTTATGAAGACGCCCTAAGATATTTAGTGGCTTCCCTTTATTTAGCGTGGGTTCTCCTTCTTGATAGCGCCCCCCTTTTACATTTGGTGAGGGTTTTAACATTGGACGCCCCCTTTAGAGAGGGGTTAAACCATCTTTAAACTTAGCTTGGGGTTTAGCCATTAGTTCCCAAATAAATATTTATCCTTTTGACTTAGGATAAAACTCAAAATTCACTTTTATTTAATTTTTAAAATTAAATTTTAAAATTTCCCAATTTTTAACTTAGGAAAAATTAAAAATAATTTCAAAAATTAATATTTTGGCCATGGGGGGGTGGAAAAATTTGGAATAAATTTTCCTAGGCTTAACAACCCCCAAACAAAATTACCATGGTATTATTTGATTTTTTCCTTCAAAATCAAATAATGTGAATTTTTGACTTAGGGAAATTAATTAATTCCCTAGGAAAAATAGACATTGCTTAGACAAAAATGGTCTATCTCCTCAACCACTCATCAGAATGACATGGGACTCGAAGCAGCGGCTTAGGGGGTTTCATAGCAATTTTACCTTGCATTCATAGCCCCTATTACAAAATGCCATGCTTGAGCAATTACATTATTACATCAAAAACTGAGTTAATTAACCACCAAGGGGTGAAGTTAATTAACTGGAAAAAATTAATAAAAATACAATAACATAATGAAACTCCGCAAGACTCTATACAAATGTCTAGCATGGTCATGAATCATTTTTGAAGCCTTAGCCACCTCATGGACTTGACTGGTAGAACGCCCGTCACCACTTTGGAGGATTTTGAGTGAAAACCAAACCGATTAAACTCGTTTGTTCAACAAGATCAATTGGAAAGGGAAAAACACTCGATGAGGGGACTTCCCTAACAACCAGTTCCATGGTGTGGCATCCATATCATATGACCCATACTAGCACATATAATTACATTAATTTTCCCACGCAGGGGAGCGGACATTTCGTTTTACAAAGGGGCAATTGCCCTGCAGAAGTGAAAAATCCTTAGATTTTTCCAAGGTACCATTTGTACAACTATGTACATCTTCATGTACATGGAGTTGCCACCTAGTCGAAATAGGTGGGCAACAGGCAGTTCATCGATGCGTCCAACATGGATTGGGATTACAATATCGAAGAATAGGAGAGAAAGGCCATGATCGACAATATATGAGAAGAAACAATGGAAAGCAGCCAAATACAAGATGATTCAAGCAAAGGATTCAAAGATGATATTCCATTTGAATTTAAAGATCTTGACAATTCGACTGCTGCCGAAATGGAAATAGGTTTCGCTCCTCTTGATTTATCAAACTCCCCAGGATATTCAGATGAGATACCGGAGATATTCTAGCATTCCTTCAAGGGTGACCATGATAATGTCACACATCATGTGGAATGGGTTATGACTTTGGCTTTTGAATATGGTATTAAAGAGGAAGACGTTTACATGCGATCATTTGTCCTTCACCTGGGAGGAAAGACTCTTGCTTGGTTTGTGAACCTAGATAAAGGAACAATATCATCCTTTGCAGAATTGGTGGAAACATTCTGTAACCATTGGGATTCAGAGCAAGGTGACCAATGGATACCTCATGTCAAGCATGCAATGACTTGTTCAGTAAGGAAGCCCAAAACAAGGATCAGGTCGAAGCAGCCATTGTCCAAGGCCTAATTGATGATACCTCAAACACGATAGATGAATCTCCCCAAGCAGGTGAATATGATGATGATCCTATATATGAAGATCCAAAAGTCCTAGTTGTAGAAGTTGAAGAACAGAAAGATAGGATGAGTTCTCCCTTCAAATGTACAGAAACTCCTTATGACATACCAGATCTCTGGGAACATAATGACGAGAATTCTGAGGACGATGGTTATTTGACATTTATGGGTTCGCCTCTCTATGATTCCTCGAGACCAGGTAGCATTGTCTCCATACATTGCAGCAAGAAAGAACAACTTGATGAAGTTACTCAGGTTGAGCTAGAATTTGACACTATTTGGGATGCAGAGCCTTCAGTCAGCTTAAGCAAGGATGATGAAGACATGGTTTATGAAGATCCTATCGAACGAGATATGATTGTTCCTTCTTCTTATGAGGCTAATGATGAAGAATGGCTCAACCCTTTTGCCACTATAATTGAAGATGAAACATCACCAGACCTCGTAGATAGTTGTCATATATAGATGGTCCATTATGATGAAAAGGTTGAAGATTTGGGACCCCGTGTCTCTGGAGATTCTCCCATGATTTCTCCATCATGTTTATCCGACATCAAGGAAACATGTTACACAGAGGATTCTTTTGTGGATATTCGACATATGATGAGCCTAGACTATCACTCTAAGTTGTGCTCCTCAAGAAGCGTTGAAGAAGTTGTTCATCCCACTCTATTTGATGCCGATAAGTCCCTAATGATGCATTTCGAAAATAACGAGGCAGGTAGGTGGACAGGTATGATTTGCATTCCTCAGCTTCATAATATTTATTGTTTATCATTTCATTTGAAGCATGAATGTATGAATTATATAGCTGACAATTTCAAATTTTCAAAAATTATTGGGGTTACTAACATAATTGTGAAAAGGATAAGCAATGTACTTGTATGCCCAAATAAATGCTTGAGTAAATGCAGAGACAGGTTGCGGCTCACATATGAAGATTTGCAAGGTCCAACTCTACAAATAGCCTCCCAAGTTCAGGATTTATGGGCGAGTTCCAGGAAGAATTTTTTCTTAGAAGACATGTATGTTGAAGGTGTCCCATACATTAGTCCGTTAGAAGCATGGATCAACGAAGCTTGTCAAAGAAATGCTTCTCCGTGGCACCAATTTCAAGTATTCCAGGTTTGTAAGAAGGTTTAGTTTCCTGCACTCATCCAAATGACAATCCTGGTACAATCTCAACATATCATCTATGAGGTATTGTCATGGATTACACTAAAGGACAAAGGCAAGATATCAGGTATGAATTGCTTACTCAAATGGTTACTCTGGTGGTATGATTATACCTAGCCTACTTTGATTGACAGGTTTAGGTTAGGTAGGGTTAGTTGCATTAGGCATATTTCTGTGCATTGCATTTAATGTCTTTTCATTGTCTAGTTAGTTTTATTATTCTTAGTTTGTTTCCCTCATTTTGCGAACAAGGCAGGACAAAAGTGTTTGCCCTTAGATGCTTTTAATCCTCTCAAACATTTGATGTGTGTAGGTCTACAGGTACCAGTAGATTCACAGGTTCTTGAGCACTCCTAGGAAGAGCACTCATCCCGCACTTGGAGCCAATGGTACAGTGCAACTGTATCCAACGCACTTTCAGGTGTACCCCAAGGAGAGAGGGCCAATTTTTTTGGCTAGGAGGGGTGTTATTGAGTAATGGTGGTCATGGTTGGGCGCTGTGGTCATCCTTTAGGGGTACTATGGCTTAATTGAACTGTTGACTGCCATTTATTGGGGTTTTTAACCTCGAGGTTGGTGTCCAGGGCCCCTAAGGGTTGACCACTAGGTCACATGGCTTCATATCTTGTTTATGTGCTTTGGTGGCCTTTGCTTCTACTGTGAGACATTTGTCTCCCTTCACAGCCACTGTGGACACCCTCTTGGCCTGTCAGATTGCTGGTGCCGGCTCTCCCTGGCATTATCTCCTCAGAGGAAGACATCCTCCATGCTAGGCCGTTTTCATGCTTTGAGGAGGGCGTTGAGAGGTTTTACAGCATTCTAGGGGTTAGATGGGGTATAACGCCATTCCTCCTACTCACTCCAGCCTTTCGTTAGGAGTGATTCGCTAATTTGAACATGTTTTGGCTCCTGGGGATACAAATACCCTAGGTAGCCTAACTTAAGCCTACCTTAGGCTATATTTTATTATTATTTTCTTTTAATTTCCAGTTGACATTTTATAATTTTAAGTTGACTTATTTTAAGGCATGTAGGCCTAGATATTTTGTAAAAAGTGAGTGTGAGATCATATAAATAGATCTCCTCACTTTCATTTTAAATACAACTTATGGGATAAAACACTATGTTACTTTTCTACCCTTCTAGGGCTCTTTGGATGTGATGCAAACCTCTTGAGGAAGCAATTTTTTTGGGTTTGATGATCAATGCTTGGAGTTTCTTTGGTTCAACGCTCTTGCTAAGGTGATGCTAGATTTGTTTGCTTAACACATGCACAAGGAGTTATCTAGGGTTTGCATCTTGATCTCTCTTTGTTACTTGTTGATGAATGATGTATGTTTATGGATTGAATGGTATCCTTTAGGGTTGCATTTTGTCTTGGCTAGATCTTTGTCAACTTTAGGCACCTTGGTTGTGGAAGTACGTCATTTTAAAAGTACTTCTAGGGTTAGAACTTTAGGGCTCTAGGGGTTAGTTGTAAACCTAGGTTGATCTTCTCTAGAGGCTAGTTATTCACTCCTTAGATGCCCTAGGTTAGGGTAGGATTGTGCTAGGGTTTTTCTCCCTAGTCCTCAAATTTCCCTCTTTTCCAAAACTTAGTCAATAGGGTTAGATAGATTGCATTTTGCATGTGTAAATTTGCATTCTCATGCTAAAATTAGGGTTATAATTAGGTCTGCATTTTTATGTCGAAAACCCTAAAAATAAAAATAAAAAATTGCATTTTTGTCCTCCCTAAAATTTTGGCCTCGTTCCCTAAAAATTCGGACTCATTCCCTAAAAATTCGGACTAGCCTCTAAAGCCCTAAAAACCCTAAGGCAGAATTATAGAGAACCCTAAAATTACGAAAATTGCAAAAATCTCAAAATCTGCCCTCGAAAGCTCTAAAATAGTCCTAAAATCAAACCTAACTTCCATAGCAGCACTTTGACTGTTTCCCAAAGAACGAACTTGCTGCTAGCAATAGTATCTCTTTTCCTCGACCAGCTCTCCAATAAAATTTCCCTACCTTCGTTGCCATAAAGACGGCCCTTTGGCTGCTCAACAAACCCTCGGATACGTCCCTTCCCCTCTCCTCTTGGTAAGAGAGCATCTCCCTTGTTGCTCCTCTGTGGTAGCCTAAACCACACCCTAGGGTTTCCCTTTACAGTGGTAAACCTAAACATAAAGAACCAATGCAAAGAAAGCAAGTAAGCCTCCTGTTGCCGCCTAATACACACTTTATGACACGGGGAAGTCTCCAACTCGCTTTGTGTGTCCTTGGGGGCAAGTTAGATATGGGGACCACTGTCACCACAGTCTACAAACTCCTCCGTTTAGGCCAAATCCCAATAGAGCCAAGGGGGGTAGTCCCTACAAGAAATTATTCCTAAGTTTATTAACTATTAGTTAAAGGGATCTTTTATTAAGGTTTGCAAGGCTAAGACTTTACACTATCTAAGGAATGACACGCAGCATGCAAATGCAAAGATTTCCTTTTAATGACAAGCAGACCTTGAGATAAATGAAGACTAGTGCCTATTAACAAATGGAGTCTAAAGATGAATTACAATTTTACAGATTTACAAATGAAATTGAAATCTACGTTAATTAAACCCACAGTTTAGGTGTTATCTAAATCAAACCAGATTACAGTATGGACAAATGAACACTATGAACAACATAAACAGTAATGAATGAGCAGTTAAGTCGTATAATCAATATCTATAGTTGTATCAAATGTTATGAACAGATTGAATAAATGGAACAATTATTTAACTGTTACCAAAAAATGCCGAAAGGAAATGAATTACTAAACAATGTGATTACTTAACCAAATGAATTAAAGATGCCACCACATGAGATTGCAAAACTGAAAGGAAATACTTGTAATTGAAAAGTGAAATAAAATGTGAAAGTGCTTGCAGTAAAAGCCTTGAATAAAAGGCAAAGATAAATAGCAGTGACTTGTGTTTGTAGGATGTTTTGCAATGTCTCTTGTAAATTTTAATAAATTTTAAGGGGTTCTTAATGTTCAGTTAAGTCTTCAAACCAGTGGTGTGACTACCCCAATCTAGTATCTCTCAAGTCAAAGAGGGAGTGTTGGTGCGCTCAAAACAGCGGAAACAAGTCCACCTGTAGCTCCCAGGTCAAACCTTGATGCCCCGGTGCTCAACAAGGAGGACGTAGAACGCCTAGAGACCCCCACAGTCTTCTACTCCAACTAGCTTTCGAGGTCACTATTTTTAATCAACCGAAAAAATAACAAGATAGATGCCTATTAAACTAGATCCCCCAAACCCCTCTGCTTTTCATACCCTTGATCCGAGTTCCTTAAAGGGAGATAACGGAGGGAAAATGATACACGGATGGATGTTAGGTTGCATATTACTCTTCGCAAAATTTAAATGACAGGAAGTAAATTTCAGAAATAAAATAATCCACAAGCCTCAAACCGAACTTTGTGCCACAGGGCACGGTGCTGGTACCTTGAGGTACTTGGAGTAACTAAACTATAGAACATAAAGCAAAACTAATCTAGACACTTGCTTGAAAAGAAATGCTCAAAAAATAAACTAAGCTAGACCAAGTATGCTAACCACACAACAATCTCCCTAAAGGAGAAGGTAGGTAAAACTGAAAAAAATCTAGATCTATTTGAAATGGAAAAACAACAACTAGTGATCTACTTCCTACTCTTCTTCATAATCTACTTACCTATAGATTACAAATGTTTTATAAACTTTTGGAGAATATCCCAAGAGAACTTCTCTTATACAATATATCAGAAAAGAAGAGAGAAAGATAAGGGTGTGAATCCCTTTTGGAACCGGTTGAAGGTTGAGATATTTCTGGGCCAATTTGGGCAACACCTTCTCTTTACCTATGTAAAACCTGTCACAAACTAGCAAGCAAAACTTGTTGGAAATCACAGAAAGCTCAAATAACTTATAAGAAAAAGTTAGTCCAAAAAAATCATTAATTTATGGCAAAAATATGATTGGAAAAAATAGCTGAAATGTGATGTTTAGAGGGCTAGAAACTCAGAAACTCGGTTTCCAGCCACCTAAATGCTACTAAAATATCAGATCTGAAATGTTTAATTAAAATACTAAATATTTAGGCCCTAAAAAGAGGTTTTTTACCACTATACAATGATAGAAACCCTAGATCTAGAACAAAAAAAAATAGATCTGAAAACAAGAAACCCTTGGAGGAGCTCTTCTTAGCTTTAGATTCCTGCAAAACAAATATTTTAGAGCTGCAACAAGTAAGCAAAGAGATGAGCACAAAAATAAATCCTACAAAATACTTTGTAGAATCTTACTAATATATTCACAAATGAAAATAGAAGTACTTCTACCTACAAGTCTCTCCACAAAATACTTTGTGGAGAGCTTTCAAGCTAAACAAATGCAGTAATAATTGATAAATCTACAAGGTTACCTCACTAATCCAAGCATGAAATGAGAGAGATCCACATCAACAATTTTCCTCCAATGTTTTTTTCTATTAAGCCCAACTAGGGAAAGATTCAATACAACAATAACAAGAGGCTTGAGCCAAATGCTTGAGAGAATATGAGAGAAGAGAAATATTTCAGCAGCATAACTTTAGCATGAAAATCCCCTCCTAAATGAGGGAGGGGAGAACTTCTTTTATAGTTTAAGATGTTCCAAACCCACTCCTAAATTAAGGGTTCAAAACATAGATCTAAACATTAGCTCTCCTCCACCCTTAGATCTAGGTTTGTTGACTTTGCAAGCCATCCACGAATCATAAGCAATGACGCCTCTTCAAATCAATAGTAAAGAAGATAGATCCATGTCACAATAAGGCTTAACCCTTAGATCTAGGGTTTCCATGACTAGGCGCCCACCTTGGAAGTAGTTTTCGGGTTGAAGTGGGGCTTCATTTGACTCAAATTTTTATTTTTTATTTTTTATCTTATTTTTTATCTTTTATTTTATCCTTTATTTTTTATCTTTTATTTTTATTTTTAAAACAAGAGGGGCGCTCCACTTAAGAGATCTTCAAAAATTTATTTTGACCATGGGGGGGGGTTATTTAAAAATAAAAATTGACTGTGCTTAGCCACCCCCCAAACTTAATTACAGTGCCCTTATTTGATTTTTTTCTTCAAAATCAAAAAATTTAATTTTTCACCCTAGGAAGTTAAATTAATTTCTTAGGAAAAAAAATAATTTGTCTTAACCAAAATTGGTCCAACTTTTTAACCCCTTGTCAGAATGACATGGGACTTAAACCAATGGCTTTGGGGGTGTCATAGCATTTTCATTTGCATTCATAGCCCCTATTACAAAATGGCAAGGTTCAAGAAATTACATTATTTCATCAAAACCCGATTAATTAACCACCAAATGGTGAAGTTAATTAATTAGAAAAAATTAATAAAAATATAAAAACCTAACGAAATTCCACAAGACTATAAGAGATGTCTAGCATGGTCATAAACAACATTTTAAGCCCTTAGCCACCCCATGGGATCGATTATTAGAATGCTAAATCACCACTTAAGAGGATTTGTGAGTGAAAAACCCAACTAATTAAAATTGTTAAATAACAAAATTAATTAATTGGGGAAAAAAGCACTCGGTGAAGAGGACTTCCTTTATAATAAAGTCCATGGTGACAATCCTTGATAGGAATGACCCATGCTAGTACAAAATTACATTAATTATCCCATGCAGGGGAGCGAAAATTTCGTGGAAAAAGGGGCAAAAATGCCCTGCTGAGTGAAAAATCCCAAGGATTTTCCATGATACAAACTGCATAGAATGTACATCTTCAATGTACATGAGGTAGCCACTTAGTCGTAACATTAGAGGAAATTTCAACTCAAAATGGGCCTTTTAACCCTAATTCAAATTCCATGTCATCATATGTTAGCCAATGAAATTGCTTTAAATTTGAAATACTGTATAGGTATTGAACAAATTTTTAATATAAATTTGGGGATAGGTATCATAAAAAAATTACTTTTTTTGTTCGTATTTTTGACATATCTCCCTCTGTTTTTACTCAAATTTTGATAAACAAGAAATACCTGATGTTACTATCGCCACCACAAGGGTACAACCAGAGTAACCAAAGTAGCCTGCAGAAGGTTAGTGCTCCCCCTCCACTCAAAATATGGGTGAAGGGGACACCGTTGCGTCTTATTGTTTACAGTGGCAGCCAAAAGAATCTTATCTTAGCAAAGGTTGTAAAGAAGATGACGCTGCGAAAGATGTTGCACCCCCAACCATACATCATTTGTTGGCTGAGCAAAGCATGAGACATCCACGTTAGTCAGCAATGTCTTTAGATCAAATAACATATTATGAATCCCACCCGACTGGAAACTTAGATAATGACTTACATATCATCGGGGCCAATCAACCTATCGCATCCTATGCAAATATGGGAGCTGTATTTTATAAAGACTCCTAATTGCTGGGGGCATACCAAGGTGCACCACCCCAAGTCCCTCTCATAGGATCCACCATGCTTGTTTCCCACGATGATGACCACTTTTATTTAGTTTATCCTCTTGGTGTGCCATGTTGTCTGGTTTTGTGTAAGCCCTTAATTGATGAGCCCTTTTATGAGTCTTTTGATTACTTTGCTATTGAAAATCACTCTCTTAGCAGGGACATTAGTTTCTATACCAATTTTATTTTGAAGTGAAAATTAATTATAGCTTTATTAGTTCTCAGGGGCCAATAAGTCTGCCAACATAAGTAAGTCTGCCAACAATAGTAAGAATGTAGTAAGATAGTATAAGTAAGTCAGTAAGTCCCATCATCGCTAACCAGCCTATATCCAGTTTTCATCGTTAGTCAGTTCAAATAGGGTCCTTGTCATACAGCCAATACTCCATATATAGTGTTTAATACCTGCCATGTTCTATCTATGACGTAATAGGCCAGTGTGGGCAATGCCACCTCGAAAAGGAGGGCACCTAGCATATAGCCGATCCCTTCGTTCTAGGACAGAAAGAAGAGGGCAGCAGATGGGACCTATTCATTCCAACATTTGCGTACACTAATGAGCGAGGAGCGCAACCAACAACCGATCCGAGCAAGCACGTCAAGAACAAAAAGCATCAAGAGGATCTTCTCGTATCATCATCATGTTTTTTCAAGTATTTCTTGTTTTTGGGGTAGCGAGGTCCGTCAAAAGTATGTATAGTGGGTACTCGTTGGATGCAAAATTTAATTCCGCAGTCATCATCACGTTTTTTCAGGTATTTCTTGTTGTTGGGGTAGCGGGGTCCGTCAAAAGTATGTATAGTGGGTACTTGTTAAATTCCACATCCAACGAGCTCTCCTGATTGAAATTTGAGTAAAAACACAGGGAGATATGTTGAAAATACGAACAAAAAAGTAGTTTTTTTCTTTTCTTCCTCCAAAATTAATAAATATTATTTTATTATTTTCCTTAGGAGACCCATTTTGAGTTGAAATTTCCTCTAATGTCGGTGGAAAACATCTGGCTCCAACTTGGGGACATGTGTTCAATCATCGGAGAGCATACGAGAACTCCAGACTCTGCAACCACAAATTCTCACCAATAACCAACATAAGTCCTCATGTAGAAACCAATAAATAATCAATAATGAATAAATGAAATGACTACACAATGATCATACATATATGCATAAATAATTTCAAAGAATGAAATAATACAAAACTTTTAAAAGAATGCAAGGAAAAGGGTCAGGGATACATTACAGAAAGTGCCCTTTAGGATACTAAGTATTTATCTTTTTGAAAAAAATCTTGATTTGTGGCTCGTTTGACCCTTTCCTGTTTCTTGTGACTTTGATAGTGCCTCACAACTTTGAAAATTTGCCAAAAGTCCACACTATCAAAAAAGTGCTCATGCCATATTTTGTTAACTTCCTTAATTCCAATTCCATCCTTTATATTTTTCGGGAAGCTAACAAAAATAACATGATTCTTTACACTATGTACACTGCCCACATTCTGAAAAAACACTGATTCATTCTGGCATACCTCGACTATCTTTTCTTCTAAAACATTCTGAAAATGGTCTGACACTTTACTGATTTGAGGAGAACCTACTAAATCCTTGGGTGGCTTATCCTTTTGGGCTGGGACCTTTACAGTTTACACTCTCTGCTACAGGAATTGATACCTTTACATTATTGATCCAGCCCCCTAAATCCATACTCAAAATATTACTTGAAAATACACTTTGTTTAGGGGCAAGTTCATGGTCACATGTTTCTTCTACTTTGTCCATATTTCCAGTCATGCAAACCATGTCCTTACTATTTTCTATTGATTCCAACAAATCCTCATTATTGTCAAACACACATTCATGACCAACCATATTAACCTGTTCCATTCTTTCTCTAGCTGCTAACTTTTCCTTTATAATCTGAAAGAAAATGGGACAAGTCCCTCCCTCATGTGAATCATCACAAGCCCTACAGTAAGGGATTACTGGATCATCAAACCAATTGTTTGCTTCCATAGGCTTTGGAGGTCTTTCTTGTTCTTGACAAGGGGGTCCTTTAGGGAGACCCTTTTGCCATATATGATTTGGCTTATGATTATTACCTTTATCTTTTTCCATGGCAACTATCTTATTATGCATAGCTGATAATTGATTAATATAGACTTCTTCCATTTGCTTAATCAATCGGGCGAGCTTTTTGATAGAGTCACCTTGGGATTCCTGGTTTTCAACTTTCTTAACTTTATCCGACTCTGGAGAACTACCCTTTGAAAACCCAAGAACATTTGATTTCCTCGAAGCTTCCATATTCTTATCTATTTTAATAGCTTTGTCTTGTGCCTCCCTAACATTTGTAGGCTCTTTATCCCTTAGCTGGAATCTCATTTTCCCTTCAAAAGCTTAAACATCTAGAAAATTAAGATGGCCTTTTCAAGAGGCTTAATATTTTGAGGGTGACTCTTAACCAATTCATTAAATCTTCTGTTAAATCCTTCCATTGTTTCATTATCTTCCTTATGGCTAGAGTGAAGGCAGTTAACAGGGAATGGTGATCCCTCTGATCTCCCCATTTATCATTAAAAGCTGCAATGATCCCCTTAAGGTCTTTAAACTTGTTGTCATCATGTTCCATAAACTAATCAATGGCTTCTTCCTCTAGGGACAAAACAAAGAGTTTCATCTTCACATCCTCATGGTTGTGTGCCATACACCATCTTGCAATACATAAATTGAAATTTCTGATGTGGGATTTAGTATTTGTAACATTGTCTTTTTGAAAAGAAGGCGACTTATCTATAGTTTTTTCTGGAACGGCATGAGGGTAACCAACAATTTTAGAGAAATCACATGGTCTATAATAATTATCCATTGTTAAGGTTGGTTTACATGGATAAACAACAAAAGGATATTATAAATTGTCTTCTTCTCCAAGACTTGTAAAGATTCTACAGGGAGCAAGTTTGTTTACCTTCCTCTAAAAGCCATTTCAGGATCTAAGAGGGAGCTAAGCAAACCAAAGGGCTCCATGTAGAATACCTTACTATATGTTTTGAAGTGGAGTCGCCACTTGGAGAACAAGTAAACTTCTAATATGGGCAAAAGAATTTTTTTTTTAAGGTTATTTCAAAATTTTTATTAACACTTAAAGAATTAAATCTAAAATTATTTAACTAATGTCAAGACTAAGGACAAAAGGCTTGTTCCCGGCAACGGAGCTAATGATGTTGCCTCCTGATACACACTTTATGACACAGGGAAGTCTCCAACCCGCTTTGTATGTCCTTGGGGGAAGGTTAGAGATGGGGACCACTGTCACCACAGTCTACCAACTCCTCCGTTTAGGCCAAATTCCAGCAGAGCTAAGGGGGGTAGTCCCTACAGGAAATTATTCCTAAGTTTATTAACTATTAGTTAAAGGGATCTTTTATTAAGGTTTGCAAGGCTAAGACTTTACACTATCTAAAGAATGACAAGCAATATGCAAATGCAAAGATTTTCTTTTAATGACAAGCAGACCTTGAGATAAATGAAGACTAGTACCTATTAACAAATGGAGTCTAAAGATGAATTACAACTTTACAGATTTACACATGAAATCGAAATCTACGTTAATTAAACCCACAGTTTAGGTGTTATCTAAATCAAACCAGTTTACAGTATAGACAAATGAACACTATGAACAACATAAACAGTAATGAATGAGCAGTTAAACAGTATAAACAATATCCACAGTTGTATCAAATGCTATGAAAACATTGAATAAATGGAACAATTATTAAACTATTACCAAAAAATACCGAAAGGAAATGAATCAATTGTGTTACACAAGATCTACGGATTACTAAACAATGTGATTACTTAACCGAATGAGTTAAAGATGCCACCACATGAGATTGCAAAACTGAAAGGAAATACTTGTAACTAAAAGGTGAAAAGCTTGCAGTGAAATAAAATGTGAAAGTGCTTGCAGTAAAAGACTTGAATAGCAAGGCAAAGATAAATAGCAGTGACCTGTGTTTGTAGGACGTTTTGCAATGTCTCTTGTAAATTTTAATAAATTTTAAGGGGGTCTTAATGTTCAGTTAAGTCTTTGAACCAGTGGTGTGACTACCCCAATCTAGTATCTCTCAAGTCAAAGAGGGAGTGCTGGTGTGCTCAAAACAGTGGAAACAAGTCCACCTGTAGCTCACAGGTCAAACTCCAATGCCCCGATGCTCAACAAGGAGGACATAGAACGCCTAGAGACCCCCACGATCTTCTACTCCAACTAGCTTTCGAGGTCATTGTTTTTAATCAACCGAAAAAATAGCAAGATGGATGCCTATTAAACTAGATCCCCCAAACCCCTCCTCTTTTCATACCCTTGATCCGAGTTCCCTAAAGGGAGATAACGGAGGGCAGAGGATACACGGACGAATGTTAGGTTGTATATTACTCTTTGCAAAATTTAAATGGCAGGAAATAAATTACATAAATAATATAACCCACAAGCCTCAAACCGAGCTTTGTGCCATAGGTCACGGTGCAGGTACCTTGAGGTACTTCGAGTAACTAAACTGTAGAACAGAAAGCAAAACTAATCTAGACGCTTTCTTGAAAAGAAACGCTCAAAAAATAAACTAAGCTAGACCAAGTATGCTAACCACACAACAATCTCCCTGAAGGAGAAGGTGGTTAAAACTGAAAAAAATATAGATCTATTTGAAATGGAAAAAAACGACTAGTGATCTACTTCCTACTCTTCTTTCTAATCTGCTTACCTATAGATTACAAATGTTTTATAAACTTTTGGAGAATACCCCAAGAGAACTTGTCTTTGGGGTTTACAAATATCAGAGAAAAAGAGAGAAAGGTAAGGGTTTGAACCCCTTTTGGAACCGGATGAAGGTTGAGGTATTTCTGGACCAATTTGGGCAGCACCTCTCCTTTACCTGTGTCAAACCTGTCACAAAACAGCAAGCAAAGCTTATTGGAAATCACAGAAATCTCAAAGAAATTATTAGAAAAAGTTAGTCCAAAAAAATCACTAATTTAGGGAAAAAATATGATTGGAAAAAATAGCTGAAATGTGATGTTTAGAGAGATGGAAACTCAGGCCACCTAAATGCTTCTAAAATATCAGATCTGAAATGTTTAATTAAAATACTAAAGATTTAGGCCCTAAAAAAGGGTTTTTTGCCACTATACAATGGTAGAAACCTTAGATCTAGAACAAAAAAAAAAACAGATCTAAAAACAAGAAACCCTTGGAGGAGCCGTTCTTAGCTTTAGATCCCTACAAAACAAATCTATTAGAGCTGTAACAAGTAAGCAAAGAGATGAGCACAAAAATAAATCCTAAAAAATACTTTGTAGAATCTTACTAATCTACTCACAAATGAATATAGAAGTACTTCTACCTACAAGTCTCTCCACAAAATACTTTGTGGAGAGCTTTCAAGCTAAACAAATGCAACAATAATTGATAAATTCACAAGGTTACCTCACTAATCCAAGCATGAAATGAGAGAGATCCACACCAACAATTTGCCTCCAAAGCTTTCTTCTATTAAGCCCAACTAAGGCAAGATTCAATACAACAATAGCAAGGGGCTTAAGTCAAATGCTTGAGAGAATATGAGAGGAGAAGAGAGAAAGATTTCAGCAGCATAACCTTAGCATGAGAATCCCCTCCTAAATGAGGGAGGGGAGACCTTCTTTTATAGTTGA
Organism: Pseudotsuga menziesii; assembly: GCA_001517045.1. Lineage (NCBI taxonomy): Eukaryota > Viridiplantae > Streptophyta > Pinopsida > Pinales > Pinaceae > Pseudotsuga > Pseudotsuga menziesii. The sequence continues at coordinate 504,338 of LPNX010539147.1, read as the reverse complement.
AGATGTCCCACACCCACTCCTAAATCAAGCGTCCAAAACATAGATTTAAACTCTAGCTCTCCTCCACCCTTAGATCTAGGTTTGTTGACTTTGCAAGCCATCAACCAATCATAAGCAAGGGTGCCTCTTCAAATCAATGGTAAAAAAGATAGATCCATGTCACAATGAAGCTTTACCCTTAGATCTAGGGTTTCCATGACTAGGCGCCCAACTTGGGAGTAGTTTTAGGGTTGAAATGGGGCCTCCTTTGACTCAAATTTTTATTTTTTATTTTTTATTTATTTATTTATCTTTTATTTTATTTATTTATTTATTTTTAAAATAAGAGGGGTGCCCCACTTAGGAGATCTTCAAAAAATTATTTTGACCATGGGGGGTTTTATTTAAAAATAAAAATTGATTGTGCTTAGCCATCCCCCAAACTTAATTACAGTGCCCTTATTTAATTTTTTCCTTAAAAATCAAATAATTTAATTTTTCACCCTATGAAATTAAATTAATTTCCAAGGAAAAAATATACCTTGTCTTAACCAAAATTGGTCTAACTTCCTAACCCCTTGTCAGAATGATATGGGACTTGAACCAATGGCTTAGGGGGTGTGATAGCATTTTCATTTGCATTCATAGCCCCTATTACAAAATGCCAAGGTTCAAGAAATTACATTATTTGATCAAAACTCAATTAATTAACTACCAAATGGTGAAGTTAACTAATTAAAAAAAATTAATAAAAATATAAAACCTTAACGAAATTCCACAAGACTATAGGAGATGTCTAGCATGGTCATAAACAACATTTTAAGCCCCTAGCCACCCCATGGGCTCGATTAGTAGAATGCCAAATCACCACTTTGGAGGATTTGTGAGTGAAAAACCCAACTAATTAAAATTGTTAAATAACAAAATTAATTAATTGGGGAAAAGAAACACTTGGTGAAGAGGAATTCCCTTATAATAAAGTCCATGGTGACATCCTCGATAGGAATGACCCATGCTAGTACAAAATTACATTAATTATCCCACGCAGGGGAGCGGAAATTTTGTGAAAAAAGGGGCAAAAATGCCCCGCTGAGTGAAAAATCCCAAGGATTTTCCGTGGTACAAACTGCACAGAATGTACATGAGGTTGCCACCTAGTCGAATTAGGTGGGCAACACCTCCCTAGCAAAGAAGTTTCTCCTGTGATACAAGAAAGTCTGAATACGAATATATTAGGAAAACTTTATGGGTCTTCAATCATGATGTCTTTGAAAGAGCTCATAGCCATCCCTTCTGTTAGAATACAGGTAATGCATTTATTGGGATTAAAAACAAGTGACAAGAACTAAGGAAAGCCTTGTAACTTAAAGCTCGACTTAAGCCATTTCTTTTCCAGACCAAATATCCTCGTACCTCTTGATGAATTACTAAAGATCCCTTCCTTATTTAACCAAGCTACTCAATTTTTAGGGATCAAACCTAAGATTAAAGCTATTGAGAAATTAACGACTGAGAAAGACCCTCTCGCAATGATTCAAAGTGTAACTGGCAATGGTGGTGGTCATCCCCCGTTCTATATAGCTTTAGAAATAAACCAATTGATTCTTCATAATTGCATGCTAGATTCAGGAGTAGATGTTAACGTTATGCCACTTAAGGTAATGGAACAGCTAGAGCTAAAGCCATCTCGGCAGTTTAATAACGTATGTGGAATGGACTCTAGACTTGTTAAGTCGAAAGGGATAATTGAGAATTAAAATATGAAGCTAGCAACATACCCTGAGATTGAAATAAACATGAATGTTTTAGTCTTAGATATACCTGATTGGGGAATGTTGTTGTCTAGAGAATGGGCCGCTAAGTTAGGAGGAAGCATCCAAATGGACCTTTCGTATGCCACCATCCCTATTAGAGAAAATGCCTCCTCTGAGTTAGTAAATGAAAAACCTATGATTGAACATGTGGAAGCCCCTGAACACCTTTTTGAGGAAGCCATGCGTCCTATAGAGGAAGTTGGAAACTATATGGTTTTGGCAAATTATTGGGAAGAGCCTCGACAACATCCTTTTCCTCCCAACCAAGTATGGAAGATGCATTTTGATGGAGCTAAATCTAGGCATGGTGCTGGAGCAGGAACTGTCCATATTCCCCCCTCTAGAGAAGAAAAGTATTTCTCTTTTCGTCTTGAGTTTGAAGCCACAAATAACGTGGCTGAGTATGAGGCCTTACTTTTGGGATTAGAGATTGCCCGACATCAGAAAATTAAATGCATGAGTGTTATAGGTGATTCAGATTTAATTGTGTCCCAGGTAAAAAATCAATTTGTGGCCAAGAACAATAGACTTAGAGATTATAGAAATGTTGTTTGGGATACTATTGAAATGTTTGATGCTTTTGCAATCCGAGTAGTTCCAAGAGAGGAGAACACCTTGGCTGATGCATTATCAGTAATAGCATGCACTTTTGAAATCCCAAATCACCTTAAAGAGAAAGAGTGTAAAGTTGAAGTGTTATTTAGACCATCGGTTCCTGATAATCATAATCATTGGCAATTTTTCGATAATGATGCTTAGATCATTGCATTCTTACAGCACTCAGATAATTTTCAGAACTGTAATGTTGATTTGGAAGATAAAGTAAACAACCTGTCTTTGCAAGATGTTGATGTTATGAAGTTAGCAATCCCTTTGGAGAAGAATTTCAATAGGCATGCTGAATATAAAGGTAAAAGAGCTGAACCAATAGATGAGGTCATAGAGATTAACATTGGAACCCCTGTTTCTCCTAAAATGATTAAAATTGGAGAGAATGCTTCCCCAAAGGAAATAAAAGCTATTGAAAATCTAATTAGAGAATACAAGGATGTTTTTGCTTGGACGTATGATGATCTTAAAACTTTTGATCCTTCCATTATTGAGCATACTATCCCATTGAATGAAGGAGCAAAACCTTGTAGACAAAAGTTGCGAAATGTTAATCCTAAGCTAGCTCCCTTGATTAAAACAGAGCTTGAAAAGATGTTAGCTGCTGGAATTATCCGACTAGTCTGACATACCACTTGGGTTTCTAATCCTGTGATTGTGAGAAAGAAGAGCGGTGACATCAAGATATGCATAGATTTTAGAAATCTAAATCAAGCGTCTCTTAAAGATAACTACCCTTTTCCAAACATGGAGAATTTGTTGCAAAGTGTTACAGGCGCAGGAATGTTGTCAATGTTAGATGGTTTTTTGGGATACAATCAGGTGCGTATTAAAAAGGAAGATAGAGAAAAAACAACTTTTACAACTCCATGGGAACTTTTGAGAACATAAGAATGCCTTTCAGATTAAAACGCTGGCTCAACTTTTCAAAGAGCGATGGATCAAGCCTTCAATGACCTCATTGGTAAGATTATTTCCATTTATCAAGATGACCTAATAGTTTTCTCTAAAGAACAAGACAATCATGTGAAACATTTAAAGAAAGTTTTTTATTGGTGCAGGAAGTTTGTTATATCTTTGAATCCAAAATAATCCACTTTTGGAATTGATGAAGGTAGGTTATTAGGACATATTGTGTCTAAAGAAGGTATTTGGTTAGATCCTGAGCGTGTCCAAGCCATTAATACTATTGCTGCACCCCATAATGTTGCTTCCTTGCAATCCTTCTTTAGAAAAATAAACTTCGTCCGAAGATTCATTCCGAACTTAGCAGAGTTAGCCAAGCCTCCAAATGCTCTTCTTAAGAAGGATGTGAAATTCATTTGGGATAAAACCTGTGAATCATCATTCATTAAACTAAAGAAAACCATTTCAACTGCTCCTATCTTAGCGTGTCCTGATTACAACAAGGAACTTTTGATCTATTCATACGCTTTTGAAGATACCATTGTTGGAGTTGTGTTACAAAAGAACAATGAAAATCATGAGCAACCCATTGCTTTTATGAGCAAAAACTTGAGTGATGCTGAATTAAAATACACTACTATGGAGAAACAAGCCTACGCTTTAGTCAAAGCCCTAAAACATTTCAGAACTTACATAGGGTACTCTAAAAATAAAGCTTTTGTGCCCTATCAAGCAATTAAGAATGTTTTATCACAAGCAGATGCTATAGGTGTTAGAGGAAACTGGATTTCACAAATCCAAGAATATGATTTAGAGATCAAACCCATTAAAATTGTGAAAGGTCAAGGTTTGGCCCAATTATTAACCGAGAAGGGTAGTAGTCATGCAGTTACTCTTGCTAGTGAGCAGAAATCCTATATTTTGCATATTGATGAAGACCATGAATGGTATAAGGATATTATCTATTTTTTGAGAAATTTGTCTTGCCCTGATTATTTGATAGATCACCAAAGGAGAGCCTTAAGGTTGAAGGCTGAAAAGTATATATTAACTCAGGATGGTCTTGGTTGGAGGAGCCCTGATGGGATAGTTTTGAGATGTGTTAATGTGGAGGAATCTAAAACCATTGTTAAGAAAACACATGCAGGTGTTTGTGGTGGACATTATGCACCTAGAACAACTGCCACAAAGATTATGAGAGCAAGATATTATTGGCCAACACTTTTCAAGAATGTGCACTCTTTTGTGAGAACATGTCAAGAGCGTCAGTTTTTCTCAGGAAAACCCAGGTTGCGAGCCTTGTCGTTAAACCCAGTTGTAATAGAAACTCCTTTTCAACAGTGGGGTATGGATTTTATTGGGCCTTTTGATTAGAATTCAAGTAATGGATATAAATACATCTTGACTTGCATGGGACTACTTTACTCAATGGGTTGAAGCTATACCAACTAAGAAGTGCGTAGCTGCAGTAGTCGTTAAATTCCTGAAAGAAAACATTGTATCTCGGTATGGATGTCCTATAAAAATAACCACTAACAGTGCTAAAGCTTTTAGCAAACTAGAGATGTCAACTTTTTGCATGAATCATGGAATTACATTATCCCATTCGTCCAACTATTATCCCCAAGGTAATGGTCTCACTGAATCCAGTAATAGGAGTTTGATTAAACTTTTGAAAAGAATGGTTGGAGAAAATAAGAGAAGTTGGGATAACAAATTAAAGTATGCATTGTGGGTCGATAGAATGACAGTAAAAAGAATCATAGGAAAAAATCCTTTCGAATTGGTTTATGGGCAAAATTGTAGGCTTCCAATTAATCTACAAATCCCAGTATCTAAATTGTTGCAACAATGTACTTTTGATCAGGAAGCATTTCAAGCAAGAATTGACAAGTTAGTGGAACTTGATGAAGTAAGAAGGATGGCATTTGACAAAACTGTTATTGAACAAGAGAGAGTCAAACAAACTTTTGATCAAAGAACAAGAGATGTAAAATTTGGAATAAGAGACATAGTCTTGCTCTGGGATAAATTAAAGGATAAACCTAGAAACCATGGAAAGTTGGAAAAAACATAGATGGGTCCTTATTGAGTATCAAGTATAGTTGGAAAAGAATCAGTTTATTTGGAGACTTTGGACGGAGATGAATTTGAACTGCTTGTGAATGGGCTTTTACTAAAACACTATTTCCTGCACATTGCATGAGCCTTAAAGTTTTCTTACATGGTAGATTAGAGTAGGTAGGACCTGGATAAGCGTCTTTTGGGCAGTAGTTTAGCTTTTTAGTCTGGTACCTTTTTGTTTCTTCCCTAAGCTTTCCTTTGAAGCTCTTTAGTGTAGTGTTGAGTATGTCTTTTTCCTGCACAATAAAATTAAACTCTTTTTGAGTTATTAGATTAGATTTACTTTTTGCTTTTCAGTTTCATGCACTTCAGTTTAGTACTTTATTTTGTCTACATATTGTTCTGACGACAGGTCTGTGAGTTTGGTATAGCTCAGGACATTTTGCAGGGAGTCGGTGTCATTTTGGCAGTTGTTGGAGAGCTAGAGTGATGGATCGAGGATACGAGTAGCAGAG